>CABEGB010001099.1:0-68257 GCA_901521435.1 Crematogaster levior
TTCTCGGGGTCGATCGGACCTTCCGGATCTACCCAAGTCTCTACGGCAGCTGCCGCCTTGAGACTGTCCTCGCACAACTTAGCTAGGACCCACCTTCTGGGGGGGATATGCCCCCCTCTTTGGCGGCGGAGCAGCACCTCGCGGGGGGTGGCTGTCAGGACCACCTCTATGCAGAGGTGGTCTGAGAGTGTCTCTCTGTTTGCCACCCCCCACGATTCCACCAATCTTGCCGCACCCGGGGAGGCCCATGTCGGATCTACTATTGACTCTCCCCGGGAGCGTACACAGGTGCTGTCGGCCCCCTCATTAAGCAGAGTGAGGCCGAGCCCCGCCGTCCAGTCCAGCAGGATCTCGCCCCTGGGTTTAGTGACACGGGAGCTCCAGGCCGTGGCCCAGGCGTTGAAATCGCCGGCCACGAGCACTGGGTGGGGGAGGCATCTGCGAATACCCTCCCCCCTTAGCTCCCTTAATTGTTCCTTAAATTCGGGACGAGTCCTGCTAGGGGGGGCGTAAACCCCCGCCACAAATAGGGCGCCCCACTTCACTATGACATAGCCCCTCCCAGCCTCAATGAGGTTAATGGGAGGGGACTTTGGAGTGTGGCGCCTCACGATAGCCGCGGAGCCGTCCGTTGCCACTGCCCAACAGGGGTTACGGTCAGGCGGACGGTATGGCTCCGCGATTATTCCCAAGCCCGCATCACGCCCGGCAAGATCATTGATGAATAAGTCTTGTGCCTGCCGGGCGTGATTAAGATTGGCTTGGAGGAGCCTCGTGGACATTGGAATTTAATTGTCCACGGGCCCCTCCAAGCCCAACTTCTCGGAATCCACGGCAGGGTCCCCGGAGGGCCGCCACGACGTCTAGCAAAGGGCATCCAAAAAGGGTGGTGGGAAGAAAGAAAAGGGAAGGGGAAAAAAAGGAGGAAGAAAGAAGGAGGAACGAAGATTCAAAAAAGAAAAGGAAAAAGGAACAGAAAGAGGAAAGGCCAAGAGAAGGGCGAGAGGGACTTTGGCACAAACCTCACATTAAGGTCTACGGGCCTATTATCAATGATAGTTGGCTGGGCCCTCTCCTTGCCTGTCTTCTCCTTTGTAGATGGTGGTGCTGTCTCTTTAGAGGAGGAGGAGAAGGGGAGGACAGGTGTGGAAATCGTCCTCCCTCCCCCCTTTAACTTCCTGGGCATGTTGCAGGCTGCACCACCCATTCGGTGGCCGGCCGGCCTTCCGGCCAGTCTGCACACCGTGCAGTTAGGAGGGGCGGTGCAGCCCTTAGCCTGATGCCCGGTGGCCCCGCAGCGATAGCAGCAGTCGCTCCTATCAACATTGGGGCACCGGGCCTTCACGTGCCCCCCCTCCAGGCACCGATGGCACTGAAGGAGGCGAGCGTCGAGGAGCTCGACTCCAACTGCCACTAGTTGCAATTGAAGCCGACCCCCCGACGCAACCTTATTTGCAGCCGCGACCGGGCATCTCACCACGACTGTAGACATCCCCCTAGGGAGAGGGGAGGGCCTCAGCTCACCCACTCTAACATCCTCGGGGCGACACCCACCCTTGCCCGCGATCGCTTCTGCTATTTCCTCAGCCATGGCCGAGGGCTCCACTTCCTTAAGTCGGAGGTCAGCCATCCTTTGAGGACGGGAAACCCTGACCCCCTCCTTGGAAGCGAACAGGCTGGTTAGTTTCAACGCCAGCCTGTCCGCTTTTTCCTCTCTCCCTTGACCGGAGACCTCTAAAATCATGGCCCCGGTCAGGGCACCCCTGGACCTTAGGCCCGCGAGGCCGATGTCCTGGACTCGGATCTCCTTTTTCGCCATGGTAAGGAGCTCCTCGTATTTGCCCTCAGTGCTCGTGATAACGACAGCCGCAGATTGCGGCTGTCTTCTCCTCTTCTTCTTGCTCTTGGCCTTCTCCTTATTTTTCACTCCCTGCACATTGAGAGGAGGAGGTTTGGCCACCGTCGCCTTAGTAGTGGGCGAGGGTTTTCCTGCGTCTTTACCTTTCCCCTTTCCCCTCACCACCACCTGACTCCACGTTTCTCCCTGTTGTTTGGGAGCAGCGGGAGTAGGCGGTGTCGGTTTGGGGAGAGGGGGACCTATCTTTCCCCCCTTAGGTAAGGAGGGGTCAGGGGCCGCAATGGGGGCCCCGGCTCTTCCTTTCTGGAGAGGTGGGGGAGGCAGTCGGAAATTGTCTGGTCGAGTAACTGTCGGCTTAGACCTCCCGGAGTCCTCTCCCAATTTCTTCTTTTCCCCTTTTTTCTTCCCTTTTGCGGGAGCCCTAGGCTGGGCGGGAACCGTTTCCTTGGGGATGGGCCCCGCCTAGCTGACGATGGGGTCCCTCTGGGGAGGATTTAGTTGGGGAAATTTCTTCATGATAGCCTCGATCACAGCATCAGTTGCGGCCATCGTGGCTGCCTTGATTATGGTGTCCATAACCGTGGCGTCGAAACCACTGTCCCCGCTCGGTCTCGGGGGTGTGGTCCTGCCAGTGCCAGTATTTGGGCCAGTTTCTGGGATCCTCATTGGCGGCTGGTTCAACAGGGACGGTCTTAAGGCGGGGAACTTATCTAGCTCCTCCGCGTCGATCACCATCCTCTCTGGGGGCGGCTGTGGAAGGTCACTGAGCTCCTCCGTTTCTAACTCACGCGGTTCCCCCTTTGACCTCGTATGGGGGGAGTGCGGAGGAGAGGATCGTTTTAATTCTAAAATTTCTTCCTTCAGTTTTTTATTTTCCTCCTCCAGCCTGCGATTCGCACTGAGTATCTCATCAGACTGCGCGTTAGCCGGGGAGGGGGCCCTTCCTGACAAGGGGTCATAGTAGCCCCTTTTGGTCCTTTCAACTAGGACAGCAACCCCAGCCTCAAAGGTGGAGGTTGCTGTTAGAAGAGTATTGACCATCTTACCATTGAGGCCCGAAGAGGACTCTGTTACCTTCTTTATGGTATTGGTCTGCTCCTTTAATATCCCGGCTATTTCATTAGCCGGGGTGGTCGAGAATCCCTCGATTGATTCTTTCATATCCTTCAGATAACGACGGAACCGACCTATTTTTTCGTTCACTTTGCAGTTCGGGTCGATTGCTTGATAAACAATTTGTTCCTGTTTCGCCATCTTCCGCGCCAACGCAGCCTCCATCTTCATTTGTTTCGTATGTTGGCCGGCTTGGGAGGGGTCTTTGGGTGGGCGACCTCTATTATCCTTTTTCAGGTAATATAGGCCCACCCCTGCCTCTGCTTCACTAGAAGAAGACCTGATTTGTCTGGACTCCTTCTTTCTCATCTTTTTCATCCTGCCCCGGGTCCAGACGCCATTGTCTGAATCCGAAGTGGAGAGGTCAACGAGGGAAGGGCGAGGAGATCTATCCCTCAATGACCGACTGCACGTTTGAACTACCGATCCGCCCGCCGGTGCCTCCAGGGTGGAGACCACCGATCCTGCAGGACTATCAGTCTTGGTTTACCAGAATTTCCTTGGCATCCCTTCCTCCTCATCTGACCTGCCCCACCCCTCAACCTCAGGACGGGGTTGGGGATGAGGGTGGTATCCCGCGCAACTTCATCGGGCGCCTTCGAGCCGCGTAGAGCGGCCTCCCTCCCTTACGACACTGGCATATTTAAGATAAATTAAGTAGACTGGCATATGTTTTATTTTTTACAAGGTTTTTAAGATAGAATTTAGCACACATTTTTGGTTTCGAACCCGCAACCCTGCACGGCTCCGCCGACCGGGTGTACCCTCACCCTGGCGAAACATGACCACCAGGGGCCCCGAGTTCCCCCGGGGGGTCGGCATATGGCGCTGGCACCAGGAATGTTCCATCTGGTGCACAGGCCTCCAGCCCCTTACTCCCCCCCGGTGTTGCCACCGAGGGGTTTCGGGGGTCCCATCCCTCCGACCAGATGGGCACCGTGCAGGGCGCCGCCACGCGGGGGGCCCCACGGACGGTTGGGACGATAGGTCGTGACGACCCGACCTACCGCCTTACCCGCCGTGGCGACCAGCGTGCATACTCCTCATCGGAACATCCCCGGGACCGGTCAGCCTTGACCGGGGCACCCTCCGGGGGAGTCCGACCGCGCCGCTCGACCCTGCCCTGAAATACGTCCAGGCGGCCCGAACGGCCTCCGAGCCAGGCCGAAGTCCTCGGGCTACGCCCCCAGACTCGCCCTGGCCCGCTCCGCCACTCCAACCCCGACCTCGGAAACGTCCGAGCGGCCTGGAGTGGCCCAGCCCGGTGGGCTCGAAACTCGAGACACCACCGGCCCGTCCCCCCACTTCACTCCCGCGTACTGCGGGACCACGTCCCGCAGCCGTTAGGGAGGAGAGGTGGGGCGTCCCCCACTGTGGAACGCCGCTTCCACCGATGCCAGGGCACACCTCCCCCTACCCAGGACTGGGCAGGGATTGGTCACCCCCAGACACCGGTGGACCAGCACCCACGTCCCCCCGCCGAGTGTCCCCGTGCCCGGAACACCGGACACGAGAACACCCGGTTTTACCGGGAACACCCGGTCTCCCCGTCTGGGACACCTGTCGCCCGGAACACCGGACGACAGGCACCCAGAAAGCCGAGAACACTCGGCAAACCCCGTGGTCGGTGGAGGACTAACGTCCTCCTAACGGCCCCGACCGGCCGGGCGATTGCACTCGGGGCCGCCTACCCCTACCGGCAATGGGACTAGTAAACAGAGTCCCTAAAGGGAAGCCGGGCTCCTTTGGATGCTCTTAGTTGGAGAGACTCCTCCCCGTCAAGCCAATGATGCCAACTAACGTTGCCGAACATCATTGCCCCGACGGATCGCTGGAGTCCCTCCTTAAGCCCCCTCACCACGACAAGGTGGCATCCACGAGGGGGAGAAAGCAGTAACTGTCGACTAACAGCGCGAGTCCTGATTGGCTTTTGTTGTTCTGTCAAAGTGTGAATTCTCCATAATAAGAAAACATACACAAGTATCCTTTTTTTTTAAATTTTAATTGTATGTTGCAAGATTACAAAATAAGAAAAAAATATATATTTTTATAAATACTTCTATGCACATAAATAATTGTACCGGATAAAATTATGTTATATAGTATGTTCCTTTACGAAAAATAAATGTCTGCAGTATCTATAAACATCTTTTATTTTAAGGGGTAATATCCACCTTATCGTCAAAAATTAACGGGTTTTTTGTGAATTTTTTGTGACTTTGCTAACGAATCGATCAAGATGAAATTTTCAGGGGTTATTACACATGTCTTAAGGTACACAAAAAAATTTTTTATTTCAATCGGCATTACAAAATGGCGGCGCAGCAGTGCGCGAACTGATGACCAATTTTTTTGAGGCGCTCCGCGGCAGGCAGTAGAAGTAACCGAAGATCGTATCTGGAACAATGAGCAAAAGTTTTTCTTAATCTACATGAGTATAGCTATAGAAGTACACATGGATATAAAAAAATTTTGATTTTTGAAAATTTGGCAGCAAAATGAAAAAAAACCCGATTTTTCGACTAAAAAATCGACCTTTATTTGTTTATAAAAAATGTAATTTTTTATCAATCTTCACAATCGTGTGTACTTCTCTAGAGAATCTATCAAAGAAGCTACAGGCCAAAGCGCAAGTCAATCGGATAAAAATTACTCGAGTTCTACTGCCTGCCGTGATTGAAAAAGTGATTTCGAGAAAAACGCGTTTAAAGTTTGACAACGTATTTTCTACGTGATACTTATAAGATATAGTCTTGCTGATTTTTTTATCTTTACTCTGCTATCCCAGCACCATATAGCTGGCCTTCTACGTCGATTTCGTTGAGCTCGGCTATTTTTTTAGCTGATTTTGCCGCGCGACGGCTGGTTTTGGCGGCATCGGATATAGAGCGCTCGGCGTGTTGAATGCGGTGCGAGTCGGATTTTACTGCCTTTCTTGCCTTCGTACACTTTATCACTCATGATTCGACACAAAAGTTCGCGAAATAATCGAAAACACGACTCGAATGCACGAGAAAACTGCCCGCACAACGCTCGCAACACGTGTTTGCGCTTCTATTTCAACGGCTAATCTAGCAACACCGGCAATGTATGTTCAATACTTGCTTCAAAGTACCAAGTAGCGACGTCTGTACCTCATTTAGAAACTATTTAGCACGAGTAAAAGGGGCGAAACGCGCTCCGAAACTCAATTTGTCATTTTCACGCGTTTGGAGTTGCTTCATAAATTAATCGTTTTCGGACACTTACAAACTTTTTTCAGCTATAGAGCATATCCTACATCATTCTTAACATGTTTTTACATAATATAAGCAAAAAAAATCAAAAAAAATTTTTTTAAAGGTGGATATTACCCCTTAAGTAATAATTTTATTAGTTTGTTTGCCAACTCGTATATTTAATTTTACTAGAGCTTAGTTTCTCGTTACGCAAATGTTACTCTGCGTGATGTTACTTGTTAATATATATATTCGTGTATTAAGATTTAAAATAAAGAAAATTTATACATTTATACTTCATGAAGTATACCTCAAGTTTATTATCTTAATATTAAGATTGATAACAAAATGTAATTGATTGCGTATTGACTGAAGTATATGAAAAACTTTATATTACAATATTTCTTTGTGTGAAAATTATGTATATAAAAAATAAAAATTACTTTACTCTTTGATAAAACTATTAACCCTATTCGGTCACACTTCAGTAAAATCGCGTAACGGTCACACTGGGTGAATTTCACCCAGCGTCGAAAAAGTAATATAATAAATAATACAATATAATATATATAATATAATATAATATAATAAGTAATATAATATTTTCATAAAAAAAAGAATATAATATTGCTCGTCACAAAAAGTATATTTATTTTAATGTTTGAATGCGCGAAAAATGTCGAATTTTAAAGAGTGTTTATTTTACTTGAACAATGAAAATAAATAAGTAAAAATTATTATAACACAAAAATATTGTAAAAAAAAAAAAAAAATTTCTCTTGGGTGAATTTCACCCAGTGTGACCGAATAGGGTTAAAAAAATAATTTGTTCTATATAGTTTGTATGTTATTATATATGTAAAATAAACAACATGAACTCGCTTAAAAATATAGCATAATATATCATATTTGTACTATATTTACACTTATCTTTGTTTATTTTAAATGTGCGAAAAATGTAATAGTTAAATTAGATTTCTAATAATTGGTACATTTCTTAGTGCATGATCATATTGCCACAAGATCTCTCTTTCTTGAGTAAGAAAATAATCTTTTAATTTATCTCTTTGAATAATAGCTGCTCGTGTAGGATTGTTTGCTCCAAGTCTACCAGCTCGTTCCAGCATACCATGTTGTGGCACTTGAGCTCTCCATTCTCCATTTTGCATCTGACCATCCGGCCTATATCCATCAACAAGTCCTGGATTATGATACTGACGTTTTGTAGGTAATCTATTCTTTTCGCTGTCCAGAAGAAAATTATGCAGACAAATAAGAGCCATAACAATAGACTCAGCAGTTTCTAGTTTACAGCAAATGCAAGTTTTTAAAATGTTCCATTTTGAAATAAGAATACCAAAGGTATTCTCAATTACTCTACGAGTTTTAGACAGCCTATAATTAAAAATTCTCTGTGGTATTGTAAGACCAGGCACATAGTGGTCCAAATATTCATTAATCCTTCCATTATTATTTTGTGTGTTTTTGTTTTCTACATCTTCATCATTGTAACTAGTATTTGTTTCAAAGGTTATTAGTGCTTGTGCTGCAGGAACTTGTGGCTGATGTCGAAGTTTCTTTGGCTTCGCATAAGGCCGCATTAAATAAGTTTTGAGCGGGAAAGCTTCATCGCCTACAAAGGCAAATGGAAAAGGAGTATTTGTCCCTAATAATGGCTCTGGATGTGGCAAATCAATTAATCCTTGCTCCAAACTGGAGCCGAAGTCACTGTTCAACCATACTCCACCGTCAGATATGGAACCTAGCAACAAAAGAGAAGTTGTATTTATAAAACTAATTCGGTTAGTTACTAAAAATATCACTATTCAGACAATTAATATGTACCATAGTCACCAATGTCCACCTATTTGAAAACATAATCGGCATCACAGATTGCCTTGAGGACAATTGAGAAAAATTTTTTGTAGTTGAAGAACAGAGATCCTGAGTTTTTTGGAGCCTGAATTCTCACATGTTTCCCGTCAAGTGCCCCTATACAATTAGGGAAATTCTACTTTTCATAAAATTCATCAGCTATATTATGCCAATCCTGTCTTGTCATCGGTGGTAAATGTATTGGCTGTAAAGCTTTTATAATTGCATTACATGTTTCAGGTATAATCTTATACAATGTTGAGCGACCAAAGAAAAACCACGGAAAGACCACTTCTTCGTCCACACACTATCAGCGTGAGTGAGATATCTGAAATACATTAGAAAATAGTATTAGAATAAACTTTTTATATTGATCAAGAAATTACTTTTATAATGATCAAGAAATGACTGTTCGCAGATTTTAGATGAATAATACCGATCGGTATAATGTTATTGAATCAATAATACTGATAGTACGTATCAATATTTTTACAATCTTACAATCCTTTACAATCAGTCTATGATACTGTCAGTACCAACAAATACTGACAATATTATTGACAAATCCGAATTTTTTCATTCATGAGTATCGAGCATTTGTGGTAGAGGAGATCGTTATGATAGGACATATTGATGCTCGAAAATGAAGAAATCCAAATCACCATTAATATTCTCAATATCAATCCGTATTAACCACATGATCTTAATAATAACTTAGTTGTATAGTATTTGTTGATATTGACAATATTATTGACAATATTATTCGAGTGAGGTCTCCATTGTGTACTTGCCCCAGAGTGACAGCCAGTCTCAATTCTGGTGGAAATGGACGTCTCCTGCTACGTTTCAACAAATATAGCTTTGTTTTTTGCAAAAGCCAATGAAACTGATCAGGTATCATTCTTGTATAATGGTAGAATTCTTCGTGATCAGTGTTCTTGAGTTCTTATAACTGTGGAATAACTGTGAAAATTTTCCAAGTTGGAGTAACGTATTATTGACTGGTCGACGCCACCACGCGGGGGAAAAAATGAACAAATTGTAATGCTATTACAGTAAAAAAGCACAAAATGTACAGAAATCATCAAAATTCGACAGTAATTAGATGTACTAACCTCCTTCCTTGTCCCTGTCGTGATCTTAGTGCGCCATATATTATCAAACTAAACGTGTACCACGTTTGCATTAACAGTGCAATCAGTATTAAATCTTTCTCTTTCATTTTTTTTACATTTTTCAAGAACAAATGCAAAACTTATTATATATAAATATATAATTTATATATAAACATAAATATAAACTTATTAAATGCAAAACTTAATTATAAATAAACAAGAATAAAGAAGATATAAAATTGCAGTGAAATAACAGAAAAAAAGTATCGTATATATCTGAAATAATCAGATTGAACTACACTTTAAAATGAATAACAAACTTATTAATTAGAAGGTAAAAAAGTGCGCAATAAACATTTCAAAATATGTACATACACTAATAAAAGGATAAGCAGTATTGTTTGCGACGGTACGACGATCGCGCCGCGAGAACCGCACCGTTTGATAAGAACGCCGGGATTCGCCACTTCCGGGCGCGCGAGCGTGCTCGGGACGTCAATCAGGGAAGGCGCGCTTAGCGTGAAGATTTGAGAAAGGAAGTCGCTCTCGCCTTTCTAAAGGAGTAAACACGACCGATTGAAACTCAAGATACCGACGGCTACCCAATATTTATAGACCGGTCGAATCGGTCATCGAAAGATCTCGAACTCAACTGAAGTCGTTTGAATGATCGGATACGGAAATCTTCAGGCCCGCTTCGTTCTGCTCGATAACTGCGAACGGAAATCTTCAGAAGGAATCCAGGAAGTCGATTCCTTATCCGCGCGGAAATCTTGCCGCGACCGACGGAAATCTTGACGCGGAGCAGGCGGGAATCGCGAGCGCGACGACGACGGTTGAGAATATTCGTCCAAGAGGGCGGCTAATTATGCACGGATCTTGATTATGCCCGTGAAAGCACTCGGACTTTGCACAAAGCGGAGCAAACGCGCCGATCAGATTTAACGCACTAATTGAGAGTCGATGCTCATAAGAGAGCAGGGCGCAGAAGGCCCTTACAATGAGAGCGACTGCTCTCACGCTGAGGACGGGCACAGAACAGTATCGCACGAACGCGAAACTCGAGCGACGAGGTCGGAGCACGCAATACAGAGAGTGAAGTCTCGGTGAGGCAGTCAAGGATGCAGGCACACCCGCGAAACGAGAATCGGAGCCGGCCGACGAGGGAGCACGGTTTCACAAAGAGAACGTTCGCGAACGGCGAAGAAGTATAGAATATACCGCACACGCGAACGGAGACGTCTGTTCGTTACGCAGAAGAAGCCACGTCTAACGCGATTGCCGGGCATTCCAAATTTTCCGGTGCCCGGAATGCGCGCAAAAAACGTGAGAGCACGCGGATTATCGCCCGGGAATCGCGCGACACGTGTACACGGCATGAGCACGTGCGCTCGCACCTCGCTCGCCGCGAAACCGACAGGTGCCGCGACAAGTGTCGAAAATCGGCGATCGGCCTGTCCGTTCAGGCGAATCCTGAACATGCCGCCCGCCTTGAAACCACGGGTTTCAATGACTCGAACCAATCAAGGCACTGGTCAGGCTAGAGGAAGATTGAGAGCGAGGCGACGGCGGGGCACGAGCGACACGAGCATTATCGACGAAAGAGAACGAAGAGAAAAAAATCACAATGAAATAAAGAACAAGTCAGCGCATCTTATGAACTAGTTAAACTGGAGTAGACTTAAGCTAGGAGCGCAGAATGGTTATGTACACTATATACAATGGTAGTCAAGTAATTGACAGCTAGGCTGTCCGCTTGGACGCAGGACATGACAGTTGGGTCTGCAGCAAGCGCGCTGCAGTTCGGTCATGCGTCGGAATCGGAGGCGCAAGAGATAGGAATCAAGCAGAGCTTGCCGATCGGGCGCTTGAACTCTGACGCAGAGGTTTTAACCGTCACGACGCGAGTCAGATCATCGGAGCCGGGATGTATCTCCACGATACGGCCTAATTCCCACTTGCATGGAGGCAGGTTGGGATTTCTCAGCAAAACGAGAGTGCCCTTCCGAATCGAGGGAGAAGCTCTGCGCCATTTGTAGCGCTGTTGCAAGGTATTGCGATAGTCAGCTGACCAAAGGTGCCAGAATCTCTCGGTAAGCTGACGAACGACTTGCCAGCGAGACAATCGGTTCTCACCAAGATGAAGCAACGATGGCTCGGGTGCCATATTGATGGCTGAACCAATGAGGAAATGGCCAGGAGTCAGGGCTTCAAAGTCATCTATGGAATCAGACAGTGGAGCGATGGGTCTGGAATTTAAACAGGCTTCAATTTGACAGAGTAACGTACTGAGCTCTTCAAAAGACAACGTATTATCGCCCAGAACACGACGCAAGTGATGTTTCACACTTCTGACTCCTGCCTCCCACATACCGCCAAAATGGGGAGCTGAAGGCGGAATGAAGTGCCAATTAATGTTGTCGGCGGCGATAAGACTCTGAAATTTGGAATCTAGAAGAGCTGCACGATAAGCCGTTGTCAATTCCTTATCTGCTCCAACGAATGTCGTACCATTGTCGGAATGCACATGGCTTGGAAGTCCGCGTCGGGAGCAAAACCGATGAAACGCATTAACAAAGGCTGCGGTTGAGTAGTCGCTAACGAGTTCGAGGTGAATCGCGCGAGATGCCAGACAGACAAACAAGGCGACGTATGCCTTGTGAGATTTGATCCCGCGACCCTGTGAACTGCGAACTCGAATTGGTCCGGCGTAATCGAGACCGCAATGGGCGAAGCATCGAGATGGGGAAGTGACGCGAGCGGAAGGCAGGTCTCCCATGAGTTGAGTAGGGATTGCGGCTCGCTCTCGCACACACTTAATGCATTTGTGTATGACCGATTTTACAAGACTCCGAGCACGAAGAATCCAGAATTCATGCCGGAGAGTTCTAAGAGTCAATTGCAGGCCTCCGTGTAAAGTACGATCATGGACGTACTGAATGACAAGATGCACAAGAGGATGAGAGGATAGAATTATAGGATGACGAGCGTCATACGGTAAAGGAGCGTGTCGGAGCCGCCCGCCAACTCGCAATACACCGGTAGAATCGAGGAAGGGATTCAATGAGAGAATTGAACTGGATGAGACGACAGGTCGATCAGCACCTAAGCATTGAAGTTCAGAGGGGAACAGTTCCCTCTGAATGTACTTGATCCAGAAGGTTTTTGCCTGAGAAAACTCCGATGAGGATATAAGAATCGGGGAAGGATTAGGCGATACTGCTTTCAAGTTACGGCATGAGTTAATGAATTTGATTAGGTAGGCCGTAACTCGAATAAGCTTGGTCCACGAAGAGAATCTCGAAGCGAGATCCCATTGATTGGGCTTCTCTAAAGCGTGGAGACAAAGAACGCGAGCTTCAAAAGAAGTCTCCTGTAAATGAGTGGCAGGCTCATCGGGCCAGTCAGACTCAGACGAGAGGAGCCAGGGAGGACCGTGCCACCAGAGATCGTGGGACTTGAGCTCGTGACCGAGCAGACCCCGAGAGGCGCAGTCAGCGGGATTGCTTGATGTGGGAACATGACGCCACACAACATTCGTCAGAGTAGCCTGAATCTGACTGACTCGATTAGACACGAAAATTGTCCACTTCGAAGGATGAGCTCTGAGCCACGTGAGAACTATCGTTGAGTCAGTCCAGCAGATACAGGGAATAGACTGGAGAAGGAGAGTGTCTCTTACAAATGCAACGAGACGAGATAGGAGTAAAGCAGCTGAAAGCTCAAGCCGGGGTACCGTGAGTGGATTGAGCGGAGCGACTTTTGATTTGGCTGCCAACAACGAGATAGTGGTGTCACCTGAGGGTGACGTGACCCTCAAATAGACCACAGCAGCGTAAGCCAAGGTCGACGCATCAGCGAAGCCGTGCAACTCCAAGCGTGAGTGTGGAGTAGCGCCTGTCCATCGGGGAACTGATAAGGCGTTTAACGACGGAAGTGATTCATAAATTGAGAGCCACTGGGGAGAAAGATTTGGAGGAATCGGATCATCCCACTCAAGTTTACAGCGCCAAAGCTGTTGCATAAAGATTTTAGCAGAAATGATGACAGGCGTGACCCATCCTAGTGGATCATACAATCGGGCGATGATGGACAAAATCGCTCGCTTACTGGTGGGAACGGAATCGCCAAGATGCAGATGAAAGTTAAAACTGTCATCGGAGAGGTTCCAGGCGATGCCGAGAATCTTGACACTCTCATCTGGAGCGAGAATCTTGCTGCAAGCAAGACCATGATCAGTCGCATCAATATCAGCCAATAACAGAGGGTTATTGCTGGCCCATTTTCTTAATTCAAATCCACCGCAGCGGAGTAGAGTGATTAATTGATAATAATTGACGTGCAAACTGGCAGTTGATACATTTATTAAAGATCACAACGTTTCGACCATAAGATTTGGTCCTTTTCAAGTGTATCTGTCAATATAATAAAAGAAGGAAACAATACAATAAAGATGTGTTACTAATATATAAAGATTATCAAGATTATTACTTACAAATTCTAGCGTGTGACACGGGAATTACATTATAATATAAAATTAGAGAGTAAGATGTTAAAAATGTCTAGCAATTCAATACGCGTCAACTGTTCATGGCAGTTAAAAACAGACTAAATAATTAGATATGAAAATTGTTAAAGGAGTCATAACATAAAAATAAACAAAAGCGGTACAGGGGGGCGTGCTATCAGCTGTGACGCAACAATGCTGAATAATAAGTGACGTGAAATTTCGCATAGTCGTAGAGAATTATACAATGTCAATGAGACGGTCATATAACGCTGACAAATTTTCCGTGTCTCTCTGTAGATTTATCGCAGAACCGCATTTCTTTATGAAAACCATTTCGGCAATTTCACGCTTTTTTGTGTGATTTTCCTTATAAAGAATTTCAGGATTTTTCCAGTCGAATTCATGGGAATGAGACACCCGATGACTACTGACTACTGAATGATTGGAAGGGTGTTTTTTAATATCATAACTATGTTCTTTTATTCGAGTACCTAGATGTCTTTTGGTTTGACCGATATAGCATGCATTGCAATTAGAGCAATCCAACTTATAGACTAATTCAGTCTGTTTGGCAGCATCGAGTGTGTCCTTACCATTTTTTATAATCGAATTTAATTTGTTGGAAACAGTGAATATGACGTTTAAATTGGTGTTTCGTATTGTGCGTTCAATGTTCTCACCCAAGTTTTTGGTATATGGGATGAGGATGCAGTTTCTACAATCAAAGGTATTGTGATTGAGAGCGGAATCATTGTCGAGTTGATTGCGGAGTGAGTGTAACCGTTTTTTAACAAATTTATTTATGATGTGTGTGGGGAAGCAATTGTTGTGAAGGATCTTTTTGACTATGTTAATATTATTATTATGGAATTGAGTGTCGGAGAGTAGGATGGCCCTGTCTACTAAATTAATTATGGAGTTTTTTTTGTATTTGAAAGGATGGTTTGAGAAATAATTAATGTATCGTCCTGAGAAAGTGGGTTTTCGATACCAATTTGTGATGAGGAGGTTGTTTTGTCGGATGACTATGGTGTCTAGGAAGGAAATGGAGGAATTTTTTTCAATTTCGTGGGTGAATTTTATTCTCGGGTGGTAGTCATTGAACACATTAACAACGGTGTGAATTTTAGTTTTTGGAACGACCATAAAAATATCATCGACGTATCTGTAGTATATAGGAACTGTGAAATCTAGTGAGTTCAAGGAATGGGTTTCGAGGTCGTCCATCACTAGGTCCGCTAAAATAGGAGACAGAGGGGAGCCCATAGGGCTGCCAAAGACCTGTTCGTAATGTGATCCACCAAAACCAAAACTTGTGGAAGACAGAATAATATCGATAGCGAATAAAAATTGTTGCATGTTGAATTTCGTTGCTCTCTCTATGTGTTGCCAGCGTGATTCGATGGCTTTAAATATCAATTCTTTGGAGATGTTATTGTATAAGGCTGTGACATCAAGAGAGAGTAACACGTCGTCAGGATGAATGTGTGTGTTTTTTATGATATTCGCGAACGTCCAACTATCTTTAACGTGTGATTTTGGTTTTGGTAGTGACTTCTCCAAGATTTCATGTAAGAATCTAGCGATGCTGTATGACGGACTTCCTGATGCCGATACAATGATGCGTAAAGGAGAGCCACTTTTATGGATCTTTGGCAGCCCGTAGCATCTTGAAAGATTTCCATTCGTGCATCTTAGATTTTTGTAAGTGTATTCGTCAATGATGTGGTTGTTCCTCCAACTATTCAAAAGATCTTTCATTTTTGTTTCTAAGGATTTTGTTGGGTCTTTTTTTAATTTTTTATAAGTAGTTTCGTCACTTAACAAAGTTTCCATGCGTTTTTTGTAGTCGCCGCGATCCATGATAACGGTTACTTGGCCCTTGTCGGCTTTGGTTACAAACAAATCAGGGTTATGACGTAAAAATTCTCTTGCTATATTAAAGTCTCTAAGAATGTATCTATCTATTGTATTCATATGTCTGTCCGTGCACAAGAACTTTGTTAAGGCATTGCAAACAGAGTTGCGAGTTGCGTTCTGAACGTTATTGCTTAGTCTACTGCAGCAGGTTTCGACGTTCTTGATAATGCCAACTGCGGTTTGTATACGGTTTTTCGGGTCTTTTTTGTTAAATGGAAGGGCAAAATTGTCGCCCAAACTTAAAAAACTTAATATTGAATTCGGAACTCTTTTTCCGCTGATGTTTCTGATCCATTTTGAGGTATCGATGTTAGATAGAAAGTCGTTAGTGTTATTCCGTCTCTTTAAAATGTTGTTAAATTTGTCTATAGATTTATGTTTGCAATTACGATTGTATCTGTCAATATTATTTTTGTTGTCATTAAAAAAGGCCGTTACGATGTTTGAAGGAAGGTTATTGCGAAGTTCTTCTTCAATTTTGATGATTTTAGAATTTAGGTGTTTGAGATTAACATGAGCGTCTTTGATTTCTAAATTCAATATTTTCCTCTGGGTGAGTTCCCTAAGTGCGCTGAATTTTTGTCTAACTCTATATCCCATTAATGAGATGTCAAATCGTAAATGAAAGATATGTGGAGGTAATACCTCATATTTCCTACAACGGATAAGAAATGTTAACTGATGTTTTTGTAGGTGCATCTTCTTACAAGTATTAAGCCAAGATTTTACTGTATTGTCACAACACATCTTGTATTGTTTCCTTCTTTTATTATATTGACAGATACACTTGAAAAGGACCAAATCTTATGGTCGAAACGTTGTGATCTTTAATAAATGTATCAACTGCCAGTTTGCACGTCAATTATTACCTTATTTCCTGAGTTTTGATATCACTGGCGAAGAGAAGATTATTCACATATGATTAATTGATCTCGAGTTTGACGAAGTTCCTGAACATCATGACCGCCGAATAATACATCGTCAACGTAGATGTTATGGTTGAGAACGGTGACTGCCGAAGGAAAGAGCTTTCCGTCGTCCTCGGCTAATTGCTGGAGAACACGCAAAGCGAGAAAGGGCGCGCAAGTCATACCGTATGTCACGGTGAGAAGTCGGAAAGGCTCGGGTTTGGGAGAGGATCCGGAATGCCAAAGAATGCGCTGAAAGTCTGTATCGCGTGAGTTGACTAGAATTTGCCGATACATTTTGGCGATGTCGGCAGAATAGACATAACGAAATTGTCTCCATCGCATAATTATAGCGGGCAAATCCGTTTGCAGTTTTGGTCCTGCAAGTAAATGGTCATTCAATGACGTGCCGTTGGAAGTTAAGCTCGACGCATTGAAGACGACGCGAAGACGAGACGTGAGACTATCAGCGCGGATAACAGGATGGTGAGGAATATAAACGTTGTGACATGAGTAGTCAGACGATTCCGGAGCTCGCACCATGTGACCGAGACTTTCATATTCGTCCATAAAATCGATATAGTCGGAACGAAGCTCTGATTTCGAGTTGAGGCGACGGAGAAGAGAGAGGAACTGCCGCTCAGCTATGTGGCGAGAATGACCGATGTCGGGAGGCGACGCCGTTTTGAACGGGAGCCTTACTGTGTACCGACCTGAGGCGGTACGAGAATGAGTAGCTTTGAAATGAGCCTCACATTGCTCCTCTTGAGGCGTGAGGGCTTTTGAATGAGGAATCTCCTCACTTTCCCAAAATCGTTGTACATCTCGATTGAGAGAAAGAAGCGAGGTGCAATGATGCACCGAAATGTGGAGAGTGTCGGAATCTTCAGCCTTAGTGGAAGCTAAAGGCCCGGAAATGATCCAACCGAACGCGGAATTTTGCGCAATGGGCAACCCAGTTTTACCCTTCTGCATTCCGGGAAGTATGACTTCACCGTAAAGATCAGCGCCGATTATTACGTTAATCGGCTCCGAATTAGTAGGATCTGGATCTGCCCACGTCAAATGAGACAGATGCGACAAACAGGTAAGATCGGAGGTACTCTTGGGAGTGTAAGAGGTGAGAGACGGCAAAATGAGGGCCGTCGTAGCAAAGGAATGAGAATGAGCACGAGATGAGATCGTGATCGAGGCGGCGTGACGCACGGTACCGGCCTGAACTCCCCCGACGGCGGAGATCGAGACGGGCATAGGAATGCGCTTTGCGCGCAAGGTCTGGGCTAGATGCTCAGAAATGAAGGTGGCTTCTGAGCCCTGATCCAAAAGGGCTCTAACTTGACAAAAGCGACCGGAATCGACTCCGACTCTGACTAGCGCCGTGGCGAGTAACACGTGCGAACGACGGCGTACAGTCGCGGACGCGAAGAGCGATGCTACCTCCGAACACAGTGGAGGAGCTGAAGTCGCAGCTGGAGTAACAGTGGGCGCTGTTTTAGGCTCCACAGAGGCCGACTCAAGATGGAGCATGGAGTGGTGTCGAGTGCCACAGGACTTGCAAGAAAATTTACTCTTGCAATTTTGAAGAGAATGAGCCGCGCTTAGACAATTAAAGCAACGGTTGTGTTTCTTTACAAGCTCCCGTCGTTGAGTCGGACTCTGTGAGGAGAACTTTGAGCACGCGCTCAAATAATGTTGCGCCTTGCACAACGGACAAGACGGCGTAGAGGACGCAGACGCAGTCGCGACATTGACCCGAGAAGGGGTTTGAATTAACAGACTTCGCTTTTACAAGAGAAGAGGACGAGCATTCCTCTAACGCGCGTATTCGAGATTGAAGGAACTTGTTTAGTTCCTCAAACGGCGGAGGAGATTCGGCATCAATAGTTTTCAAGTTCCACGCCTTTCGAGAACCAGGATCCAACCTTTGAGTAATCAAATATACTAAGAAATCGTCCCACAATTCCATAGGGGTTCGATTCAGATTTTTTAAGGAGGATACCGCAATGTTGCATTGATCACAAAGAGTTTGTAAGTCACTAGCAGATTCCTTTGTGACGCTAGAAAGATTGAAAAGCGTGGAGAAATGAAAGGCAAGAAGCCGTCGCTTATTTTCAAATCGCGCTGTTAAAGTGTTCCATGCCAACGAAAAATTATCCGCGGTAATCGCGATGCCACTGATGCTGTCAAGCGCACGACCCTTCAACGACGAAGCGAGATAATGCATGCGCATAAAATTATTTAACGAAGTATTGTTTATGATGAGCGCGGAAAACCGATCACGAAATGACTCCCAAGCTGAATAAGAGCCATCGAACGGAGGCAACTGAATCTTAGGCATGCATGATTGCGCGACAGAAAGCACATCGGAATGACCGGATTTCAATTGAGAAACAGTAGATCTGCTCACGACTGGCTCGAGTTCCTCGAGCCACTCCGTCATGGTATCGATGGTCGTCTGGTAAACGTCCTCGGTGGCTTCGAAGCTGTTTTGCTTGAAGTAATCCAGCGATGAGGCTTCCTTCGCGGGCACCGTTCGAAGAAGCATCACGTGGGTGTCCTGGTACTGCGTCCAGGTGTCTTTGAGCGCATTGATCCGGGAACGGATTTTGGCAGCAGACAGATTGGCTCGCCCAACCTTCCGAAAGTTGTCCAGCGATCGCTCAATAGATCGCTGAAGCAACGACTGCTTCGCCATCAAGTCAGACATGATGACAAAGGTGAGATGGCACTCTTCACTGATCAGTCACTGACACTCGCGGATCCGGCTCGAAGGACCAGCAAGATGTTTGCGACGGTACGACGATCGCGCCGCGAGAACCGCACCGTTTGATAAGAACGCCGGGATTCGCCACTTCCGGGCGCGCGAGCGTGCTCGGGACGTCAATCAGGGAAGGCGCGCTTAGCGTGAAGATTTGAGAAAGGATGTCGCTCTCGCCTTTCTAAAGGAGTAAACACGACCGATTGAAACTCAAGATACCGACGGCTACCCAATATTTATAGACCGGTCGAATCGGTCATCGAAAGATCTCGAACTCAACTGAAGTCGTTTGAATGATCGGATACGGAAATCTTCAGGCCCGCTTCGTTCTGCTCGATAACTGCGAACGGAAATCTTCAGAAGGAATCCAGGAAGTCGATTCCTTATCCGCGCGGAAATCTTGCCGCGACCGACGGAAATCTTGACGCGGAGCAGGCGGGAATCGCGAGCGCGACGACGACGGTTGAGAATATTCGTCCAAGAGGGCGGCTAATTATGCACGGATCTTGATTATGCCCGTGAAAGCACTCGGACTTTGCACAAAGCGGAGCAAACGCGCCGATCAGATTTAACGCACTAATTGAGAGTCGATGCTCATAAGAGAGCAGGGCGCAGAAGGCCCTTACAATGAGAGCGACTGCTCTCACGCTGAGGACGGGCACAGAACAGTATCGCACGAACGCGAAACTCGAGCGACGAGGTCGGAGCACGCAATACAGAGAGTGAAGTCTCGGTGAGGCAGTCAAGGATGCAGGCACACCCGCGAAACGAGAATCGGAGCCGGCCGACGAGGGAGCACGGTTTCACAAAGAGAACGTTCGCGAACGGCGAAGAAGTATAGAATATACCGCACACGCGAACGGAGACGTCTGTTCGTTACGCAGAAGAAGCCACGTCTAACGCGATTGCCGGGCATTCCAAATTTTCCGGTGCCCGGAATGCGCGCAAAAAACGTGAGAGCACGCGGATTATCGCCCGGGAATCGCGCGACACGTGTACACGGCATGAGCACGTGCGCTCGCACCTCGCTCGCCGCGAAACCGACAGGTGCCGCGACAAGTGTCGAAAATCGGCGATCGGCCTGTCCGTTCAGGCGAATCCTGAACAAGTATAAACATAGACTTTGTGAAGATAGTGTTGTCGTTTGTCCAGAATTGCCATTCTGATTGGCTGAAATGTTATGATGCAACGATGCAATACGACTTATTGTGGACGCAAATTTTTTAAAATTTATGACTTATAATTCTGACTTTATCACTAGTGTCACATGAGTAGTAACTAATATTTTATTGTAGAAGGCCCATAACAGATGGCGCGCGAAACACGAGAAAACTTGTGAGCGGTATGTGTTAAGACGGCGCAATGTGTTAAGACGGACGGGAAGTTTGAAGGCACGTGGAAATCGCACTCGTCGCATTTTTCTCATCCGGGAAGTCACATCGAGCGAGGAGAGAGGGTATTTCGAAACGATTTTCGCTTTGTTAGATTTCATATGTGCGAGGAAAGGGAAAGTGATAAAAGCGTTTAACGTTTCACGGACTTGAAATCATTAGCGATCGAGGAAAGAGTGCATCTAAGCGAGAACGAGATCGTTCGCGAAGGAGAAGTTATGGACAAGAACGAGTCGCTCTTGGGGAACGAGATAGCGCCGCTCCCGGGGAACGAAGCGGAGTCGTCGTTTCTCTCTTTGTTGGATTTGATGCTGGAGTTATGGGATCTCTCTTCGACGGCGACGCGCAACATCAGATTGTTGATCGGTACTGTTTCGACGTATATGAAGACGCGCGGAAACGTGGATCCGAATGCGCGCCGCGTTCGCGAAGGGTGAGAAATGAAACGTATTAGTGGATACGCATAGAGCGCGGATGTCGAAGAGTTCGGTAGAAACGTGCCCAAAACGCGATCTGCTCTCTTTCGTTCGTTTCAACGTGTCGAAGCAACTGCAGGCGAGTCTATGAATGGTCTGATGACCGAGGAGACTTTCAACAAATGGATCGACAAATGTAAAGGGCGCGCGATCGATACGACCGATCGCGGTGCGTGCGAGGTGTTGGAAGAGTTCGACTCGTTGTTCGAGTCTACTCCGGAGCAAGATCCGGAGATGATCGTTCAGAATATGACGAAGCTGGAAAACGGTCGTTTGCTCACCGTGAAGACGCCAGGCGAGATTAGGAGTCAAATAATACGTGTGTACGTGTACGACACGATTGATGTAATGAGCAAGGAGAAACGTCATTGGTGGAAGTACGCGAAACTGCGAACGCAGTTTTTGAGTTTTTCGGCGAAGACGGATAGCACGCAGCAATTGTTGAATCAATTGTTCGAGGTTGTGGCACGGCGATTGGCGAAAATTCCCGGAGTCGTGAGGGAGACGATGAACGTCGCGGACGATAGCGTTTCGTGGCAACGTCGCAGTGTCAAGAGAAAACCGAATGACGACGACGACGACAGTCCCGAGTCTGTTTAGCAAGAACGAGAGAGAGAGAGAGAGTTGAACGATGCGTTATGTGACATAAAAAATATGTATTATATTTCAACAATTATGTTTATAATGATTTTTAAAAAATGTATTTTAACAATTATATCTTTAAAAAATATATATTGGTATTGATTATAACGAAAATTTATATTAATTATTGTTGAGATGAGAGGAAGAAGGTTTAATAAAAGAGAATGGTATACGGGATGTTTTTTTTTATTTAACATTGATACAACGCTTCACACTCTAAAACAGAGAACCGCTAGTTCGCAATCGACGATGTAGTCGCGGTTGAAATTCTCACTGTTCCGTATCGCTCGCGGAACGTTCTCGGAATTCGTCGCGCTGTTCGCAATCTCGAGGAAGCGCGAGAACATCGCATCGACGTTTTTCGTCGCCACGTTCAAAGAGGCTACGATGCGCTCGATGCAGCAATCGTGGTCGAATAGAACGCGTACGGTGGAGAGCGATAAGACCAGACGAGTCGTGGGTGTTTCCAGACGTAAGACCGAAAGATTGTTGATCTTTCCAAATCGTAGCGTTACATTTCCAACGCTGATCGGCGTCGCGACGCGTCGCGTCGTTGCTGACGGACTGCAGATTCGACAGTACGATGTTTTTCCGCTCGACGAGTCTTCGCAACGGGAGAGAACGAGATCTCCTTGCCGTGGCAGTCTCCTAGAACGATGTTCACGTAGGAGGGCGAATCGACGACGATACCGATGTCCAAAAACTTATAACCTGTTTTAGTCAACGTGTATCTTCTCGACAGAATTCGAGTTCGGCGATACATCGTGTCGGTATCGTTGACACCTGAAAGAAGTAAAAAAAATTTAGAATAAAAAAAGTTTAATAAAAAAAGGAGTTTAATAAAGTGTGTGAGGACTCACGCATCTTTTTCCTTTCATCCGATTCATCGTTCGACGCGTCTCTCTTCCTCGTTTCTCCATCGTTTGCGGAAGATCGTTGCTTGATGAGCGCCGAATATATCGCGTCTCTCTTTCTTTCACTTTTCTTACGTCTCGCGGTCGACGGATCGCGCGAGACTAGTCGTTCGAGCGATCGAATGTCAGTTTTAAACGTTATAATTATTTTTTAATACGTATTAATTTTCCAGTTTGCGGTAGAATATTATCTACGCGTCGCGTTTCTCCTCGTTATCGCTAGTGAATATGCTCTTGATTCGAATGACTCGATCCAACAAGTCTTTTTTTTTTTGTTATCGAAGGGGAAATCCTTTATGGATACCCGAGAAGTCCGGGGGGACCTCTCGGGTTATGCGGGAGTCTCCGGGGGAAAAAGAAATCCCCGCTAAAACCCCTCCGAAGTAGCCTTCTCTAGCCCTTGGGGAGGGGGGGTGAGGTATCACCCCTTTATGGCATTTTTCTAACCCCCCCTCGGACTGGCCTGTTAGGGCCTCTTCTAGATATTTGGGGGGAGAGCCGGGCTTCAGCGGCTCCCCCCCACCACCCTTATTTATAGTGGGGTCGGCGCAGCCGAGAGCCCCCGCTGGGAGGGTACGTGTGACCCTCCCAGTGCACTGGACCACCCGTAGAAGAGGGAATTCCCTCTCCCATGGGGAGGAGGTTCCCAGACTGGGCCAAGCATTTTGCCCAGCCCATCAAGGGGAAACCTCCTCCGAGGAAAATTACCTCCTGTGAGGGAGGAGTCGCGGGGTCTCCCCATTTGGACCAGGCAAAATACCCGGCCCTCGGGGGGACCCCGCGACTATCACTAGCCCCTCACGCGGGGGAACGGGGAGGGGATCCTTCAGTAAGGGACCCCCTCCACCAAGAGAATAACTTCCTGTTTAGGGAGGAGGCGCGGGGTCCCCCTATTTTTACTTGGACCGGGCAGTTTGCCTGGCCCTCGGGGGACCCCGCGACTATCAGGTGCCCCTTAAGTGGGCGAGTCGGCGGTGAGGTATTCCCCTCACTCTCCTCCTGATTGAAGGAAGAGGGTCCCCACCGCCGTTGTCGTCGTCGCTATCTGGTGGGGGAGGTGGGAGCACTTCCACCTCCCCACGTCTCACACGTTTCGCCTCCTCTTTCTGCGTCATTACTTTGACGCAAAAGGAGGAGACGGCTCTCCATTCTTCCTCTCCCTCCAGCATTTTGCGGACTAATGCCGGGAGGGAGAGGTCCTCGCCAACCACTGCGGTCAGGACTCTGCGCTCTCACGACCAAGCTTCGCACTCCCGAAGAGTGTGCTCCGCCGAGTCCAGACCGGCCGCACAGTTGTGGCACCCGGTTGTGTGCTCCTTGCCAATCCTGCACAGGTACTTTCCGAAACAATCGTGTCCGGTCAGCACCTGTGTCAGGTGAAACTCAAGTCCGCGTCCGCGCCTGTCTACCCATTCGGGTAGACAGAGCTGGATGGCGTGAGTGGTCCAACTACCCGCCTCGAGACTCCGCAAGGCTATCTGCCATTGGCTGATGGCTTCTTGGCGGGCGTCTCTTCTAATTTTGGCCACAGCCCCTGGTCTAAGACGGGCACTCCCGACCCCCTCCGGATTCTTCGTACGCCTATAAACCGTGGCATACGAGGATGCGAGGAACTCGGCCGGGATGGTGCCCGCCAGGGCCGTGGCCGCCGCGAACGACGCCGTGCAGTAGGACCGAGTCAGTCGAATGGCTAACCGGCGCTGCAGGCGGTGAATAACCGCCTTGTTGCGCCGGCTATTCGCGACTGACTCGGCCCATACCGGTGCTCCATACAGGAGCACCGACTGCACGACGTTCGTGTAGAGGTTCCTGACTTTGGAACCTGGACCACCCACGTTGGGCAGGAGGCGGCCCAAAGCTGCCGCCATCCTGTCCGCTTTGTGGATCGTTTGAACGAAGTGCTGTTCAAATCCCCAAAGCCCATCCAGGATGAGGCCCAAGTATTTAAGCTGGGGCCCCACCCGGACGCGAGCTTCCCCTACCCAAATTTCGGTAGGAAGAGGCCGCCCCATGGCCTTGCTATAAAAGAACAAGGCCTCCGTCTTGTGTGGGGCGACCTCGAGCCCCATGGCTCTTATGGAGCACACAACCGCCCGGGTCGCGGCGTTAGGCCATGGTAATTTAGCCCCCCAGGGGAGGGAGTTAAATGCATTGACAATGTCTAAGGACACTGCCAATGTCACCCCTCCCTCCCCTACAATATGGTCCGAGAGGGCCTTCAGATGCATAATTGCATCTATTGTTGAACGGCCCTCCCGGAAACCATATTGGGACTCCCGCAAATTGGGACCCTCCCGCGTTAAGTGCTGGACGATTCGGCCGGCAATAATTCTCTCGAACAATTTGCCGACCTCGTCCAGCAAACAAATAGGACGGTATGCCGAAGGCTGCTCCGCCGGCTTCCCCTCTTTGTGGAGGAGCACCAGATTGGCGCTCTTCCACGCGGAGGGGAACGTGCCCGTCTTGAGGCAGGCGTTGAAAAGCCTCCTCAGACGGGCACTCACCTCGTCGAAGGCCAAAGCCCACACTCTCCCGGGAACCCCATCGGGACCGGGGGCCTTACTCGCAGCCCCCAGTCTCCTTGCCGCCTCGGAGAACTCGCGACCCGACACCTCCAGCTCCTCGGACCAGGGGGGAGGGTCCCCTCTTCCCGGGATGCGTACATCCCTGACTGGGAAGAGGGCGTCCACCACCTGGCCGAGGAAATCCGGGTCCAGTCTCTCCGAGATAGGGGGCGCCGCCGGCCTGAGGTTGTTAAGGACCAGCCGGTACGCGCGCCCCCAGGGGTCCCGGTCGAGCTCCGCCTGGAGCTCGTCCCAGGCCTTGGCCTTGGCCCTGCCGATGGCTGCCCGCAGGGAACACTTTGCGGCTAAGTACTCCCTGCGCGCCATGGCAGTCTCCTCATCCTCGGGGCCCGCTCTCCCTCGCCGGGCGCGGGTCCTTTGGAAATCGCGGCGGGTCCGGTTAGCGGTAGCCCGTAGGTCCGCGATTTCCTCGGACCACCAATAAGCCGCCCGGCGATGAGCGGGCCTCGATTGGGGCATGGCCGCATCACAAAGTCTGCGGGCCATGTCCCCGATCTCCGCGGCCTTTTTCTCGGCTTCGACGTGGCCGGTGTGTGGTACCGACCACGTCTCCACCGCGGCCGCCGCTCCCAGACGTTCTGGGTCCATTTTTGTCAGGACCCAGCATCTTGGGGGTCTATTGCCCCGACGCTGGCGGCGGAGCAGCACGCTCCTGGGGGTGGCAGTCAGGACCACCTCAATAAAGAGGTAGTCCGACAGAGACTCTCTGTCCGTCACCACCATCCAGGACTCCACCAGGTGCGCAGCCCCGGGGGAAGCCCACGTCAGATCGACGATTGACTCTCCCCGCGGGTGCACACACGTGCTGGTGGACCCCCTGTTAAGTAACAGGAGGTCCCTTTCCGCCGTCCAATCCAGCAGCATCTCGCCCCGTCTGTTCGTTAGCCGGGAACCCCACGCCCTGTTCCAGGCGTTGAAGTCCCCGGCCACGAGTATGGGATGGGGGAGGCATCGGCGTACGCCCGCCCCCAGAGCCCGAAGAAGACTTCGAAATTCGGGGCGAGAAAGGCTGGATGGCGCATAGACCCCCACGACTCTGAAGGCACCCCACCGCGCGATAACGTATCCCCTGCCCCTCTCCACAAGGGTGATGGGAGGGGAGCGCGGGGAGTGCCTTCTTACTATTGCGACGGAGCCGTCCTCCGCCGCAACCCAGTTAGGGTCGCGGTCAGAAATACGGTACGGCTCCGCCGCAACTCCTAGACCCGCGTCACACCCGGCCAGGTCCGCAAGAAACAAGTCTTGGGCCCGCCGGGCGTGATTTAGGTTGGCCTGCAGAAGCTTAGTGGCCATTGGTGACCGGTAATGTAACCTGTTCCTCCTGCAGGCCGTCCAGCTCTTGGCTGATGCCGGTGTGAACCGGCATCGTGTCCACATCCATAATTTTGGTGGCATCACTGTCACCGTCGTTTTGGGGCAGTGGTGTCGCCGTCACCACCACCACTACCCGTCCATGGGTGTTGGGAGGGAATCGTCCCCCCTTGCCTTTCTTACTCCCCTTCTTGGGGGGTTTACATTTTTTCCCCCCCATTCGGTGGGAGGCTGGGAGACCGGCGGCGTGACAAACTGCGCAATGCGCAGGAGCCACGCACACCTTTGCTTCATAACCGGCACCACCGCAGCGGTAGCAGCAACCGCTGCGGTCGATGCCGACGTCGGGGCATGTCGCCCTGACGTGCCCCCTCTCCATGCATCGATAACAATGGAAGGGGCGCGTCTCCAGCAGGTCCACCCTCGCCTGGATGAAGGCCAGGCGGAGGCGACCCGCGGCGGCAATCTTATTCGCCGCTACTAGGGGGCAGCAAGTAGTCCATTGGTTCCTTGGAGGGCCCGACTGCCTTAGCTCCCCCACTTTTGCATCAGTGTGGGAGCACCCCCCAGCCTCCGCAACAGCCCTGGCCACCTCCTCCTGAGTGATGGAGGGGTCTAGGCCTCTGATCCTCAACTCGGCCATCTTTTGAGGCCTATTTTAATATCAGGCCGACTCGCGAACAACTCGGTCAAACTCTCAGCTTATCGGCTTGTTCTTTTCCGCCCGGGCCAAGGATCTCTAAAATCGAGGCCCCCGTCTGGCCCGTGCGGAAACGTGGGTTAGCCACGCCAATCGCAGGGAGGGATATTTTACTTTTTGCCTCCCTCAGCACGGCAGCGTAATCACCCGCTTCGCAGGTGATGGTGATTGCCGCCGTGCGGGGAGCCCTCCGCTTCTTTCTCTTTCCTCCTTCTCCTGACTAGGGGGGGAGGAGGGGGGTTTTGGAGGAAGCAATTTTGCCGGGATTCCGGCTCTTTTGCATCCTACCAATCACCTCCGTCCACAGGGGGACGTTTTGGTTTCCCTGTGTGGGTGTGGCGGCAGGCTTTGTAGGAGCCCCCCCAGAGACGTTAGGGCGGGTCACCTTTTTTGGCCCGGCCATGTTATCCAGCCCTGTCGGAGGAACCGGGGGGGGGGTTGGATTCGCCTTCTTCACGGCAGCAGTTTTGGCCTGTCCTCCCTTTTTCTTTCCGGCCTTCTTTTTCTTCTTTTCCGAAGAATCAGCCTTCAAGCCCAGGGGAAGCGGGGCCATCCCTTTGGTATGGGACAGGTTCCGATCCCGGGGGGAGAGGGTAGGTGAGGCAGCAAGCGTGGGCGCGGCAGAGGGGAAGCCGTCGCCCAACAGCTCCTTCAAAATCTGGCTGACCCGTTCCTTCCTCCCTACATCGACGAGCTCGTTGGATGAGCTCGCCTGACTCTTGACTTTGGCTTTTCTAACCAGAACGTTGTAATAATTGTAATAACCGGCAGCGGTCGGTCAGTGTCTTAGAGACGCCCTGGACAGGAGGTCTCCTGGCCGGAAAATTGGCCAGGTCCTCCTCTGTAATTGTGGGGGGCCTCGGGGACGGGATCCCGGCCGACTCCTCCTCAAAAACATCCATATCGATGTCCACCGCTTCCCTAGCCCTAGCTAGGGCTCTGGTGATCGGAGGAGTAATGGGAGGTGAGGTCCTTCTGATCTCTTCTATCTCCATACGAAGGTTACTCACTTCCTCCTCCAGACGCCTATTAGCCACAAGTAGCTCCTCTACTGCGTTGACCGGCGATGGCGCCCTGCCCGCTATAGGGTCATAAAAACCTCTATTAGCGACGCGCGAGGCCATCGTCCTTGTTCCTGCTTCGAAGGCTGAGGCAGCGGCATAGAGGAGACCTCTAAGGTCTCCTCTGATGCTTTGACCTTTGCCGGCCATAATTCTGATTGAATTGACCTGTTTTTGCAGGATGTTGATGACATCCTGCGTGGGCTTCTTTCGAAGTCTTCAATCTGAGACTTCAGGTCCTCATATATTCCCGGAACCTACGGGTGGTGGTGTCTACCTCGCCCCTTCCAGGATATAGCGAGCGAGATCGGCATTACGCTCTTCTTTTTCGCTGCCGTCTTCTGTTTTAACTTACTGGCCGTAAATTGGCCCTCGTGGCCAGGTGTCTTGACCGGGCGTCCTACTTTACGTTCTCGACCATAGACTCAACCAGCTCGTCCTCTGAGGACCCTGATCCAAAAAGAGGTTGGATCGTCTTCCTCTTGAGTGCCTGCTTCCCCCCAGCAGTGCCGGTTGAGGAGAGACAGACACATACGACGCGTCGGACTCACACTCGAGCCTCAGCTCCTGATCCATTTCGGCATCCGAGTTGATCGGAGTGGGGTCCGAGTCTACGAAGCGTGGCTGGTCCTTCTTCGGCGCAGTGCCACTGGAACGGGTTGTCCCAGCAGCCTTGCTCGATATAGGGCCAGGTTGTGAACACCCAGCGGTCGCCTCCACCGAGTCAGAACCGCCCCTCAGTCTGAGGGGGGGAAATTCTGATCGGACTTCCCATAGCCCTAAACGGGCAGTACCCGTTTGCGCCTGAGCGCCTTCAAGCCGCGTATCGCGGCCTCCCTCCTTTACAATGTTGTCGTATGATTTGATGTAGAATTGAGAAGTCATTTTTGGTTTTAAAACCCGCAACACGTCACGGCTCCGCCGACCGGGCATGCCCTCACGGGTATTGCTATTCGGGGCCCCGAGTTCCCCCGGGGGGTCGGCATATGGCTCGGGCACCGGGATCGATCCGGTGCACTGGTCTCCAGCCCCTTACTCCCCCCCGGTGTTTCCACCGGGGGGTTTCGGGGGTCCCACACCTCCGACCTTGCGGGCACCGTGACGGGCGCCGCCACGCGGGGGGCCCCACGGACGGATGGGGCGGAGGGTCGTGGCGACCCGACCAACCGCCTTGCCCGCCGTGGCGACCAGCATGCAGACTCGACGGAGCACTCCGGGACCGGTCACAATGACCGGGGCGCCCTCCGGGAGTGTCCGTCCTCGCTGCTCGGTCCTGCCTCGGAATATGTCCGAGCGGCCCGAGCAGCCCCTGGGTCAGACCGGAATCCGCGAGCTATGCTCTCAGACCCGCCCTGACCCCCTCCGCCACCCCAGCCCCGACCTCGGAATACGTCCGAGCGGCCTGGGGTGGTCCGGCCCGGTGGGCCCGGAAGTTCCGGGACACCACCGTCGCCCCACTTCACTCCCGCGTGCTCCAGGGCCGCCCCCTGGAGCCGTTTGAGAGGAGAGGTGGGGCCGTCTCAACTGTGAGACGCCGCTTCCACCGATGCCAGGGCACACCTCCCCCCGCCCATATGACTGGGCGGGGATCGGTCACCCCCAGACACCAATGGACCGGCACTCACGTTCCCCCGCTGGGTGCCCCGCGCCCGGAGTACCGGACGCCAAGACATCCAGTTTTGCCAGGATCACTTGGCCCCCCCACTGGGACACCTGCCGCCCGGATCACCGGACGACAGGCACCCAGAATGCTGGGAGCACCCAGCAAAAACCCCGTGGCCGGCGGAGAACCAGACGTCCTCCTAACGGTCTCGGCCGACCGGGCGATTGCACTCAGGGCCGCCTACCCCTAGCGACAATGGGACTTATCACTAAGTCCCTAAAGGGAAGCCGGGCTCCTTGGATGCTCTTAGTTGGAGAGATTCCTCCCCGTCGAGCCAGAGATGCCGGCGGTGCCGAACATCACTGCCCCGACGGATCAAAGGAGTCCCTCCTTAAGCTCCCTCACCACGACAAGGTGGCGTCCACGAGGGGGATCCAACAGGTCTCACAATTGCCGCAACAGTCCGTCTCGCGGACAAGTGACGCCGACGATCTGCAGATCGAATTCACCGGCTGACATCACGGTTCGCGTGAATTCCTTGAATTTGTAGAATTGTCGTTCGGAGGTGAAATATAGATTTCCATCGATGTATCGGAAAGCTGACGTGATACTGGGTGGTATGCCCGGAAAGATCGTTTGAATGGGGAAATGTTTAACGACTCTCATGGTGCAGTCGTCTGTTTCGCCCACGGCGTAGTCGTTGTACAGTACGTAGGATTATCCTGTATTAGTGTTCACAGCAGCGTTTATTTTTGCGTCCGCCGGAAGTCCGAAATCGCTGAGCGTTCTCGGCCAGGTTGTTCTCAATGAAAAATCTGGGTAATCGATCGCGTAGATCAGATTATCTACGAATAGTACAACCTGACTCGTGGGAGTCTGATAGGCGACCGAGATGCGCGTGAAGTTCGAGGGAAGGAACTTCATGTATGTCGACAGCGATATCGGCTCGCCGTAAGTTTTTTCGTTCAAGTCAACCGACGTATTCCGTGCGCCATGTACATTTGCGAATCCAAGAACAATATCGCGTCGACGCGTCGCAGAGCGCACAGATCCGTAGGAGTGTCTTGGTGTCGTTCTCGGCATGAGCGTTGTTGTTGTTGTTGTTGTAGATCATCCTGCTGTTTATTGTCATAGAGATTTTGAATGTTGAAAACGTCCTCGCGACTGAGCGCAACTGGATGAGCTTCGTCCGGCGCGTACGCGTACATCACCGAATCTTTACGTTGACTGTGAGATAATCCTAGGGAATGTCCGATTTCGTGCGTCAACGTTTGAAGAAGATAAAATTTGTCTTGTGGATTTTTATCTACGAGAATATGCCAGGGTTCCGTTTGATTGACGTGTACCTCCGACGTGAAATCCGCGCGTCCCGTGGGAAGAGCTGCGTGAGCGAGCACGCCGCCCGGACCGTCCAACGCAGAGACGCACGATTCACCGTTTCGAGGATCGACGTTCATCAGTGACGACCGTTCCGCCACGATATCAGAATATTCAGATTATCGGATCGCGCTCGAACGACAACGATGAAATAGCCTGCCACAGAGCGAAGGCGGCTCGAGCCGTGTCCAACGCTGTTTTGGTAGCTAAATGAAAATTTCACGTGAGACGTTTCTTCGGCCACTTCATTACATTCGCATCGATAGCGACGTCATGTCCGTGAATAAATTCAGAATGTCGTCGAAACACGACAGCCGCGACGTCGCGCGGGAAAGATCGCGGCCGCCGGTCGATTTCATGCAAAATTACGTGCGCGACAACGCGTTGTGTCTGAGCGCCAAGGGAAAATTCGACGCGAGAGAACGCAAGATACTGCGCGTGGCCACGCTCGACAGCGAAACCGACGCGACAAACAAGAATTACATCGACGACTCAATCCGAAACGTCAAGCGAGATCTCGGGGAGACGATGGCGAGTTCCGGCTTCGAACTAGTAAAAAGCATGAATGACTTAGTGAACGAAGCGTCAAAGAGTATTAAATCGACCGTCAAAAAGTGCGAGATAAACGTTAAAAATTTGGAAAGTACGCTCGACAATAGCACCGATGATTTGATAAAACGTAACAAACAGCTGGATGAGACTTGCGATCACAGGATCGACGAGTTGAATAAGAAACTCGAGGGGTGAATGGCGACTATCGTCGAAAGAATCCACGAGTCGGAAAAGAAACTCAAAGAGTGCATAGCGACTATCGTCGAAGGGATCGAGAGAAAAGTGAGCGATCTGTCGAAGTGCGAAGAGAGGATGATCGAGGCGTGCGAGAGCAAGCTCGAGAGCGCGAGAAAAACGCTCGAAAAGAGCGTCAACGACGCGTCGAAAGAGTGGTCGAGAGTCAAATCGATCACCGATATTCACGACAAAAGGATCGAAAACTTGAAGATAAAAAGAAATTGACGCAACAGACAAGACGTAACAGACGCGGTGAGGCACTTTGCTGGTATTTGTGAAAAAAATCTGACAGCGGTGTTGGCAGTGGATATTCATGATATCAAGAACGATCATACAGGACATCGAAAACTTCCAGAACTCGAATCCGCGAGGTAAAACATTCGGAATAATCGTTTTTTTCGAAGATAAACATCGATAAACGAAGATTCATGGAGGAGCTGCCCGGCGCGCAGAAATTTTCCGCAACGACGCGTGGTGGTGTGCGGCTACGACGATCTGGCAGGCCGACGTCAGTGATGGGAGATGTGGGATTTTCGTGCGCATCCTCCTGCGCACGTGCCTCAGATTGGCTAGCGACTTACCGCGCTTACTCGCACCGTTCAAAAACTTGCGCAGCTACGTTATATTTTATTATAAAATATTTTTGATTGTGTTGAAATAAAAAGCAATGAAAAATAATATTGGTGCAGAAGAATAATTTAAAAGCAGTCATTTAATAATGTTTTTTATTAATAAACAAATGATTAAATTTGTCACATTTTATTAATAATTATTATTATCGGATTTCCACACCACCCACGAGGTACCGATTAGGGCGCGTTTCTTTTAGATTTAAGTGGGAAGATCGCCTATAGCCCTATGAACCCACAATTTTATTACGTAAAGGAAGTTAGAATTAATTTTATTAGACATTGAAATAAAAAAAATATATAAAAATCAATTTTGAAAACCGAGAAAATAAACCTAAATAATCTAGTCGTACATCGTACTATTAAATAATTCTAAATGTCTATCATTTACTTCAAAATCAAAACAATGTATATCTCGCGACTGAAAATAAGACCGCACGATGCAAAGTGCATTTAAATTATCGGGCGACGTTTTATTTCTTTTCGGACACATAACATCCGTTACTATAGAAAATGTTCTCTCGGCTGGCGCATTAGACTGAGGCAGGCATAAAATTACGGAAAGCAATTTATTTAATTCCGGAAACATGACGGTATCATTAATGTCTTTAATATTAGCAACAAACTTCCACAAATCTTCAATTGTCGCGTTCTGCAAATTAATTTTATCATTATCGATAAATTCTAATGGTAACGCAACCCATTCCGCGGACAAAGTAAAGTTATTTATTAAACGCGGGAATTTAGAGGAAACATTAGTCAAATCCACAATTTCGGTTCGCGCTTCATCATTTAATAAAATTTTAGGCTGAATAAATTTTAAATCTTTTAAGAAACTATCAAAAATAGGAAAACGATCGCAAATTTCTAACACGCACGTTTTATAAAAAGTTAAACACGTTTCGCGAACTTCTTGTACGTAATCATTGGGTAAATCATTGAGGAGGATTTCACAGTCGGGTCCCATGTATATTTTTTCTTTTACAATTTTCGGATCGTTTACATTTAAATTTAATACGTCGTCTATTAATTCCGGTTTTACGAAATTGTTCGCGGATTGTTTTTTAATAATTTCTATTAAACGAAACTGTTCGCGATTGCAGCTCGTGAATTAATACTTCATGGCAGCTCGATTGAAATAACGCGTTAAATTGATTTAAAAAATGAAATAAAACGTATTTAAAAAAGTACATATATATTTTGTTTTTAATATCGCTCAAAAATTCCCGCAATTTTGCTGCCGTTTGCGATTTTAATTCTACTTCTTCTAATAACAAAAAATTTTGAAGAGGGATAGAATTTTCTAGAATTTGTTCTATACAAAAATATAATGACAACCACCGAGTTCTTGCGAGTTTTAATAATTTATTTTGTTTTATACCGAAAAAACATTGAAATTCTTTATATTTAGCAGCGCGTTTTGGACTCCCATTTATGTACGCAATGATGCCGCGAATTGATTCATCGCAAATTTTCATTATGTCATCACACGCTTTATTCGCGACGAGTGCCGAAGAATGACAAATACAATTTAAAATTAATACATCGGGATTTTCGTTTTTTAGTTTTTGCGCGAACGACTCGTTTTTACCGATCATTACGCTGGCATTATCACAAGCTACAGCTACGATGTTTGTGAAAGGAATTTGCTCTTGCTGAAAGAAATCTTTGAAAATTTCAAAGATACTTTCAGCAGAACAGTCCGTTGCATCGAGCTGAAGAAGAGCTAATAACTGCGTAATGATTTTTCGCGAAGTTGGTTCTACAAATTTTACCATGACGCACAAAAGTTTGTTACTCGAGATATCCGTACTTTCGTCGACAAATATTGAAAACGGCGTTGTTTGTAAATAGTTAATTAATGTTTCCGTAATTTCTTTAGCGATTACATTTTTTATCAATTGCGTACATTTTTTACGACTTAATTTAATATCTTTAATAATTTCCGAATCCGGACACACTTTTTTTATTACCGGCGAAAGATGTTCCACGATTGATATCGCGATATTATGTTCACTTATAAAAGCGGCGATGGCTAATTCGCCTTTTTTTACATTTAACGCGTGAGAATTATCTTCCGTTTCCATGATATTAAAATCGAGTTTATTGCAAAGATCGCGATGTTTTTCCGTTTTCGCGTGTCTTTTTATTTCCGACTTCCCGCCTTTTAACGCTTTATTGCAAACCGAGCAAAAAAAAGTATTATCACTATTTTCATTGCGTGTTAGCCAACCACGAAACTCTCTTAATCAACGCGAGCAAAATTTTTTTATTCGTTTTTTTTTAGGCTCCGCGACGGATTGCACACTTTCAGTATTAACCGAACCGGAATCTGACGTTAAATCCATCCTCCTGATTTACCCTTTAAACGTATTAAAATATAATAAATACCTTAAGAAAAAACACCTTCCCAGTCGTAAGCGCACTTTTCTCACTTTATCACTAATTATGTTATAATTAACACGGCAGCAAATAATTATATAATGGAAATAATATTTTCTCTATGCACAACGTATACGCCTGCTAGATGTAAAGCCTGTAGACTGACTAAGTCGCGTTGGAAAACAATTGATAAGTCATCTTTAGATATTCTGTTTGTGAAGAAAACAAAAACGCGGCGAAATCGCGGCGAATTCAAAATTCAAGACGTATGTAATGTCTACAACTATCAGAGATAGGAAGGAAATATATCGCATTAAATCAGTAATAATATAAAGACATGATTTTTCATCATTTTTCATATAATAAAAATCAGTAACGCTTTTAATAACGTGAAAACATAAATCGATTAAAAACTGAAAATTTAATTACTGTAAATCTTGTACAGTCTTAAGGGGTTAGGCCACCCCTGAGGGCCCCCCCATGATTTTAAGGCCTCAGGGGTGGCCTAACTCCTTAATAATTTTTGATAATCATTCTCCATTTTATATGGAATAAAAATTAATTAAAGAAGGAATTTGTTTCATAATTAAATTCTAACTTCCTTTACGTAACAAAATTGTAGGTTTATAGGGCTATAGGCGATCTTCCCACTTAAATCTAAAAGAAACGCGCCCTAATCGGTACCTCGTGGGTGGTGTGGAAATCCGATAATAATAATTATTAATAAAATGTGACAAATCTAATCATTTGTTCATTATTAAAAAACATTATTAAATGACTGCTTTTAAATTATTCTTCTGCACCAATATTATTTTTCATCGCTTTTTATTTCAACAGAATCAAAAATATTTTATAATAAAATATAACGTAGCTGCGCAAGTTTTTGAACGGTGCGAGTAAGCGCGGTAAGTCGCTAGCCAATCTGAGGTACGTGCGCAGGAGGATGCGCACGAAAATCCCACATCTCCCATCACTGGCCGACGTCGTCGAGATGCGTCCCTATGCGCGAAGGGTCACAATTACATCTTGACGGATCATCGACATGTTGAGCAAGCACGCATGGGCGCTATCGCTCAAGAGCAAGAGCGGTCGAGAAGTGGCCGTAGCCCTCTCCAGAATCTTTCGCAAGAGCGCGCAATGCCCGAGGAATCTACAGACCGACAATGGCAAGGAGTTTTACAACGCCAACGTGCGCAATCTCGTGACGAAACGTAACATGAATCACTACTCGACGTTCTCGGTGATGAAAGCGTCGGTGGAGAGATTCAATCGCACGCTCACGATATGTGGAAACTGTTCACGCTCAACGGATCGTACGCGTGGATCGACGCGCTGCCGAATCTGCTGGCGACGTACAATCATCGCAGACATCGAACTATCGGAATGCGTCCGACGGACGTGACGCCAGCCGTTGCCGAGAAACTCCTGTCGACGGTGTACAGTCGCGCGAAGATCGCCGCTCCGGTGAAATTTAAAATCAACGATCCGATGCGCGTGAGCAAATTCAAAACGGTGTTCGAGAAAGGCTACATCCCCAACTGGACAACCGAGATCTTCCGCGTCGCCAAGGTGCAACGAACCAATCCCGTGACTTATCTGCTGAATGATTCGCGCGGGGATTCGATAGCCGGCAGGTTCTACGAACACGAGTTGGTGCGCGTCTCCGATCCCGATGTTTATCTGGTGGAAAAAGTGCCGCGAAAAAAAGGCGACGAGATATACGTGAAGTGGCTAGGAATGGATAATTCGCACAATTCGTGGATAAAGAAAACAGCTGTTTTATAATAATCGTTTTATAATAATCGTTTTATTCATCGAATGTAAACAATAAAAAAGGTATACATATGCAGCTTTTTTTTTATTTATTGCGGTACCTTGTAATGTCCCCAGGGCAAAGTGTCGTGAGACTCGGGTCGAACGTATCGTTTATCGTCGTACGGACTGAGAGCGAGTTTTCTCTCGGAAACCGTGTACACCTCGTGCAATTTCGAACGCAAGCATGACTGGCGGTGTCGACTGCTCCGTCGTCTCTCTCAGACATCACGCAAAGTCCTCGAACGTTATTGTTCTCTCGACGACGCTCCTCTTGACGCCTTTTATCCTCTTCGTATCGCTCTTTCCCTGTATTTTTAATGCGCACATCTTTGCCCTCAGTCCTACGAATTCTGTCATAACCGCGCCGCAATTCTCGTCCTTCATCAGACCGGGGATTTTCTTGTTGACGCGTGACATATCGTACGCGTTTCTCTCGCGATAATCGCTCGTGTCGAATCTCTCTAAGGAACGTTTTATATCCTTGTACGCGTCGTCGCACTCGAGAAGGTATATCAGACTGTCGGTATACGTGTACATTATTTTGCAGTTATCTCGATACAGAGACAAGGCGTAATCGTAGTGGAATTCGTAGAGACGCGTTTTGGATATATTGAGGATACACATGCCAACGTAAATGGGTTTGTTGAGTTTTACTTCGAGCTTGCGCAGTTCGACGGCTAGTAAGTTCTTGGTGAAAACGCTTCGACTGTGAAAATTCGGTCTGGCGATCACCGCCTCCGCGCCAAATCTTCCCTCCCAGCGCGTCACTAGACACACGTTGACGTGATCGCACACGTTGTCCATGATTTTCCCAAATCACCGCGTTGTTCATAAGCTGTATATGTTTCTCTAGAACTCATTGCTCGCGCGAATCTGAACGCCGTGTTCGATGTATCCGCTAAGCCACAAGGATTGCGCGAATCGCAGGACGCAATGAATCCTAGTCAAATGCAATCCGTGTCGCATACACTGTTGCAAATTGCGATAGTATATTACGTAACGGGACTTATCGCACAGCGTGGCTAGAAGCTTATCGTATCGCTTATCGTATCACTTACCGGGAGGCACATCGGACAAAATGGGAAATCCGCGTGGGCGTCGTGGAGCTCTCGCGGATAAACGAGGTACCTCCAAAATGTAACCGACGGCGGAGTCCAACGATATGGACATTACGTCAAAACTCTCAGGGTTGGTGACTGACTCACTGAAAATCCGCATACGGTAACGGCTCGCACATCACCCAACCTTACAAATTATTTACATCATAATACATCAGATAAGTCGATGGTTTCGACGGACCGTACGTCGAGAGATATTTGTTATTGGCTCGCGCGTACCTGTGTGAACATTGACTCAAACCGCCGCGTACGCCGCGTTCCACGAACATCACCATATCGATGTCACACAGAAGTTCAAATTGAACGCTCGTCTATTTCAGCATAGCGTCCCACGTGTATTCCGGTAACGTGTAATAGTGAGTAGGATCGAGACCGTAACTCTCTATGCTGTTCTCGCGAAAATTTTCGAACGCTATATCGATCTCCACCCACGAGTGTCCTTCTCTATCAACGTACCCAGCGCCCACGCGCTCGAAACGTCGCCACAACTCGACTCTCACACCTTCCAATCGTGCTATTCGAGCCACCAAAGAATGCACCATTCCAATGTTGTTTCGTCGACGACACTCCTCTCGCAACGATTCCAGACACTCATCGCACCGCCGCTCCCACGCACGACGATCGTCCGCGTCGACGACGTTCGTCGCGATCTCGAGAAGATCGTTCGCATCCATTTTACGATGGCTTAGACTTCGACAACCACAATGTCCAACCTTCGTTATCCGTCAGTATTCTAAATTTCGCCGCTCGTTGTCGAATCTCCCGATTCTTCGTTGGTACTCTCTCCGTATACTCTCTCACTCTACAGCTACACGCTCGTCGTTTCTATCCACAATTTCTCTCGCGCACTCGAACATCAATCTCTCGTCTCAAGTGAAAAGTCGACAAATTCCATCGAGCGTCCTTCTTCAACGCACGTTTTGAATCTCCTCGATCGTGTTTGATCGCGAATGAACTTGATGATAACTCCTCGTCGTAAAACAAGTTATTCGTATTGCTTATCGCAAATAAAATCGACGATAACTCCTCGTCGCAAAACAAGTTATCCGTATCGTTTATCGCGGCTGTGTCCGCATCGCTGTTGTCCATTCGAAGAATAACTGATGAATCGAGCGTCGAATCGAATTGAAACGCTCTTATACCGTCGTCGCTCCCCGCCGCCCCAACGTCGTCGCTCCCCGAAGGAAAAAACGCGAATCCGTTTCGAAAAAAAAAAAATCGCGATTTCCCGGACGAGAAAACGCCGCGTCCCTCGACGGGAAAACGCGATTTCCCAGCTAGCAAGGTCACGTGATAATGACGTGACGTTTTGGTTCGCAATTACGTCAATTATAACATAAAAATAACGTGATTCTAACGTACATATCACGTGATTATGTCACATCTTATTGACGTCATTTTATTACGTCAAAAAGACGTGATATTATAATTAAAAAAGTCTCAACAAAAGACGTCTAACTGACGTGTTAAAGACGTTTAAAAAGAAAATAAAATACATTTAATAAAGAATAATTGTACCAATGTATTTAAAAAAATAAATATTACAAATGTTTAATCTGGTTACGTTTGTCGAAAATGCTGCTACAAGAATATATAATAGTTTAACTATTATCATATAATCATATAGCAAATTATATTATCTATGACGTATGTAAAATAAGAAATGAAACATAACAATTATTATATGGAAAAACAAAAGTCTTACAATGCACGTTTGTTATTCGCCAAAGTTCTAAGTCACTAGAAATATCAATTTTAAAAATATTCAAGTCACCTGAATTAAAAGGGTAAGTATACAACAAACTATATGAATAAAATTGTTTACCAATAATTGAGGTACTGCCATTTTCGTGTGTTATAAAATTATGTATCAAGAGACACGGTAGTATCTTGTGCTAAGTCCGCATAAGCACAAGATACTACCGTGTCTCTTTACGCGAATCGGATAGTTTAAGAGCACTCAATATTTCTAGTTTTCATATATCCGCTCAACGGATTGAGTTCTAAGTAATCTTAATCGATAGAGCGGGGTCGAATTTCATAATAAACGTGTTTTTATTTTTGGGCTACATGCTCTATAAATCGAGTTATTACGACGCAAAGTCAAAATGTGAAAAATATCAATTAAGAAACGTCGTCGTCGACTGCTCAGATTTTACGGTTGAGGCATTCGACATCAGATCGCGCTAGCGACGCTCTGGAAGTGTGGAAAGAAGGGCCGCGGTGAGGGGCGAAGAAATGTAATAAATGTTCTTTACATTCTTTTAGAAAACGTCGGCTGCTATAAACTCGGTTGTTGTAAATCTTTCTAACAATTTTCAAGAATTAAATATTTCTTACAACAATGATTTCGAAATTATGACAGTGAACTTTACGGACATGTTAGAGATGAGAAAAAAGTAAGTCTTGAATTTGTGCAAAATTCATAAATTTTAATATTCCTGTTACAATATATTTTTTTTCTAGGAAAGATAAGTACAGAAGTACAAATGTTGAACGACAAGTCTGAAATTAAAAAATCGTGGAATATTTATGAGAAGTACAGCCTTGTCGCTGATGAATACAATGATGAATATGATGACACACATATGATAGTCATGACATTCGTGGTAACGCACCAGACGATTCTACAGAAATAGATTCTAGGCCTTTCACCACTCCGAGGATTAGTTTAAATATTTTATATTTTTAATTTTAATTTTATTTATTTGTGAATTTTGTTGCCTAAGTAACAAATTTATTATGCAGGTATTTCATAAACGCGATAAAAATGATGCCAGATCGAAGGATGACATTGAGAATGAAAACGAGAAACCTGTATAGAATAATCATTTTGTACAAAACCCAGAGAAATTATGCGCTAAAGATGAACAGCGAAAACAATCCGCAATAGATGGTAAAAATGCACAGGATATAAATGGTAAATTGCAAATTTATTTGTGTAAATTTCTTTAAAATCAATTTCATTAAGCTATTAAAACGATAATAAATATAATAATAGATAGATAATAGATAATGACGTGATAATAGACAAAATAAGAAACTTTTGTTTTTATTTGATAAATGTATAAAATCATTGCTTTATAGAAATATATTATTTGTATTTACGTACGTTCACTGAAATATTGATCTATTATATTCCAGTGGTATCTGAAATGTAATATTAATTGAATAGTATATTTAATATGTAACCGTGGATTTCTGTGCTGCGGATAGCCGCGGTTATCCAAAGTTCGGGCGGTGGAGTCGAAGGCTGAGTGAAATAGGCGTGCGTTTATATCTTAACAACTAGGTTTTATTCTATGTCTAACTTATACAATAACTTATATACTAACTTATTTCTACTATATACAGAATCCGGTACTGCCGGCTTAACGTGGGATGCGGCTTAACGTGGCCGGGAGGGTTTCGGCTCGGTCCGATGGAATGCGGCAATCCGATCGGGCGGGATCGGCGGACTTCGCGGTCCCTCGGCGGCGCGACGCTAATTGCGGAGATCGGGCGGAATCGGCGGGCCTCGCGGTAGCTCGGCGGCGCGGTCTGTTCGCGGAGATCGGGCGGAGTCGGCGGACTTCGTTTTGTCTCGGCGGTTCGGTTGCGAATTACTTCGCACGGCGAATCATAGGGATGATTCGGAGCGGTGGAGGCCTCTCATCATGAGGCGGGGGTTGCCGCTCAACTCGCGGTATGCCACTCAACACGTGGACTTCGGATCGCTACTCAGCTCGTAGCTGGCTTTGTATTCGGATAGGTAGTTGTCGCTCAACTCGCGATTCTCGGTGATGCTCAACTCGCACCCTGGAGGAACTGCTTGTTCAGCACACAAGCGGATAGGATCCGGAGATTACATTCCGGTGGATAGACCTGCTCAGCTCGCTGGTCGGAAGGAACCTCTGTACTACGGAAAATCCTGGGGTATATATACCCGCAGGTCGGTGGCAAGCGGGTTGGTGCGGCGCGGAAATAATTGTTTATGTCGGGGGGTGACAGTACGCGTTTGCAATCGTATACATTTATTATACATGAGTAACTCCAGACAATTTTTGCTGTTACATTTGCAATCTTTATCCATATCTCATCATCATTTGGCAACTCGTGAACATTCATGCAATCATATCTTTGACAGGTTGTTTGTAATCAGAAAAAGTGTCATCACATACCCTCAATTTAGTACATGATAACAGTTATCAGTAGTCACTTATTTTGCCGATCACTTATCAACTAACTTGAAATAAGATCGATTATTTTAACATCTTTCGAACGGGAAAAGTTCGCTCAAATGTTGATTGAACAAAATTGTGATTAATATTTCATTATTTAAAAATTGTGTACAAAAAAAGAGTGATATCTCTTTAAAAAATTACCTTTTTTAAAAAAGGTAAAAAAAAGGTGCTAAGTCCGCGTCAAAAAGTATCTTTGCAAAATAGTATATTATTATTAATTCTAAAAAAACTATTAATAAACCTATCCAAAAACCTATCTTTCCAAAATAGTGTAATTTTAATCTACACACATAAGTTATTTTAATCCAAACAAAATGGTTTCTTTTAAACCATAAAAAAACTATAAGTTATTTAATTATACATTCTACAAAAATAATGATATCAACAAATTGTGCTAAGTAAAAATAAAAATTTATAAAAATATTTTAATAAAAAATGTTATAAAATAATATTAAAAAATTTTTTTTTATTATATCCGACTAAAATACTGACATCGAGAAATTATGCTATTTAAAAAAAAAATTTAATATTTTTACAAAAAATTATACATAATTGTTTTAATTTTTAAAAAATTATGGTATTACAACGTTGCTCCAACTTAATAAAACTTTTGGAAATAAAATATATATTTTTAAAAATTCGAATATATGTATTAAAAGAAAAATTATATTAAATAAAAATAGTTCGAAAGTTTAATTAAAAAAAAAAAATGTAAAAATATATAATTAAAAATTATTTACAAAAAATTAAAAATTAAAAATTAATGGAAAAATATAAAAATGTACATAAAAATTAAAAATTAATATAAAAATAAAAGAATTTAATTAAAAGACTTAGCGCTGCTAATTTTTAAAATAGCATATTTTGCAGAGCTAAGTCTTTTAATTAAATTTTTTATTTTTATATTAGTAAGTGACGTCGATAAACGAAAACTAGATTATTAGCGGCGACGAGACATTATTATTGTATTTGCAATAATAATATCTCTGATTTACCTGATTAAACTAAAAAAGAAAAACAAATAATGTAAAAATATAAAATTAAAAATTATTTACAAAAAATTAAAAATTAAGTAAAAAGTGGAAAAAAAGACAATAAGACAATTATAAAAAGACATAAGATAAAAAAAAAAAATTAAAAATGCGTCCTCTCTTGTCTTTCAGCATTTTCATCCTGTATATATTATATTTCATTTCGTTTAATAATAGTATTTTATGTTATAGTTATGTGCACCATATTATATTACCACATATGATATACATAATAACAAGAAACAATGCGGTAAGTAATGTTTTATAATTCCAAAAGTGTAATTAAAATTGTGAGGTAAGTAAAGAATTCAATTTTATAGTTTATTATTTTATTATTTTAATATCCTCTTTTACTTACAGGATATAAAAATGGATTTTTTAATAACTTTTATAAATATATATTTTGTGTAAATATTTTGTTTCTTTGGCCACGGCCACGACCACGGCCACGGCCACGACCACGGCTACGACCACGCCCTCCACGCTGCCAACGTTTCTCTGTAAAAAATATATAATATTATTAATAAATAAAAAAATAAACACAAATGGTTAGAACTGGTCTGAGTATATTTACTTACGTTTTGTCACTTCTTTGTTATTTTCATTCAGATGCGACTGCAATTGCGGCTGCGGCTGCGGCTGCGGTGCGGTTGCGGTTGTGGCTGCGGTTGTGGCTGCGGAGGCTGCACCTCTGCTTGGTATTGCGTTGTCTGGACTTCACAAAGAAGTTTTTCTAAATTAAGAATTTTTTGCCGTAATTCTGATGTTTCGGTTGCTTCCAAGCATAAGCTGTCCATGCTTAAAGAAATAAAAACATAAAAATATTAGTACAAATGTGACTTGATAGTCTTACATTATATTAGTATTATACATAATTAATAATAATATAATATAACAATAATATATTTTATATATATATATTATATTATTATATTATATTATATAATTATATGGCGTCCGTGCGCGACGCGAAGTGATGCGCACGGACGCCATATTTATGCCGCGCATTTAGTTTAACCGATTTATCAGCTATAATAACGGATGCTGAACGGATGCGTATCTAGATAGACTTATTATATATATATATATATATGTATATATATATATATATATATATATATTTATTTATTTATATATATATATATATATACAGGGTGTACCAGAACTCGCGTGACGCCCGTTACCGACGTATTCTTCGTGACATTCTGAGACGAAAATCTCTTTACCAAAAAAAGATCCGATGAGTAGTATTTGAATGGTAAGCCATTAAAGTTAACGAATAATCGCGCGTGGAATTGGCGCGGTCAGGACTGGCACAATCGAGACTGGCGCGAGGCACTTCAGATACATACATTGTGTCAAAGCGCGTTTCTCATTTTCTTTTTACAAAAGATAGTAATAAATAAATGTAAAAAGAAAATGAGAAACGCGCTTTGACACAATGTATGTATCTGAAGTGCCTCGCGCCAGTCTCGATTGTGCCAGTCCTGACCGCGCCAATTCCACGCGCGATTATTCGTTAACTTTAATGGCTTATCATTTAAATACTACTCATCGGATCTTTTTTTGGTAAAGAGATTTTCGTCTCAGAATGTTACGAAGAATACGTCGGTAACAGGCGTCACGCGAGTTCTGGTACACCCTGTATATATATATATATATTGTTGCGCCTCCGTCGGGCCACGCCAACACAGAAACACACTCACTGACACACGCGACACTCTCTGCCAAGGCGGAATAAATACTCCGTTTACGGTTGAAGGAACTCTTTAATGCAAGGAACAGCGTACAGAGAAACACGTCCGTAACACCCGATAGATCCGGCACAAATACGCCGATCGCTGTTAAACAGCCGACGACGCGCTGCTAGGGAACCCCGCGTGTCAAGAAGAACACCGGGCGGCGAGCGCGGATGTAACACTGCTCCCCTTCTTCTTGAATGTCGTCCCGACATTCAGGCAGGGCAGTGCTCTAGAGACCTCTCGTCTCCAGTCCACGCGGAGGGGTTGCGGTCTTCCCGGGACCTCTCGTCCCTAGACCCGCGTCTTGCTGGACGGCTTCCTGCCCTACCCCGAGCTGCTGCTGCGGGTTTCCGGGTTCCATCCTTCTTTACTTCCTCCGCGTCTCCTTTTCCGCGTCTTCTCTTCCACCTCTTCGGATCCTCTTCCGATCTTCTGACAAGGGGGGGGGGAACTTCCCGTGGACCCTTTCGTCCCTTAAGACGCCCCTGTCCCTGCCTCGGCATTCGCCCTTGTCTCACGGAAAACCACGGTCGAAAACCGTGAGAGAGGCAGTCTTCGGTAAGAGAAAATCTTTCCTTCTTCGGGCGTTGTTCGCTTCCCCGTCCGGCGCCGACCGTCTTCAACGCGTGCCGGCCTCACGGGTATCGGTTGTCGGCCGTCTCCTCTCCCGTCCGGAGCCTTTCTGAAAAGAAGAACTAAAACAGAAACAAGCTCAAACAGTTTTTCTACCAACTAAACTATGCCGGGCTCTGATTTCCTACGCGCCTTTCGTGATAAGGCGCGAGCCTATCCGCGTGAACAATCTTATTTCTCCTTCCCCATTCGACCTCCGAATACAATAAACCACGTCGCTAAGTTTCCTGACGATAAAATAAGGTCCCTCCCAGTTACTCTGTAACTTAGGAGCCCTCCCCTTAGTACTTCGGGGATTGAAAAACCAGACCTTCTGCCCCTCTCCAAAGGAGACTTGCCTGGCTCTTTGATCATACCAGGTCTTCATTCGTGAAGATTTCATTTCTACCATTTTCCTTACGTTCTTGTGGATTTCATCCATCTTTTTCCTGATTCTTTGCAAATAGTCGAACTCTGATTCCAATGCTCCTGGAGGTTTTCCTCGAAGAAGATCTAGCGGCAACCTTAAGTCGCGGGCGAGATAGAGCTCGGCAGGTGTTACTCCTGTCGTCTCGTGCCTTGAAGAACGATAGGCCAACAAATATAAAGGAATCCAACGATCCCAATCTTTTTGGTTTTCTGAAACAAATTTCGCCAAGTAGTTAAGAATCGTTTGATGTTGACGTTCGACTAATCCATCTGACTGGGGATGTAAAGGTGTCGTTCGAGTTTTCTTTATTCCCAATATACTCGACAACTCGCGAAATATTCGCGATTCGAAGCCTCTTCCCTGATCTGTATGTATCTCCAAAGGAACTCCGTGTCTGGCGACAACTTCTTTAAGAAGACTTTCGACAATAGAATTAGTACGGATATTCTTAAGAGGATCAACCTCCACCCACCTGGTAAAGCAATCCACCATCACGAGGAGGTATCTGTTTCCCGAAGAAGTCTTTGGGAAAGGACCGAGAATATCCATTTGAACTCGATCAAATGGGGCTCCTACGTTATAGATTTGAAGAGGAGATTTCCCTTTTCCAACAGGACCTTTCCTTGCAACACAAACTTCGCAGGATTTGCACCAGTTTTCTACATCCTGCTTGCATGTAGCCCAATAAAATCGTTTCCGTATTTTCTCGAGGGTCTTATTGACCCCGAAATGGCCTCCTGTTGAAGAATCGTGGCCCTCCTCCAACACACAACGGATTCTGACTTTGGGGACTATCAGTTGAAGAATTTCCCTCTTCAAACTCGGAGACACCCACTTTTTGTACAAAACGCCTTCCTCCACCACGAGTGAGTCCCAGTAGGACCAATAAACTTTAGCAACGGGGCTCCCTGCCGATATTTCCTGCCTAAGAGGGCGACGCCCCGTCTCTTTTCCTCGAAGAAAAATAGAAATGTCAGAATCTTCCAATTGCTCTCTACGCCAATCCACTAATTTCTCCTCGAAAAGAGTTATTCTCTCGATTTCTTTCTCGCCTTCCAAACTTTCTCTTACCTCAATCCTTTCACAATAGCGGCAGCCTTTTTCAGCACAAGGGCGTCTTGAAAGTCCATCAGCATTTTCATGAGAGGTACCCTTCCGGTGCATGACCTCGAAGTCATACTGCTGTAGCCTCTCCAACCAGCGGGCCAACTGCCCCTCAAGATTCTTAAAAGACAGCAACCACCTAAGAGAAATGTGATCCGTTCGGACCCAAAACTTGCGTCCATACAAATATTGATGAAAAGACTGAACCGACTCGACAATAGCTAATAATTCTCGTCTGGTTACGCAATAATTCTTTTCAGCTTTATTTAACACTCGGCTGTAATATGCGATAACTTTATAAACGCCGTCCTGTTTTTGCGACAGGACAGCCCCGATACCAACATCTGACGCGTCCGTGTCCAAAAGGAATTCTCCTTTTCCCGTGGGGAAAGAGAGGACCGGAGAACTCGTCAAGGCGAGTTTTAGTTTCTCGAACGAAGCGCGACACTGCTCGTTCCAAACAAATTTAGCTTGGTTCTCTGTAAGCGCATAAAGCGGCTTCGCCAAAGCAGAAAAACCCTTTACAAATTTCCTATAGTATGAGCAAAAGCCTAGGAAACTTCGCAGTTGTTTCTTGTTCAGAGGTACTGGCCAATCTCTTACAGCTGCAACTTTTTCGGGATCCGTGGTTATGCCCTTCTCAGAAACAATGTGGCCAAGATATTTAACCTCTTTTCTAAAGAAGTCACATTTACTAGGATTAATTTTTAAATTTACTTTTCTCAGACAAAGAAATATTTCTTCTAGGTTACTGACCATTTCTTCAAAATTTTTGCCAAAAATAATAACATCATCAAGATAGACTAAACATTTTCCCGGAATAAATTTGTTTAAGATTTGCTCCATGATGCGCTCAAAGGTAGCCGGCGCGTTACAAAGTCCGAAAGGCATAACCGTAAATTGCCACAAGCCCCTTCCAATAGAGAACGCGGTTTTCTCTCTGTCCTCGGGGCGGATCTTTATCTGCCAGTACCCACTCTTTAGATCCAAAGTAGTAAACCAAACGTTACCTGATAGTTGATCCAAAATGTCGTCAATTCTTGGAAGAGGATAGGAATCTTTTACCATTATTGAATTCAATTTTCGATAGTCCACACAAAATCTTAACGATCCGTCTTTTTTCCTGACAAGGACTGCTGGAGAGACCCAAGGACTAGTCGATTCCTCAATTATTCCATTTTCCTTCATTTCCATAATTGTTTTGTCCACCTCGGGTCTCATTTCAATAGGAATTCTCCGGGGAACCTGCTTAATGGGGGAAGAATCTTTCACATTAATTACATGTTCCCCTACTTTACAATTCTCAGCGGTTATCGTCTCAGAAAACAAATCTCGAAAATCGCGTAAGAATTTTCGAAAGATCTCTTTTTGACTTTCATTTAGCTCGAGGGAATCTTTCTCAAAAAGATTCTCCAAACTCGAGGGAAGACTAGGATAGATCAGACGTCCACATCTGTTTTCGGACCCCTTTCCGAAAGCAAGATCAAAAATATTCTCTAATTTTTGCCGCACAAGAAAATCAGCTCCCAAAATGCAATCATCGGAAATATCCGCGACAAGCGTGGGGAATTCCACGGACTCCTTCCCAATCCGAATTTTCACGACTGCTTTACATTTTACAGAAATTCTCTCCCCCGTGGGATATCTCAAAGAACAATTTTCGTCTAGCAATTCCGTTTCTTCCACAAAATACGAATTCAAAATTGTCACATCAGAGCCCGTATCTACTTTAAATAAACAATTCCTCCTGTTCACTTTACCGCGATAACAGAAAATATCAAAAAGAACTACGCTTAATTCTAGAAAACTTAAAAGAATTTTCAATAACAGGGGCTTTCAACCCTTCAGCCGAACTCGCCCCGACAAGCTCGACTAGACTTTGTTTCCCGAACCGGCCGGGCACTCATGACGAAAGTGACCTTCCTTCCCGCACTGCCAACATTCCTTGTTGTAGCTCTTGTCAAATTTATTTCCTTTGACAAACTTATTTCCCCCCTTATAATTACTATCTCTTCCCTTCGCATTTACATGAGCATCTTTTCTAATTTCTCCTTCTTCTCTTTTATCAAAAGAATTTCCTACCCTATTCTTTGAGGAAGAATAATTTCCCCCTTTCTTTTGCTCAAAACAACTTTCTTGAATCGATCTTATGGCTTTCGCCCTTTCAATGGCAATATTTAAAGAAGTGATCCCCTCTAACTGAAGAGTTCTTTTAATATTTATCTCCGAGAGAGAAGAGATAAATTGCGCGCACGCGATTTTATCGCGAACGGAATGTGGGCACTCGGAATAGGCAAGCCGCGAAAGTCTTTCCAAATCTGCTCCGAGGGCAGCGAAACTTTCCCCGAAACGCTGTCTCCTGTTCGTGAACAGCGAATAATAGTTCTGGAGGGACTGCGCCTCCCCGAAACGCAGCTCGAGCTTCGCTCTCAACTCCGAGAACGAAAGGAGCTCGCCTCCGTCGGCACAGGAGTCGCGAGAAGCGAACGCGCTTTTCCCCGTAGACAGGACGCAAGCACCACCGCTTTCTCCGTTTCGGACCACGAATTCGCGCGCGCGATTAACGAGAATTGCGAAAGAAATTCGCGGAGCGGCGCCGTCCCGTCAAAAATGTCCGGCTTTAACTTTAAACCCCGCGTTGCGTGCCCCGCACACACGCTCTCGCCCGCGCCGAGCAAAAACGACGAGGCGCCGCGGCTCTCGGAGGAAGGAATGTTATGGGCTAGACTTAGCTGTGGTTGGTGGGTGAGTCGCTCCTCGAAGCGCGTAAGGGCCGCTTCCTGCTCCCCAAGACGAGCCTCAATGCCGTCGCGCAAATCCTGCAGCTGCGCTCGCTCCTGGCGTCGCTCCTCGCGCAGCTGTTGAAGCTCTAAGAGGACGGCCTCCAGGGCGCCGGTTTCCGTCGCTGCCGCCACCGTGAGCGAGTCTTCGCTGGCGTGTGCGTCGTCGCCATTCCGCTCGAGGATCAAGAGATCGCTCCTTGCTCGCCGTCCGTCCGAAACTCGGACGAGCCCCCAAAATGTTGCGCCTCCGTCGGGCCACGCCAACACAGAAACACACTCACTGACACACGCGACACTCTCCGCCAAGGCGGAATAAATACTCCGTTTACGGTTGAAGGAACTCTTTAATGCAAGGAACAGCGTACAGAGAAACACGTCCGTAACACCCGATAGATCCGGCACAAATACGCCGATCGCTGTTAAACAGCCGACGATGCGCTGCTAGGGAACCCCGCGTGTCAAGAAGAACACCGGGCGGCGAGCGCGGATGTAACACTATATTAATCATATACTATTTACTTACTTGTCTTCACTCGTGTCCGTTGTTCAAGAAGGCGCGCAGTGATACACGTAACAATTGTGTTTTGTTTCTTAGATTGCATTCCCGAACGTCTTATGATGTTATGACCTGATTTTTCCCTAAATCAGTTATCGCAGCATTGTTGGTTTCGACACCCCAACAGTTACGAAACCAATAACTCAAATCTAAATTACTAAATTAGGTCATAACCGAAAAGTATAACGAGGCCACCTGAAAATGCAACTGCTGATCCGAAGCTCAGTCAGCAGTTGCATCACAAGAAATGAGGGCACCAATGCCTTTATAACGCGATACGCCGAGCGCGTCGCGGGCAGTAATCATTGAACAGTAATCATTGAGTAGTGACGTGCGGTCAGTATTTATTAAGCGGCAACGCTAAGAAAATCTGTGTGAAACAGTCTTTCTAAATCAGTGTAACGTGCGATCTTACTGTGTAACGTAAAGTATGTGAATAAAACAGTCAAAATCAAGGAAAGTGTCTCTTTATTTAATCAACGACATCGCCACCAAAGGTGGTACCAGTGCCATTCTCGGCCCAGCAGCCTCGACGGACGACGAACCGCCTGTATGAAGTTAGCCCCCCATTTTTTGATTTTTAATATTTTCTCAGTTGTTCCAGGTTGTTCTACGTTTGTTCTACATTGTTCCAAAGTTATACGTCAATAAAACAAAAAGCGCCACGGGAAAAGCAAAAAAACTGTTTTTTTCAGTAGCCCCCCATTTTTCGAAAAACTCAAATTTTTTTGCTGTTCTGGATTGTTCTAATTGTTCTAAATATTGTTCCAAAGTTATATGTCAATAAGACCAAAAGCGCCACGGGAAAAGCAAAAAAACTTTTTTCAGTGGCCCCCCATTTTTCGAAAAATTCAAATTTTTTTGTTGTTCTGGATTGCTCTAATTGTTCTAAATATTGTTCCAAAGTATTAAATTTATCAGAGAAAAATTTCAAAAGACATAGCAAAAAAATAATATAGAGCGTCCGAAGATTATTTTTATGTTTACACCTATCGCTATTGTTTTATAAACATAAAATTTTAAATTTTAGCTGAAAATAAACAGAACAACCTGGAACAACTCTCACTTTTCCCGGAACAATCATACAAAGGGGACTTTACTCTTGGAAGTAGATACTTATTTCGTCTTTCTCGACCGTTTAAATCGCGACAGCGGTCCCAAACTATAGAACAATTACGTACTAGCATAGAACAACCTAGAACAACTCTCACATTTTCCGGAACAATCATACAAAGGAGACTTTACTCTTGGAAGTAGATACTTATTTCGTTTTCTTCAACCGTTAAAGTCGCGACAGCGGTCCCAAACTATAGAACAATTACGTACTAGCATAGAACAACTTGGAACAACTCTCACTTTTCCCGGAACAATCATACAAAGGGGACTTCACTACAGGAAGTAGATACTTATTTTGTCTTCTTCGACTGTTAAAGTCGCGACAGCGATCCCAAACTATAGAACAATTACGTACTAGCATAGAACAACCTAGAACAACTCTCACTTTTTCCGGAACAATCATACAAAGGGGACTTTACTCTTGGAAGTAGATATTTATTTCGTCTTCTTCGACCGTTAAAGTCGCGACAGCGGTCCCAAACTATAGAACAGTTACGTACTAGCATAGAACAACCTAGAACAACTCTCACTTTTTCCGGAACAATCATACAAAGGGGCATTTACTCTTGGAAGTAGATACTTATTTCGTCTTTCTCGACCGTTAAAGTCGCGACAGCGGTCCCAAACTATAGAACAATTATGTACTAGCATAGAACAACTTGGAACAACTCTCACTTTTTCCGGAACAGTCATACAAACGGGACTTTACTCTTGGAAGTAGATACTTATTTCGTCTTCTTTGACCGTTAAAGTCGCGACAGCGGTCCCAAACTATAGAACAATTACGTACTAGCATAGAACAACTTGGAACAACTCTCACTTTTTCCGGAACAATCATGCAAAGGGGACTTTACTCTTGGAAGTAGATACTTATTTCGTCTTCTTCGACCGTTAAAGTCGCGACAGCGGTTCCAAACTATAAAACAATTACGTACACACACACACAAGGAGGGTTTGGAGTCTCAAAATACTGTGGAGTTGACGGGGTCCTTGTGACACACATACACACACACGCGCGCGTTGATTGTTCTATAGTTTGGGACCGCTGTCGCGACTTTAACGGTCGAAGAAGACGAAATAAGTATCTACTTCCAAGAGTAAAGTCCCGTTTGTATGATTGTTCCGGAAAAGTGAGAGTTGTTCCAAGTTGTTCTATGCTAGTACATAATTGTTCTATAGTTTGGGACCGCTGTCGCGACTTTAACGGTCGAGAAAGACGAAATAAGTATCTACTTCCAAGAGTAAAGTCCCCTTTGTATGATTGTTCCGGAAAAAGTGAGAGTTGTTCTAGGTTGTTCTATGCTAGTACGTAATTGTTCTATAGTTTGGGACCGCTGTCGCGACTTTAACGGTCGAAGAAGACAAAATAAGTATCTACTTCCAAGAGTAAAGTCCCCTTTGTATGATTGTTCCGGGAAAAGTGAGAGTTGTTCCAGGTTGTTCTGTTTATTTTCAGCTAAAATTTAAAATTTTATGTTTATAAAACAATAGCGATAGGTGTAAACATAAAAATAATCTTCGGACGCTCTATATTATTTTTTTGCTATGTCTTTTGAAATTTTTCTCTGATAAATTTAATACTTTGAAACAATATTTAGAACAATTAGAGCAATCCAGAACAACAAAAAAATTTGAATTTTTCGAAAAATGGGGGGCCACTGGAAAAAGTTTTTTTGCTTTTCCCGTGGCGCTTTTGGTCTTATTAACATATAACTTTGGAACAATATTTAGAACAATTAGAACAATCCAGAACAGCAAAAAAATTTGAGTTTTTCGAAAAATGGGGGGCTACTGAAAAAAACAGTTTTTTTGCTTTTCCCGTGGCGCTTTTTGTTTTATTGACGTATAACTTTGGAACAATGTAGAACAAACGTAGAACAACCTGGAACAACTGAGAAAATATTAAAAATCAAAAAATGGGGGGGCTAAATTCATACAGGTCGACGAACCGCAATCTTGTGCCTATCCCTGGCGCAACAACTGGTGTCAGAAGTGGGATCCGTCAAGCCGGAGGCAGCAGCAACGGACCAAGAAGGCCTAGGAAGCTACAAAACGAAGCAAAGGATCGAAAATCGGCAAGGCAGCACATCAAGAGGAGCAGCCGAAAACCGAGATCCCCAGAGCACTTGGTGGCAGCCGACGAAGCGGGAAAGCAGCGTGCAACCTGACACGGCCCCGACCCACCACAACAGTGACTCGCTGCGAAGCAGTCAGCGAAACGCGAGCAACATGCGATACGCGTTAATGTAAGTCCTAGAAATTAAGCAACGCATTAAATGTCAGAAAACACGCGCGCCACCTACACACCGAATCATGTCGTGGCCGTATAGCGATCCGGTCCGACGTTCAATTAGGCCAAGCCCCCTAAGTCCAGTTCGAATAATCGAGGAAGCTGTCCAGGATATCTGCGACAACGTACGTCGGAATTTTCAAAACTGTTATTCGAATGAAAGCTCGCCGGAGCCAGAGCTTCACCCGAATATAATAAGAGAGCGCGAATTCCCATTCGAGGAAACGGACGATAGTTTAATACCGTTCAACAATAATCGCGACGAAAACAGACTGCACCCATCATTACCGTACGCACAATCCAATATCACGGATCATACCGACCGTAGAATCTTTCGTCGGAGAGTATTCTCACTACCTTCATTTATTAATCCCGTGTTCGACCCGGAAGAGGATTATACCGTGATGGCGACTCAGCGAAATGCGGTCAGCGAAATCGCGAACAGGGAAAGACAGATAACAAACGCGGAAATAAACGCGGAGATAGATCGGCTCAGAACGACTGCTCCCCCGCGCGATCGAGGTCACCCCCAAGCGGCAGCAGAATCTGCCCAAGAAGCCAAATTAGATAGATTACTAGAATGCATGCTTTCTTTGCAAGAGCGCATCGCCCAAATGGAGTTAGATCACGGTCGCCGAAGCAACGAAATCCGACGCGAGAATAACGCACCATTGGAGATAACATACGAACGCTCCATGAGAGACGTAAGAAACCGTAGCGAATCCACGGTCAGTTTCCTAAGTTTAAAGGAAGCGCGTAACATGATCCCAGAGATCGACGGCACATCGCGACCACGCGTACGCGAATTTCTAAACGCGAGCACATATGCGATGAAAAACATTCATCCGGCAGATGAATTAACGTTGCTAGAAGCAATAGTTTGCACTAAATTCAAAGGCAAAGCAATGATGGACTTTCATACAAAAGATATCTTAAATTTCGAGCAGCTGAAGCGAGAATTAGAAACCGAATACCTTAGCAAACGAAATACCGCTCACCTGCAATTAGAATTCAACACACTAAAACAGAAACCATCAGAGAGCGCACAGGAGTTCGGACGTCGCGTAGATAAACTCGCGATGGAACTCTACGAATCAATGGAAGAAGGAAAAAACCACTCCATTGAGCAACAGCGCGCCATACTCGAGAACATAAAAGAACTAGCCTTATACAATTACCAAGCTGGATTACATGACGACATTAAACTGATTATACGCGCACAACGATATCAATCACTACCTGACGCCATAGCAGGAGCTAGCGCAGAAGAAAAAGCGAGAGAGCCTACCCTACGAAATGCGCAGAACAAAAAAGAGGTAGCACCATTCGTCTTTCAGCGATACAGGCAAAACCACATACTCCGGTGCGAAAAATGCGAAAAAAACCGGACATGATGGACGAAACTGCCGAACTAGCAGATATGCAAATCGATTCAGTTTACCTAGAGCAGAAAAGCCCAATAATGTAAATACAATCGAGAAATACTGCACATTGCAAAAAGGCGGGTCACAAAAAAGAAGAATGTTGGTCAAGAAAAGGCCGTCCAGGTCAAGGCACGCCGACAAAAACCGAACGTCAGCAGAAAGGCGCCGGTAAACACCACGGCAAAAGCCAAAGCAGATAAGGACGACGACACAACAACCAGCGATAGCGAAGAAAAAGAAGATAGACCAAGAAAAAGCAAAGCACGAGCAGCCAGAGAATATCAGGTGGCTCAGGTGTCCGGGAAGCAGTGATGCCACTGGCGCACCTCTGCTACATACGCACACAGAGGCAGAGCCCGTGTACGTGTGCGCTCGGCGGCTCGGCCAAATTCGGGCGAGTAGAAGAGCGCAGACGAATATCTCTGTCTCGCGAGCTATATTTAGTGCTGTCACACTATAGTCTGTGGCGTTACGTTCGATGAGCGCGACAGTGATAGGAGTGAGCGAGAGAGATATAACAACACAGCACGCGAGAAAGGCTCGATCCCAAACTTCGAGTTTTCTTTCCATCCTGTTGTTCTCATCTCGCTCGCTCCTATTACTGTCTCGGTTGCTCTTAATGACTTTTATTGCTACCTCGCTCGCTCCTGTTACTGTCTCGATTGCTCTTACTCGCTTTTATTGCTACCTCGCTCGCTCCTATTACTGTCTCGATTGCTCTTACTCGCTTTTATTGCCACCTCGCTCGTTCTTATTGCTGTTCTACGTGGACATAATTTTAAAAATTTTATTATATAATTATATGACATATAATATATGATAGTATATATTGTAATATATAATACATATATAATATTATATATAATATTATATAATTATATATTTATTATATAATTATGTACATAAAAATATTTTATTAATTATAACAATTTTAATGAAATATATAAATAATTAAAAATAAAATTTCCGCCATAAATAAAAAATTTAAATTAAAATAAAATTTAAAAAATTAAGAAATAAAAAAATTAAGTTTATTCCATTTCTTCACTCCATAATATAACTAATGTACATATATATATATAAATATATATATATATATATATATATAAAATTTACATATATAAAATAATAAATTGTGTACATGTATGTATTAAAAAATTATATTCTTTTAATTTTATATAAAAATATATATAAAAATACATATAAACATATATACATATAAAAATAGGAAGAAAAAAAAAAAAAGAAGATTTATATATATATGTTGATATATATATATAATATATATATATATATATGGGGCATTCCACGTCAACGAGAGACCCCCCACCCCCAGAATTGGTTTAAACGAAAAGAGTTCTACTAAGGCTTAAAATTTAGGTAATTACATCTACTTTAAAATGCAAAGTGGCAAAATAAAAAATTCAAGATGGTGAATCTAATATGGTGGAAGAAGTATAAAAAAGTGCTTGAATTCACTTGAAACTTGTCACTCAGGGGTTTTTAAGGTCGCTAAACACGAATCTGACATAAACAATTGAGAGTGCCCCGGCGCTCGGACTTTAGGCCTAAAGTCCTCTCAATTGTTTCTTCTATTTTTCATATGTTTGCGAATGTCAATTGTTTCTGATATATTTTATACGTTAGCGGATGGCAATTGTTTACTTTGTTTGAAGTTTAATTATTTTATGAAATACTGTTTGATAACATTTGTTTTTGTATATTTCTTTTTAATTAAATTCCAAGTATTAATAATCAGTTTGGCAAGTAAGACAGATTTAAATGGCGACAGATGTTGCAATATTTACGAGGCGTTTGGTGTTTAATATCAAAAAAATATGTAATTAAGGACAATATTTTTCAATATAATATAAAAATTTCCTGATCTTTATAATTTCATTGAAATTTATTCATCATGAAAGCGCAAAAATATGAAAATGTAACTCAAATATAAGACTGAAGCGGTAGAGATTCAATCAAAAGAAATGAAAGTAAATTGTGACATTTCTCCTTTATAATGAAAAATTGAATTAGATGATATAAAGAACGATTCAAAATTATAGATATTCTCACAACACCTCCGAAAATGTAGCTTGCCAAAAAAATTTCATAAGCATTTGGTTACTTCTGGTCATTTGGAAAAAAATGTTAAGACCTAAGATATACAAATGGTGTATCAACAAAAAACTACAACCAAGACTGATAAAGCATTATCAAATTTTACTCTAGAAAATGTAGTAAACTTTTATATAAGTGCCGAAAATAGGATAGTGTCTGGAAAGGCAGATGTCTTTGTTTCAAGCGAATTTGAGCAAAATTTGTAATCCTTTTAGATCGTTATTTTAAACTTTGCACATCTGATGTCAGATTCGTGTTCCAGGGCCATAAAAAATTCGCTTTTGTAAGAAGTTTCAAGCAAATTTGAAAAATTTTTTGAACATTATCATCCATATTGGATCCGCCATTTTGAATATTAAAAATCTGATGTCAGATTCGTGTTTAGCGACCTTAAAAACCCCTGAGTGACAAGTTTCAAGTGAATTCAAGCACTTTTTTATACTTCTTCACCATATTAGATTCACCATCTTGAATTTTTTATTTTGCCACTTTGCATTTTAAAGTAGATGTAATTACCTAAATTTTAAGCCTTAGTAGAACTCTTTTCGTTTAAACCAATTCTGGGGGTGGGGGGTCTCTCGTTGACGTGGAATGCCCCATATATATTGTATTATATATATATATTGTTGCGCCCGCGTCCGGTTATCCGGTACGCGTACCGGAGGATGTTTCCTGTTCCCTGGCGACGCCTGTTTACGCGTTGCCAGGCGCGTTGTTGTTGTTGTTTACGGTGCTGTCTAATTAAAACGGACGCTTGTATCCTTGATGTGAATTATTAAATCATTCGCTTTCAGTAATTAACGAGTTGTTTCTTTACGTGAGTGAATCGCGGAACCGTGAGTGTGTGAGTGACGGAAGCGTGCGCGGAGACGCAACATTTTGGGGGCTCGTCCGAGTTTCGGACGGAAGACGAGCTATTGTGTGAAATTGCGAGGGACATGGCGACAGCGCATTCTCCGGTGAGAACTCGCTCCCGAGCCGCGGTGACGGCTGCGACGGAGCCGAGTCCTCTCGAGGCCGTCCTCCAGGAGCTCCGACAGCTGCGCGAGGAACGCCGTCAGGACCAGATGCAATTCCAGCGTTTCCGGGACAACGTGGAGGCGCTCTTCAAGGAACACGACGCGGCTTTCTCGCGCCTCGAGGAGCGGCTTACCGCCAAGCTAAGTCTTTCCAAGTTCAGAAATGCTAACCCTTGCGAGGGCGATAACGCGGGGCAAGCGGATGCGGGTTGCGTTTTGGCAAGCGAGAGCGATGACGTGGGGCGAGCGGACGCGGGTTGCGTCCTGACGAGCGAGGGCGGTGACGCGGAGCGTGCGGACATGGGTTACGTTTTGACGAGCGGGAGCGGAGGCGCGAGACACGCGGATACGGAACGAGTTCCGACGAACGAGAGCGGCGAGCGTCCCGAGTTAAAGTTTAAGCCCGATACATTCGACAGGTCGGCTTCGCTGCGAGAGTTTCTCGTGGAATTCGAATTGGTCGCGCGCGCGAATCGTTGGAGCGAGTCTTTGAAGGCGATCGCTCTCGCTTCGTGCTTGCGGGGGAGAGCGCGCTCGGTCCTTGAATCTGTTCAGGACCTTAAAAATTTGGAATTCGCCGAGCTGAAGTCCCGTCTCGAGCTGCGTTTCGGAGAGACTCTTTCGGCGCAAAATTGCTATATGCAATTTGCGAGCCGGAGGCAGAGGGACGGGGAGGATTTCGCCGCGTTTGGGGGGGAGTTAGAAAGACTCGCTCGTCTCGCTTACCCCGAGTGCTCGTACACGGTGCGCGAAAAAATAGCGTGCGCGCAGTTTATTTCGGCGCTCTCCGACAGCCACGTAAAGAAGACTCTCCAGCTCGAGGGGATCTCCTCTCTGAGAGCAGCAATCGAGCGGGCAAAGGCCATTAAAACTATTTTGGGGGAGAGCCGCGAGAACTCTTTTCAACGAAAGCCGTTTTCAAATTTTGTAAAAGAAAATTCGTCCGGAGGAGAGGCGAAGGGTTTCCCTGCGGAGAAGGAAGGGAAGGGTGAGAGCCGAGGGGACAGACGCTCTGGGATTGGGGGAGGTCCCGGAGTGTGCTGGTCCTGCGGAAAAAGTGGGCATTTCCGTGCGGAGTGCCCGTCGAAGGAGGGAGACAGAGTCTAGTTGGACTTGAACCCGTTAGAAAAGTTATGTTTTTATGTTCTTATATTTCCAAGTTACTGCGTTTTGTGTTCTCTTTCAGGAAAGGAAGGTTCGAGCCTCAGAGCTGAGTGGAACCGCCTGGGGAGGATGTTCCTGGAGTTTAGAGCTGGCCTTCCTTCCTGCCTTTTGTTCCTGTTGAACTGTTCTTTTTTGAAAAAGAAGACTGCCTCGCCCACGGTTTTTCTCCTGTGGTTTTTCCGTGAGACACAGGGCGAATGCCGAGGCAGGGAGTCCTGCAGGACGTTGGTGCCACAGGGCAAAAGTCACCCCCCTTGTGCGAAGAAAAAAGACTGAAGACTCAAGTATCAAGAGGGATGTGGGCGGCGTTGAAGAGGATTCCGCTTCCCCCTGGGAGCCGGTTGGGAGCCAACTCGATACCCGTGAGGAGGGTTGAGCCACCCTGGAGCCGGTTGGGGGAAGGTCGCGAGGCTGCGTCTCCCTGGAGCCGGTTGGGGGTCTACTTGGAGTAGTACCGCCCTGGAGCCGGTTGGGAGAGAAGCAACTTGTTCTGCCCCTCAAGGATTGTCGGGGGCGATAATCTGAGAAGAAGGGGGGCAGTGTTGCGCCCGCGTCCGGTTATCCGGTACGCGTACCGGAGGATGTTTCCTGTTCCCTGGCGACGCCTGTTTACGCGTTGCCAGGCGCGTTGTTGTTGTTGTTTACGGTGCTGTCTAATTAAAACGGACGCTTGTATCCTTGATGTGAATTATTAAATCATTCGCTTTCATTAATTAACGAGTTGTTTCTTTGCGTGAGTGAGTCGCGGAACCGTGAGTGTGTGAGTGACGGAAGCGTGCGCGGAGACGCAACAATATATATATAACGGTAGGCTATTCCTTCTCCCCGCGTACTCAAACGCTACACAATAATCGTGGGTTGTCTCTTCTCGCCGCGCGCTTAGATTCGCGCGTATTGGTCGATCTTCTTTAATTAATATCTCATTAATTATTACGAAAATCGCAAAATGATACAGGACTTTTCTACTCAGTTTAACCTACTCTACTTGCATTTTACGGTTGACGTTCGAATTATCAAACACCCTGTATATATATATATATATATATATATATATATTGTAAGAAACAAACATTATTCAAATCTAATAAAATACAAGAAGAATATTAAATAAAAATGACTAAGATAGAGATGAACAATTATATTATGTATGTTTTTTTAATGGACGACGTACATATCGTTGCTCAACGGAAACCGCGAGAAGGTAGTGGTCTCTTCCGTCAAAAAGAAATGTAAAAATTGTTTTTTTAAATATTATATTATATATAATAATTTTAATATAATATTAAAGGAAATAATATTTTACATTTCCGAAGGATAAATGAGTGAATGAATGAATGAATGAATTGATAAATAATTAATGAATAAATAAATAAAGTTAAAGTAGATAGAAGTAGAATGAAGTTAAAGAAAGGATAGACAAAATAAATATGATGAAAGATAGGTAATATAAAAAAATAGAAAAGTACAAAACAGAAATATACAAATAAATATGATGAAAGATAGGTAATATAAAAAATAGAAAAGTACAAAGGACAGAATAGAAAAAAGAAAATAATAGGTATTGAAGTGACAGTTTTAAGACCACTTTACACAATTTATAATTCATAACAAAACAATGAAATAGTGCGCGCGCACACGTACGCACACACGCACGCATACAATAACACACACACGCACGCACGCACGCATACAATAACACACACATCATCGCACGTACGACGCACGCACGCATGCACGCATCAAAAAAAGCGCAGAAGAGCCGGCAAGGCGCATAGCGCGCGCGCACACGTACGCACACACGCACGCATACAACAACACGCACATACATACAATCAAACATACTTTTATAAATGTATGCATAAAAACATTTATAAATTGTTTTTTATGAATAGAATTATATCCTCATTCTGTTATGAATTATAAATTGTGTAATGATCTTTACACTAGAAGTACTAAATAATTATCGATTATTTCGATTTTTTAAACTAATATTCTGTTGGTAGTATTAAGGATTGAATAAATGCAATAAACTTTTTTATTTCAATAAAAAAGCAATTAGTAATAATGTATAATATTTTAGGGTACTACTTTCACAAAAAAATTAAATTTAAAAAATCGAAACAGTCGATAACTATTTAGTGTTAGGAAACTGGGAAAAGCGCATATATTTTACTTAATATAATAGAACATTCCACATATACAGGGTGTTTGATAATTCGAACGTCAACCGTAAAATGCAAGTAGAGTAGGTTAAACTGAGTAGAAAAGTCCTGTATCATTTTGCGATTTTCGGCTGTTCCTTCTCCCCGCGCATTTAAACGCTACACAATAATCGTGGGTTGTCTCTTCTCGCCGCGCGCTTAGATTCGCGCGTATTGGTCGATCTTCTTTAATTAATATCTCATTAATTATTACGAAAATCGCAAAATGATACAGGACTTTTCTACTCAGTTTAACCTACTCTACTTGCATTTTACGGTTGACGTTCGAATTATCAAACACCCTGTATATATATGTACATATATCATTATTTTGTCTTTTGTACTTTTCTATTTTTTTATATTACCTATCTTTCATCATATTTATTTTGTCTATCCTTTCTTTAACTTCATTCTACTTCTATCTACTTTAACTTTATTTATTTATTCATTAATTATTTATCAATTGATTCATTCATTCACTCATTCATTCATTCACTCATTTATCCTTCGGAAATGTAAAATATTATTTCCTTTAATATTATATTAAAATTATTATATATAATATAATATTTAAAAAAACAATTTTTACATTTCTTTTTGACGGAAGAGACCACTACCTTCTCGCGGTTTCCGTTGAGCAACGATATGTACGTCGTCCATTAAAAAAACATACATAATATAATTGTTCATCTCTATCTTAGTCATTTTTATTTAATATTCTTCTTGTATTTTATTAGATTTGAATAATGTTTGTTTCTTACAATATATATATATATATATATATATATATATATATATATGGGGCATTCTTTGTCAACTGGGCCACCCCTCCTCCCCAAAATTCATGTACACTAAAAAAATCGTTCCAGGGCTTAAAATTTAGCTTAACATGTCTACTTTTGTTTCCCAAGTGGCAGGAAGTAAAATTCAAAATGGCGGACAGGGGGCGACGTCAAGAATGAAAAAATCTCACAAAATCCATTGTATATCTTATATAAATAATGGTAACATCATGCATTAAAAATTTTTTCATGAGCCAAAATTGTGCGTTCATATACGTACTTTACACACCGTTACTGTTTTTCTAACAATTCAAAATGGCGGACCCAATATGGCCGACCAAAATGAAAAAAATCGCTTGATTCAGACGAAACTCGGTTCTAGGGGGTTTTTGAGGTCGCTGATTCCGAATCTGAAGTTAAAATTTGGAAATTCAAAATGGCGGACCCAACATGGACGTAGTAAAGAATGTGAAAATGAAAAAATGTCTCTGTGTTTAACCAGGGTTGACACTGTCATCACATTTAAATTGTGAAGCCCACATTACTTTTTTCATTTTTTTTCATTCTTTTCATTTTTTGTTTTTTTATTACTTTTTTCATTTTTTTTATTTTAGTTTTACCCTGTTTTGCTGTGGTACAAGGTAAAACACCTTTTGATTCTTTTAATGATTTTGCTTTTCCAGCGATTTGTCTTGAACAACCAAATTCACAAGCAATTTTTCCAGCACTCCACATTGATGGCAAATGTGAAATAAAATAGATAATTAATGTAAAAAAATGTTTGTAAATTTCTTAAAATGAAACGTCTCGTTTATAAATATAAATATTAAGTAGAAATAAGTGAGTTGGCTGTTGAATCGACTGATTGAATTATGTATTTTTGTGTGCATCGTGTGCACATTCTCTCTGATCTGTCAGATATAAATGGTAATACTGTGTTCGCATTTGCACAATGAAAAATTTCTATTGATTTTCTATATGAATGTTTTTGAAAGAACATTCTTTTTTCAACACACATACACAAAGTATAATATTGGATAGAAAAATATTACACAAGTGTTTATGGATTTATATAGATATCGAGTGGATGATTTCTAAGTTGCATTATTATTTTGTCTTTTCTGATTTTTGAGCGAATTATATCGTGTTTCTTTTTTCGATCAGAAGCAACTAAAATGAGAATAAGTGAGAGAAAGATGCGCGATGAGAAAAGATGCGCGTGTATTGAATCGAGTATTGAATTACTTATAGATATAAGTTGATGTAAAAAACAATGACGCTATAAAAATTGACAGAAATATGAATATATTGGTGTAATAGCAATATATCGATGATTTTATAAGCATGTATATTTCTTATACATTGTTTGATAAACTTTGTTACTTAAATAAATTGTAATTGAAAAAAATATTGTGATGGATAATATTTAATACACAATGTAACGATGATTAAATGATAAAATGTTGAACAATCACAGTTGGACACAGCCAAGTGATTTATTTCTACTTAATATTTGTAAACAAGACGTTTGGTCGTGTAAATTTGTAAATATTTTGTTGTATAAATGAAAAATTTGATGAGATACACGTAAGTATATATGAGATGTGTATAGAGAGTATATTCCAGCAAATAAAGTGATTAGTGATAGTTAAAAGTGAAAGAAGTGGACTCGACACGGTTATCACACGGTTTAAAGAAAAATAATTTTTGACTTGAATTTTAGTTGACAAACTTGCACTAGGTGGCTACGCGGTTGTCGACTCACTCGTGTTAAAATTGACACACGGCGGTTTTATATATAGAGAGAAGTTGAAGTTACTTCGGGGTGCCTTTCGCCCCCTTCCTCGTGTCGTGTGCTCTCTCGGTGTACTCTGTGAAGACGCTGGGATATCGCACTACACTTGGAAGGGGGCTTGGGTGCCTCCCCCCATTCCCCGTCGAAAGAGGGGTTTTTCCCCTCTTCCGGGGGGGAATGGGGGGTTCTGGGCATACGACTCCCACACGGTTAGCAAACGAAGCTGATTCAGTTTATACTCTTTTCGTACGCCTAGCCAGCGTGTTCTCCCTTCGAGGGGCCGCGGGCTAGGCGGACCTTCAGGCTCCACGCCTTGTCGTATATAGTTGGTCTTGACGAAAGTTGAATTCGAGTAAGTCGGCCATCTAGTGGCGGGTTGACGACTCATATTTGGCGGGTTCGTTGTTGAAACGTTTGAATTTGAGAGAGAGAGAGAGAGAGAGATAAAATTAGTTTCTTTATACGCTGTTAATCAAGATCGAATGAATAATTGTAATTTGTTCGTAGGGTTGGACGCGTTGGACAAGCTTGCGTCATCGTGTTAGTGCCGTTGGAGGATAGTTCCGGAGATAGCGCAGTCAGTCATCATCATCATCAAGAAGTATCGACAATAATCGTCCCGGACGACTCCTGCTGAAGCTGCACTATAATTAGATTAGAATTAGATAAATGTGAAATATGTATGAAATAATAGATAGGATTGTTGTAAATGTTAAGAACAACGTTATATAATGAAATATGTATAAAATAATAGACACAATCATCATAGACGTTAAAGGCATATTATATAATAAAATATGTATGAAATAGTAAATATTATCTATTATTGGATACATATTTGATATATAACATTACTTAGTATCATTCTATTTATTATTTGATACGTATTTGATTATATGACATTGTTCTAACATGTACAACAATGGTATCTATTATTTGATACATACCTGATTATGCAACGTTGTTGTTAACATTTACAAGAATTGTATCCATTATTTGACACATATCTCATTATATAACGTTATTCTTAGTATCTACGACAATCGTGTGTATTATTATATATATATATTTATTATATAATATTGTCGTTAACATCTACGATCATCGTATGAATTACTCGATACATATTTCATGATATAACGTTGTTGTTAATATCTACGATTATTGTATGTATTATTGGATACATATTTGATTATATAACATTGTCTTTACAATGATTATAGATACTAAGAACAACATTATATATGAAATATGTATGAAATAATAGATACGATGTTGTAAATGTTAAGAACAACGTTATATAATGAAATATGCATTGAGTAATCGATACGATCGTATAATAAATATTAACAACAATGTTATACAATAAGATATGCATTGAGTAATAGATACGATGATCGTAGATATTAATGACAACGTTATGTAATGAGATATATATATGTAAAATAATAGATGGAATTAAAATACTAAATTGACTCATTAAAAATATTAGAAGAGAACGTTACAGGATAAAATATATATAAATGAATGAATATAATCGTCTTAAATATTAGAAGACAACGTTGTATTATAAAATATGTATGAAATAATAGATAATATCTACTATTTGATACATTTCTCACAACATAACGTTATCTTTAACATTAACAATGATTGTATCCATTATTCGATACATATGTCATTGTATAATGTTGTTGTTAGTATCAACAATAATTATATCTATGTTATATAATGAAATATGTATGAAATAATAGATCGTAATTGTCGTTAATGTTAAAAATAACGTTATATAATGAGAGATATGTATAAAATAATAGATACGATTGTTGTAAATGTTAAGAAGAATGTTATATAATGAGATATGTATGAAATAATAGATATTATCTATTATTCGATATATATCTTATTATATTATGTTTTATGCTAGTATGTACAACGATTCTATCTATTATTTTATGTCTATCTTATTATATAACGTTGTAAATATTAAGGATGAAACGTAATATAATGAGATATATATAAAATAATAGATAGTATCTATTATTCGATACATACATATTTGATATAATAACATTGTTTAGTACGTATGACGATTGTATCTATTATTTAATACATATCTCATTATGTAATGTTATTTTTAATATTAACGACAATTACGATTTATTATTTCATACATATTTGATAATATGACGTTGTTTTCTAGTATCAAGGAAGATTATATAAATTAATTTATATATATTTTATTTTGTAACGTTGTCTGAAGTATTTACAATGATTGTGTCAATTATTTTATATATATATCTCATTATATAACATTGTTTTTAATATGTATGACGAATTTGATGCATATCTTATTATATAACGTTGTTTCAAATACGTACGATGATTGTATCCATTATTCGATACATATTTTTGATTATATAACAGATGTAATTGTTGTAAATACTAAGAACAATGTTATATAATGACATATGTGTAAAATATTGGATTGTAAATGATTGTAAATGTTAAGGACAACGTTATGTAATGAGATATCTATAAAATAGTAGATACTATGTATCGTTTGATACATATTTGATGATATAACGTTGTGTTTTAGTATCAAGGATTATATAATGTTGTTGTTAGTATCAATGACGATTATGATTATATAAATTAATTTATATATATTTTATCTCGTAATGTTGTTTTTAGTGTTTAGCATGATTGTATGTATCTATTATTTATATATATATCTCATTATATAACGTTATTTCAAGTATGAATAATGATCGTATCTATTATTTGATGTATAATGGTGATTGTATCTATTACTCGATACATATTTGGTTATATAATGTTTTTAGTATCTATGATGATTGTAAAGACAACGTTATTATAGAATGAGATATGTATAAAATAATAGATACAATCGTCGTAGATGTTAAGGACAACGTTATACGATGAAATATGTATTGAGTAATAGATATGCGATGGTTGTAGATGTTAAGGACAATGTTATATAATAAAATATGTATGGAATAATAGATAGAATCGTCGTAGATGGATGAAGGATAACGTTATACAATGAGATACGTGTAAAATAATAGATAGTATCTACTATCAAGAGACACGGTAGTGTCTTGTGCTAAGTCCGCGTAAGCAACAAGACGCTCCCGTGTATCTTTACGCGAAACGGTCAGTTGAGAGCACTCAATATTTCGAGTTTTCATATACCCGCTCCACGGATCGACTTCTAAGTAGTCTTAATCGATAGAGCGGGGTCGATTTGTATAAGAAAAGTGTTTTTATTTTTGGGCTACATGCTCTACAAATCGAACTATTACGACGCAAAGTCCAAATGTGAAAAATATCATTTAAGAAACGTCGTCTTCGTCGTCATCGGATGTACGGTTCAGGCATTTGACACAAGAGCGCTAGCGATGCTCTGGAAGTGTGATCGATCGTAGTGTGATCGATAATAGGGTCTGTTCTTTTTAGCTGCACTGCTGAACTGGTGCAATAAGTTAGAATGAGACAAATATATATTTTTTCACTCTAACTTATTGCACTAGTACAATAAGTGCAGCTGAAAAGAACAGACCCATAATCGATCGACAGTAAGTGACGTCGATAAACGAAAGTTAGGTTATTAGCGGCAACGATAGTGAAAAATATGCGAAGAAGAATAGGTTATTAGTGGCAATGATAGTGGATAGTGAAAAGTATTAGGTGTACAACTTAGTTCGGTCCGTTTTCAATACGTTTTTCAAGCAAAAAAACGGACCAAATTAAGTTGTACACCTAATAATTAGTGGCA
>CABEGB010001099.1:73636-194897 GCA_901521435.1 Crematogaster levior
TGAGAGCAGCGGCCGCGATAGAGGAGGGTGTACCCGCCATACTGGAGAAAAGCGAGGCGGGGTATTTCGACCCCTTCTCTGGGAGGGCCCCCGCCTCCCAGAACGAGAACGTGGTGGAAGTGCTGGCGGCCAACCGGCGCCTGGAAAAGGAAGTGGCCGCCCTAAAAGCACGCATAGAGGAATTGGAGAGGACTTCCCCCCCTCCATCCCCTCGCATTACGAGGTCCAGCTCGGTGAGGCCGAACTGGGGCAAAATGGAGCACTTTGGGGGGGTCGAGGTGAACTCCCCTCCCCCGGCAGATGAGCCCCCGGCACCGCGTCCCACTACGACGCGAGAGGAGCTCAACCGGTTCCCGGCCTGCAGACCGCCGGTATTGGGCCGCTCTGACAGGATCTCGGATGAGTATGTGCCCAAGGAAATGATCCTGGAGCACAACCCCCCCCCGGAGAGGAAGACCAAGGAGATGGGGAGCGAAACTGGCAGTACGGACAACATTGTTCAATTAGTGCTGTCCAAGCTGATGGAGTTACTACCCCAACTGATCCCCCCCCAAAAATCCCTACACCCTTCAGGGACCCCCTCGGGGAGGAATCAACAGGATAGTTATGCGGCCTCCCCCCCTCCGGCTGATACCGTGGGAGGCAGCAGCAATTTTGTCCCCCCTTCCTCCTCCGCCCGGAAGAAGAAAGGAAAGAGAAAGGCGAAGTCTGACGCGCAACCAGCGCGAGGTAAGGCCCCTCCTCCCCCTGCCAAGGGGAATTCTGGGGGAGCCGCCCCAGCTGTCAAACCGACACCCGTTCCGAACCGTTCCGCTCCGTTCGTGGGGACCTCCCCCAACCTCGTCGGGGGCACCCCACCGGGCGGCCCGGCCTGGACCAAGGTGCTTGGAAGAAAAGAGGGAAAAAAGGAGACTACCCCACTAGTTTCTCCTCCCGCTTCGGGCAGGAAAAAGGCATCCGTCCCTCTCCCTGTCCGGAAGGACGGGAAAGTCAGGAAGCCCTCTAGAAGGCGTCTCCCGTCGACAGCGGCGGTTACCATTACCACAACCGAGGGTAACTACAAGGACGTCATGGACGAGGCAAAGAAGAAGATTTCTGTGTCCGAACTGGGCATCGAGAGACTCCAGCCCAGGCAAGCAGCCACAGGCGCCATGGTGCTGGAGGTCTCCGGCCCAGAAAGGGAGCGAAAGGCGGACGCTCTCGCGGAGAGGCTTGCGGACCTGTTTAAAAACAGGGAGGGGATTCGGGTGGCTCGTCCAAAGCGGTCAGCAGACTTTAGGGTACGAGACCTGGACCCCTCCGTGTCCGCTTCGGAGATTCTCGACGCCGTGGTTAACCAGGGGGGGTGCAACCCTCTGGATGTCAAGGTGAGGGAGATTCGACCCCCCCCTCCGAATCAGAGAGGTATGGCCACGGCGACCGTCAAAGGTCCGGTTGAAGCGGTAAACCGTATCGTAAAGGCGGGCCGCCTCAAGCTGATTTGGGTGTCAGCCAGGGTAGAGTCCCTAACTAAGCGCCCACTCCAGTGCTTCCGCTGCCTGGAGGTGGGACACGTGCGGGCCAGGTGCCCCGACAACCCGGATCGCAGCGATTGCTGTTATCGCTGCGGGGTTGTCGGGCACAAAGCCAACTCATGCGCCAACCCGGTCTCCTGCGCGGTGTGCAAAGCCGCGGGGAGGCCGGATGGTCATAGGATGGGGGGCGAATCCTGTCGCCCCCCCAAGGGCAGAAGGAAGAAGGGCCGTCCCCCGGCCGCTGCCGCCGCAGCTGCCCCAACAGGGGCAGATAAGATGGAAGTGGAGCCCCTCCCGCAAAGAACCCCGCGGGAAAGGGCTCCCTCCAAAGACAAAAGGGAAGAAGAGATGCTTATGGAGGTGGCGCAGGCGGCCACCCCCTGCACCTCTGTGGCTCCGATCGCCTCCACTTCGGCGGGGGCATCGGAACCAATGGATGTGGATCTTCAACCGCTAGAGCCTAAGGGGGGGCCGGTCGTCCGTAGTGTCGTCACGCCCAACCCCCCCCTGAAGGTGTCTTTTCTCGAGGAACTCGTCACTTCGAATAGGTTTACCCTATTGGGCCAACTTCATGGGGCTCAATCGGGAGACGCAGAGGGAACCGGCATGGAGGAGCCGAAGGAGGCGTAGCTTTCGCCTCCATTAGGCTCCTCCAGGGGAACCTTAATCACGCCCGCCAGGCCCAAGATCTTTTCATCCAGGACCTGGCGGAGCGTGATGCAGGATTGGGGATAGTGGCGGAGCCGTACCACGTCCCGGGGAATAATCCCAATTGGTTGGCGGACGTGGACGGCTCTGTCGCAATAATCAGAAGGCACTCCCCTCGCTCCCCTCCCATCTCCTTTGTGGGATCGGGTAGGGGATTTGTCATCGCGAGGTGGGGTGCCTTATTCGTAGCGGGGGTGTACGCGCCCCCCAGTAGAACCCCCCCCCAGTATAAAGCTTTACTCAGGGAATTGGGGGCCGGCATACGCCGATGCCGCCCCCACCCTGTTTTGGTGGCCGGGGACTTCAACGCCTGGTCTCGGGTGTGGGGTTCCCGGTCCAACAATGCCCGGGGGGGGGTCCTACTCAGATGGGTGGCGGAGATGGGCCTCGATTTGCTCAACGAGGGGGCCCAGAGCACCTGCGTCCGCCCTCAAGGGGAGTCTATCGTTGATCTGACGTGGGCTACCCCGGGGGCGGCGCAATTGGTGAGCAATTGGGGAGTGGCTAGGAGGGACACGTTGTCCGACCACGCTCAAATAGAGATGGACGTGGTAGCCACTCCCCAAGAGGTGCTTCTCCGCCGCCGTGAGGGGGGGAATGCACCCCCGAAGAGGTGGTCTCTGGTTAAACTGGACCAAGACCGACTGCTAGCCTCCGCTGCGGTTGAAACCTGGTCGGTGGATCTAGCCGGCCAGGTGGATGCCAACGCGGAGGCGGAGGAGATCGGTGGCATGGCCGAACGTCTGTGCGACGCGGCCATGCCCCGATGCAAGCCCGCCCCTCGCCGGGCTGCATATTGGTGGAACGAGGAGATTGCGGAGCTGAGGCGCCTAGCTAACGCGGCGCGCCGCAATCTCCTCCTCACCCGACGGCGAGGGGCGGGAACAAGAGAGTGTGCTGAGGCGCGCAGGGAGTTCTCGGCCGCGCGGAACTCCCTGCGGGCAGCCATCAGTACGGCCAAGACCAGGGCCTGGGAGAAATTGATAGAGGAACTTGACCAGGACCCCTGGGGGCGTCCGTACCGGATAGTCTTGAACAGACTCCGTCCGGCGGCGCCCCCAACGACAGAAACACTGGACCCCGGGTTCCTGGGCCAGGTGGTGGAGACCCTATTTCCTCGGGGGAACATCAGTCTCCCCCCGAGAGGTCCACCTCCCCCCTGGTCCGAGGAGCTCGAGGTCTCGGAGGAGGAATTCGTCCGGGCCGCGAGGAAATTGGGGGCCAAAGGCAAGGCCCCCGGCCCGGACGGGGTCCCTGGTCGAGTGTGGGCCCTGGTACTTGGCGAAGTTGGTGCCCGTCTGAGGCGACTTTTTAACACCTGCCTCAAGACGGGCACATTCCCCTCCTTGTGGAAGCGAGCGAGGCTCGTGTTGCTGCACAAGGAGGGGAAACCTGCGGACGCACCCTCGGCCTACAGGCCGATATGCCTGCTCGACGAAGTCGGCAAATTTTTCGAAAGAATTATCGCCGGCCGACTCGTCGAGCACCTGTCGCGGAACGGTCCCGACCTGAGTCGGGACCAATTTGGTTTCCGAGAGGGTCTCTCTACAGTTGACGCAATTGCGTCACTCAAGACCCTCTCGGAACAAATAACAGGGGAGGGAGACGTGGCGTTGGCGGTATCGCTCGATATCGTCAACGCCTTTAATTCCCTCCCCTGGGAGGTTATAGGGGAAGCCATGGACTATCATGGCTTCCCCCAATATCTGAAGGAGATAGTGGTGGATTATTTCCGCGACAGGGAGCTCCTGTACACCGACAAACAGGAGCTCGGCACCTGTAGGCCGATTTTTCGCGGGGTCCCACAGGGGTCGGTTTTAGGACCCCTACTCTGGGACCTCGCGTACGATAGGGTGCTCCGCACGGTGCTCCCCCGGGGCAGTCGTCTGCTCTGTTACGCAGACGACACCTTAGTGGTGTCCCGGGGGAGCACCTGGGATGAGGCGCGTGACGGCGCGAATCAAGCCGTCCGCGTCATCGTGCGTTCGATCGCCCGGATGGGATTGGAGGTTGCCCCCGCAAAAACGGAGGCGATGTTCTTTTATAGAAAGGAAAGGGGGCAGCCTCCCCCCCTCCAAATTTGGGTGGGGGAGGCCCACGTTCAGGTGGGGCCCACCATGAAGTATCTGGGCCTCACCTTGGATGGACTTTGGGGGTTCAGTCAGCATTTCGAGGAAGTAACCCCCAAAGCCGACAGGATGGCGGTGAGCTTGGGCCGCCTCCTGTCGAACGTCGGTGGTCCCGGTGGCCGCGTACGTAGACTCTACGCCAACGTGGTGCAATCGGTGCTCCTTTACGGGGCACCGATATGGGCCGAGGCCGCGGCGGCCAGCCGCAAGATACGCGCTGTCCTACAACGAGTACAGCGGCGGCTGGCCATTCGCGCGGCTCGTGCCTACTGCACCACGTCGTACGCGGCCGCCACGGTCCTGGCGGGACTCGTCCCCGTCGTCTTGTTGGCCAAATCGTACGCCGAGCTTTATCGGCGTACGAGGAGGCCGGGCGGCGTGGGGCGAGCGCAGCTAACGCCAGGGGCCGTGGCCAGGTTAAGACAAGATGCCCGCCGAGACGCAGTGGAGGCTTGGGAAGCCTCCCTGTGGAGCGCCTCGGCGGGTAAATGGACCATCGACGCCATCCGGCCCTATCTGCCCGGGTGGGTGGATAGGTGCGGACGTGGGCTTACCCATCAGGCGGTGCAGATTCTTTCGGACCATGGCTGTTTTGGGTCCTATCTGCACCGCATCGGGCGCGAACGCACGACGCGGTGTCACCACTGCGCGGCCGGCAGGGACTCGGCGCTCCACACCCTACGAGATTGTCCCGCTTGGGACACGGAGCGTCGGGCCCTGTCCGAGTTGGTTGGCACCGCCGACCTTTCCCTCCAGGGTATCGTCCCAAAAATCCTGGAGGGAGAGGACAAATGGAGAGCGTTCATCTCCTTCTGCGGCAAGGTTATGTCGCAGAAGGAGATGGCGGAACGCGTGAGGAGAGGGGAGGTGGAGGTGGTGCCTCCTCCCTCCCCACCTGATGGAGGAGACAATAGTGGTGATCCGCCCCCTCCCACCTATAGGAGGGTCAGGCGGATCCCGCGGAACCGTCTGGCGCACTTGCGCGCATGACGATAGGAGGGTCCCCCCACAGACATGTACGGGGACCCTCCTAACTCTGAAGGAATACGAGGACACGATGATGTGGGTGTAGGTTTTTTCCGCACCTTCCGGCGGAGAGGAGGCCTCCCCCCCTGTGTGTTTTCTTGCACACACATCGGGGGGGTCTCCTCATACTATGCGTTAGTCCGCACGTGGACTCAGGTCCACGTGCGGTGTTGAGAGGCGCGGGGGGAGCTCCCGAGGGGCACCCAAGTTGGGTGCTCCAAGTTAAAATAGGGAGCTCCCCCCCGGGGAGAGGGACCCGTAGTTCCCTCTCCCCAACAGGTAAAGTGTGCCGGGAGGGATCCTTTCCCTCCCGGTGGGGTGGTCGTCCCAGGGGCTGGGGCTCCTGGGGCACCACGGCCCCCCCAACAACCATCCGGGCGGGGCGGGGAAGGTCCCGGGGTGCCGGGCCTTCCCCCATTTAGTCAGACAATTGGGGAGGGGAGGTTCTGTCTCCCCCCCTCCCCCGAAGAGGAGGTCGCTCTTGTGACCAGCCCGAGGGGTGGGCGTGATGAATGCCTATGGTGATGCCCACCCACCCCTCGATACGGGCTAAGGATTGGCACCCCGCGGGGGTTTTAGTGGGTAGGCCCAGGGGACACGTTGTCCTCTGGGAGAGTCCCACATAACCCTAGAGGCCCCCCAGAGCCTCTAGGGTACCTATAAAAGGTTTCCCCCGCGTCACCAAAAAAAAAAAAAAAAAAAAAAAAAAGGTTTCCCCTCCGTTGTGAGCCACCTTGCCGTGGTGGAGGGGCTCCCCTGGGAGAGATCCCAGGGGTCTAAGAGCTCACACATGGAAGGAAAACCATGTTAAAAAACCCGGGTAGGCCAGACTCGTGAGGTGGGTTATACCAACTGGCCTAGGAGTGGGGGGCTCCGAAATAACCCCCCCGTGGAAGACAACCAGGTTAAAAAATTACACCTTTTATTTTATGAAGATGTCGACTAATAATAGAAGCAACTTACCACCCCAGGGGTCTCGGAGCCCCAGGGGTCGGCGTGGGGGGGGTAGAGTCCCGGCTCCCCCCACGTCGTCATCGGACGACGGGCGGTGCGGGGGGTGCGGCGCAGGCCCCCCGCACTATATGGCGACTGCGGCCGGTGAGGAGGCTTTCAGGATGTTGCTCCTGAAAGCGGTTGAGTGGCTCCTCCATTTGGGGGAGCCTTCGTCATCGAGGGGTTTCTGCTCTGGGGGGTGCGCCCCCCAGAGCAGTTCGGGAGGCGTGGGGCCGGGTTCATCCCGGTCCTACGCCTCGGTGGCTCGAGGTAGGGGGAGGCCTGCGTCCCGTTCCGTCGGGACGCAGACCTCCCCGGAGGTAAGTGCCCCCCCCAGGTGCTTCAAGTGCCTGGGGCGGGGGCACATTAGTAGGTGGTGCCCGTCCGCCGTCGACCGGGGCAATTCCTGCCTCCGGTGCGGCGGGGACGGGCACCATGTTGGGGCATGCACGGCCTTGGCCGCGCATTGCCCCATATGTGGGGAGGCTGGGCTACCCGCCCGCCATCGGGTGGGTGGGAGCGGGTGCCCAGTTATCCCTCCCCGCAAGGGGGGGGGTAAGAAGAGAAGGAGGAGGAAGGGGAGGGGGGCTTCACCCCCTTCCCCGGTTGAGAGAATGGAAGTGGTGGGCTCTCCCTCACGGGAGAGTCCACCCCAGGAGGTAGAAATGGAGGTGGTGGGCTCTCCCTCGCGGGAGAGTCCACCTCTCCGGGCGAATTCTCCCGCGGGGGTTGTCACCGTGGATGAAGACGACGGATCTTCCGTCGCTGACACGGTGATAGTCTCCGTGGGGGGGGCCTCCATGGGGTCTCCTGCGGGAGTCCCCATGGAGGTGGATGGGGGGGAGGAGTCCTCCCTCCCTCCCACTGAGGATGATGAGGGAAAGGGGGAGAGATCCCCCTTCTCTCCCAGAGAAGAGGGCGGGGAGGAGGGAATTAATTCCCCCTTCCCCCCCAGGGAATCGGAGGTGGAGGCGGCGGCCCGGTCGGACGCCGTCTCCCGGGCTTTCAAGCCCAACGTAAAGAAGGTGGGAGCGGCGGCCCCTCGGGACGCCGCCCCCTTGGCCAAAAAGGCCAAGACTGGTAAGGCCAAAGGGGGAACTTTGGTTCCCCCTAAGAAAAACGAGGAGAAGGGGGGGATTAGTCCCCCTCTTAAGGAAAAGGAGGACCCGGTGGCATTGGTGGTGCTCCCAGGACCGTCGTCCGCGAGGGGGGGTGGGAGTGGGGAGGAGAGACCTGTCTCTTTCTCCCTCCTCCACCGCCCCTCGTGCATAACGTTGAGGTCCTGGGATGATGCCATCAATGCCGTTGAATACGGGACTTTGCCCCCACACTACAAGAATTTGTGGGGGCTGTTTCGAGAGGCAGTGGCGCGCGAGGACCCCCTTCTGGCGGGGGGTCTTCGCATGATCAAGGCAAGGGACAGTGGCATCAATTTTGATGCCACTGTCCTTCCCTGTGGCGCGGATAGCGTCGATGCGGTGAAGCGCGCCGTCACAAAAATGGCGGCGGAGCACCCAGGCTGGGAGCTCCGCTGCCATGTGACGGCGTGCCCTGTCCCGTATCGACGCTCAAAAGAATACTATGACAAGCTCGCCTCGAGGGGGGTGTCGGGGGCGGGTGCCGTTAAGGCGCCCCCTGACATCCGCCTCGAGGCCAATAGATTCTTCTTGGGGTTGAAGGCGGGGGAGGGTCCTCCCTCCCCAACAGACCTTCACCCCAAGAAGAAGAAAAAAGGGAAGAAGGTAAAGGGGTGACTGGGCTTCACCCAGTCACCCCTCTTAGCCCCCCATAACATTGGGGGGCCTTGTGTGTCCCCCCCCTCTTAACATCTGGGGGGGGACTGGGGGGGAACACTACCGGCCGGCCGAGAGCGGGGGCTCTCGGTCGCGCCGATCCCCCCCAGCGTGGTGGAGGAGGAGCCGTTGGTCACGGCTCCTCCCCCAAATTACGAGAAGTGGCCCGCACGAACTTCATTCGTGCGGGCCAGCCCGAGAGGGGGAGAGAAGCATGCCTTAAGGTGATTCCTCTCCCCCTCTCTCTAAGGGCCTGTGTCGGCTGACCCGGGGGGGTTTTAGTGGGTATGCCCGTTAAATAGGGAGACTCCCACATAACCCGAGGGGTTCCCCCGAACCCCTCGGGTATCCATAAAGGATTTCCCCCTCGTCAAAAAAAAAAAAAAAAAAAAAAAAAAGGTTAGGTTAGGTTCCCCTCCGTTGTGAGCCACCTTGCCGTGGTGGAGGGGCTCCCCTGGGAGAGATCCCAGGGGTCTAAGAGCTCACACATGGAAGGAAAACCATGTTAAAAAACCCGGGTAGGCCAGACTCGTGAGGTGGGTTATACCAACTGGCCTAGGAGCGGGGGGCTCCGAAATAACCCCCCCCTGGAAGACAACCAGGTTAAAAAATTACATTTTTATTTTATGGATATGACGAATAACGTGTAGATGCAACGTACCACCCCAGGGGTCTCGGAGCCCCAGGGGTCGGCGTGGGGGGGGTAGAGTCCCGGCTCCCCCCACGTCGTCATCGGACGACGGGCGGTGCGGGGGGTGCGGCGCAGGCCCCCCGCACTATATGGCGACTGCGGGGTGCGGAGGATCTCCTTCAGGACCGCGGTCTGGAGGATATTTGAGTTCCTCCTCTTTATAGGGGGAGCCTTCGTCATCGAGGTGTTTCTGCTCTGGGGGGTTCTGTCCCCCAGAGTCGTTCGGGAGGCGTAGGACCGTTCATCCCGGTCCTACGCCTCGGTGGCTCGAGGCGTGGGGAGGCCTGCGTCCCGTTCCGTCGGGACGCAGACCTCCCCGGAGGTAAATGCCCCCCCCAGGTGCTTCAAGTGCCTGGGGCGGGGGCATATTCGTAGGTGGTGCCCGTCTGCCGTCGACCGGGGCAATTCCTGCCTCCGGTGCGGCGGGGACGGGCACCATGTGGGGGCGTGTGCGGCGTCGGCCGCACACTGCCCCCAGTGTGCCGACGCGGGGCTACCCGCCCGCCATCGCATTGGCGGGAATGGGTGCCCCGTGGTCCCTCCCCGTCCCCGGTTGTATCTGAGGGGGGAGGGGGACCCCCCTCCCCGGCTGTTCCTGGGGAGTCCCCCGCCTTCGGGTGGGGGACTCTTCCCCAGAGAAGAGGGGGAATGGAGGTCGCTTCACCCCCTTCCCGGGCCGGGGGCGACCTCCATGGAGGTACCCTCCATGGACTCCCCTCCTGGGGAGCCCATGGAGGTGGATAGAGGTAAGGGGGGAGGGAGGGACTCCCCTCCCTCGTAGGGATGGGAAGAAGAGGGTAAAAGTCCCTCTTCCTGTTCCGGATGGGGGGGAGGCGGGAGTAGCTGATATTAAGCTCTCCCGCCTCCTCCCTTCGGTCAGCCTTACAAGGTTGACCGACAGAGAGGCTGGGGTGGAGCCCCCTGTGGACTCCACCCCGGTGGTTAGTATGGAGGATGGCGCGGCGTCCCAGCCGATCGCCGTCCCTTCCCCTGGGGCTGTTAAAAAAGCTAAGGGGAATAAGAAGAAGGAGGGAGCTACGGCTCCCCCTAAGGAGGCGGTTGCGGTCTCTAGACCGTCTGGCTGCGGGGGGGCCGGGGAAGGTGCAATAGGTTGTCTTGCCTTTGCACTTCTCCATTACCCCCATTCCTGGGAGGGGTGGCCTGTTCTGGCCCCTTCTATTTCTCCCGCGGAGAAGTTAGAGCTCATTCCTCCGAGGAATGATACTCTTTTTCGGTACGTGTGTGGAGAGATGATACGCTTAGACGCCCGCTTTGCGGGGTGCTTCTCTATGTCCGGAGGGGGGGATGACGGAATTCAAATTCTCGTTTCATCCCTCCCGGACGGACAGGCCAGCCTTGACCTCTTTAAAGAGGTCTTGAGCTGGTTTGTGGGGAGGTACCCCGCATGGGGGCTTCAAGTCATAGAGGAAAAGATGCCCCCGAGCAGCGGCTCGGGTGGTACCGCGCTATTATCCGGGGGGGTTGCCGGGAAACCCCCCTCCGATTATTACGTAGGAGCCAACCGCTTCTTCGTCGAGGGGTGGAAGGAGGGGGAGGATCCTCCCCCCCCAGATCTCCACCCCAAGAAGAAGAAGAAGCGGGGGGCAAAGATTCAGATGTAAAGGTGGCCGGGGGCCTTAAGCCCCCAGCTACCTTTTAGCCCCCACTTCGGGGGGCCTTTTGTGCCCTCCCCCTCTTGACATCTGGGGGAGGGCTGGGGGGGAATTATATCGGCCGGTCGAGAGCGGGGGCTCTCGGCCGTGCCGATCCCCCCCTTTGTGGTGGAGGAGGAGCCGTTGGTCACGGCTCCTCCTCCAAATTACGGAAGAGGCCTGCACGGACTTCATCCGTGCAGGCCAGCCCGAGAGGGGGAGAGAAGTATGCCATTGGGTGATTCCTCTCCCCCTCTTGCTTAGGGCCGAGTTCGATTGACCCGGGGGGGTTTTAGTGGGTATGCCCGTTAAATAGGGCGACTCCCACATAACCCGAGGGGTTCCCCCGAACCCCTCGGGTATCCATAAAGGATTTCCCCCTCGTCAAAAAAAAAAAAAAAAAAAAAAAAAGGTTAGGTTAGGTTCCCCTCCGTTGTGAGCCACCTTGCCGTGGTGGAGGGGCTCCCCTGGGAGAGATCCCAGGGGTCTAAGAGCTCACACATGGAAGGAAAACCATGTTAAAAAACCCGGGTAGGCCAGACTCGTGAGGTGGGTTATACCAACTGGCCTAGGAGTGGAGGGCTCCGAAATAACCCTCCCGTGGAAGAAAACCACGTTAAAAAATTACATTTTGAAGTTTATGAAATGACGACTAATAAAGATAGGAACGTACCGCCCCAGAGGGTTCGGACCCTCAGGGGCCGGCGCGGGGGGGGTAGTGTCCCGGCCCCTCCCGTGTCGTTATCGGACGACGGGCGGTGCGGGGGGTGCGACGCAGGCCCCCCGCACTATTCCACTACTGCGGGGTGCGGCGGATTCCTCCAGACTGCGGTCTGGAGGATTCTTGAGAAATTCCTCCTCTTTCTAGAGGGGGAATTCTCTGATAGGAGGTGCGCGTGCTCGGGGGGTTCTGTCCCCCCGAGCCGCTCGGGAGGCGTAGGACCGAGGTCCTACGCCTCGGTGGCTCGAGGCGTGGGGAGGCCTGCGTCCCGTTCTGTCGGGACGCAGACCTCCCCGGAGGTAAATGCCCCCCCCAGGTGCTTCAAGTGCCTGGGGCGGGGGCATATTCGTAGGTGGTGCCCGTCTGCCGTCGACCGGGGCAATTCATGCCTCCGGTGCGGCGGGGACGGGCATCACGTTGGGGCGTGTGCGGCTTCGGCCGCACACTGCCCCCAGTGTGCTGACGCGGGGCTACCCGCCCGCCATCGCATTGGCGGGAATGGGTGCCCCGTGGTCCCTCCCCGTCGCGGGGGAGGGAGGAGGAAGAGGAAGAAGGGGAAGGGGGCTTCTCCCCCTTCCCCTGTTGTAGAGGTGGTGGGCTCTCCCTCACAGGAGAGCCCACCCTGTGGTTCGGCCTCCCCCATGGAGGTTGCCACCGATGACGGCGGATCTTCCGCCGACACGGTGGTGGTCTCTGTGGGGGGGACCCCTATAGGGTCTCCAGGAGAAGGAGGCCCCGTGGTGGAGGTTGTACAGGGGAGGGGTTTTCCCCCTCCCCAGGAGGAGGTTTCCGTTGCCCCCGCGGCTGTCCCTCCCCATCGCGGGGGAGGGAAGGAAGCGGAGGAAGGGAGTGGGGGCTTCACCCCCCTCCACTGAGGTTCCTGGGAAGCGTCCCCAGCCTTCGGCTGAGGTAACGCTTCCCCAGGTGGATGGCCCGACGGAGGCTGTCTCCGAGGCTGGATGTCCCAGTCCGGTGGCGGCCTCCGCGGGGTTAGATGCCCCCTTAGGCTATGTGTCCGGGGGGTATATGACGAGTTGGATGGAGATCGCGGCTGGGCGTGGGGAGAGTGAGGATTCGTCCTCATTCTTCCCCTCTCCCTTGAGCAGCGAAGGGGGGTCTTCTTCCCCCCTTTCCACCGAGATGGACGGGGAGGAGGGTCCTGCGGGGCCCTCTCTCCCCTCGAACAGCTCGAAAGGCTGTGACAGGAAGGTTTTAGGGCTGCCTCCGTCGGTGTTATTGGCCCGTGAGCTCGCTCGCGGGTCACAGTTCACCGACGAGGACCTTGATGCGGTGCTTACATTTAAGCCCAAGTGGAGGAAAGCCGGGGACATCAGGGTAGCCGGGGGGTATCTGAGTCCTGAGGATTTCAGACTCATCCCCCCGGTGTGCATGGTCCCCGTGCTAGAGATTATGGTCGAGGAGGACGCGGGCGCCTTTGCCGCTAGGCATTCTCGCGCCTCCCCTGGCCCAGATGATATCGGGGTGTGCTTCACGGAGGGGGATGGTCATGCGTTTATTCAGCGCCTGATCGTCTCCCCCAAGTACACCCCGATTGGGTACATATAATAGGGGTAACTGGAGGCGGGGGCCTCCAGTTGCCCCTGGCCCCAACAACACCAGGGGGCGGCCCCCCCTCCTAACTCTGGGGGGGCGGGGGAAGGCTGTGGTGACCCAGCCTTCCCCGGAGTATGGAAATTGGGGGAGCTTCACTCCCCCCGGGATAGGGGCTATTTAGCTACGCCCGAGGGGGAGCCGGACGAATGCCTCTGGCGATACCCGGCTCCCCCTCACTAAGGGCAAGAGACGGTCACCCCCAGGGGTTTTAGTGGGTATGCCGGAGGGGAACTTCTTTCCCCTCCGGTGAGTCCCACATAACCCGTAGAGGTCCCCCCGGACCTCTCGGGTATCCATAAAGGATTTCCCCTGGGTGAAAAAAAAAAAAAAAAAAAAAAAAAAAAAAGGTTAGGTTAGGTTCCCCTCCGTTGTGAGCCACCTTGCCGTGGTGGAGGGGCTCCCCCAGGAAACTCTCCTGGGGGTCTAAGAGCTCACACATGGAAGGAAAACCATGTTAAAAAACCCGGGTAGGCCAGACTCGTGAGGTGGGTTATACCAACTGGCCTAGGAGTGGAGGGCTCCGAAATAACCCTCCCGTGGAAGACAACCAGGTTAAAAAATTACATTTTATATTTTATGGATATGTCGAATAAATGTAGTAGTAACTTACCGCCCCAGGGGTCTCGGAGCCCCAGGGGTCGGCGTGGGGGGGGTAGTGTCCCGGCTCCTCCCGTGTCGTCATCGGACGACGGGCGGTGCGGGGGGTGCGGCGCAGGCCCCCCGCACTATTTCGCGACTGCGGCCGGTGAGGAGGTGTTTCGGGTCTTGGTCCGGAACGTTGTTGAGTGGCTCCTCCAGTTTCTGGGGGAGTCAAATTTTTCGAGGTGTTCCTGCTCTGGGGGGTACGCCCCCCAGGGCAGTTCGGGAGGCGTAGGTCCGGCCCCCCGGTCCTACGCCTCGGTGGCTCGAGGCGTGGGGAGGCCTGCGTCCCGTTCCGTCGGGACGCAGACCTCCCCGGAGGTAAGTGCCCCCCCCAGGTGCTTCAAGTGCCTGGGGCGGGGGCACATTCGTCGGTGGTGCCCGTCCGCCGTCGACCGGGGCAATTCTTGCCTCCGGTGCGGCGGGGACGGGCACCATGTTGGGGCATGCACAGCGCCGGCCGCGCATTGCCCGTTGTGTGCCGACGCGGGGCTACCCGCCCGCCATCGCGTTGGCGGGACTGGGTGCCCCGTGGTCCCTCCCCGTCGCGGGGGAGGGAGGAGGAAGAGTCGAAGAAGGGGAAGGGGGCTTCACCCCCTTCCCCGGTTGTACTTGAGGAGGGGAGGGGGGCTTCACCCCCCTCCCTGGCTGTTCCCGGGGAGGGGATTTTTCCTCCTCCCTCGGAGGTGGTGGGAGGTAGAGACGGGGGAGTCCCCCCTCCCTGGTTGTTCCTGGGGAGAGCCCCCCGCCTTCGGGTGGGGGACTTGTCCCCAGGAGGATGATTCCCATGGAGGTCTTCCCCGAGGTCGGCCTTGCTGCCGGCCCGGGGGAGACCTCCGTGGTGAGTTTGCCCTCCATGGACTCCCTATCTGGGGAGCCCATGGAGGTGGATGTAGGGAAGAAGGGAGGGGAGGGAACTCCCCTTCCTCAAAGGAGGAAGGGAAAAAAGGGGGAAGAATTCCCCTTCTATCTTGGATGGCGGGGAGGAGGCGGGAGCGGCCGACGTTAAGCTCTCCCGCCTCCTTCCTCTGGTCAGCCTTACTAGGCTGACTGATGGACAGATGAGGACGAAGTCCCCTTTGGGTACTGATCTCTCGGACGCCGCTTTGACGTTCGAACAGACGGTGCGATATCTGGATACGGTGGGGCTGGAATTCCTGGCTGTATTTTTACACCTTCGTTTCCTTCCCACCCCTCCAGAGGACGTACTCCCGGGTGATCCTGTTTCTGCCCGAGGCAGATTGATCTGGGAATGTGTAGTGAAGTCTTTTGAGCGGCATGACCCTTCGATTGGGAAGGGTCTGTGTGCTTTGAAGATCACGGCGAGGGGAATTAGCTTCATCGCGGATGTTCTTCCTCGTAGTCGGAGGGATACCGCTCGGATTATCTCTCTTAATCCGGGCGATTGCCGATGTCAATCCGAGCTGGGGACTTTCGTGCATTTGTTTGCCCGAGGTCCCCCCGAGCTACGGCAGAGGGATTGGTGAGGAGGAGTCGGGAAGTGGGACAGAAGTCCCCCTTCCCGACTATGTATTGGAGTCAAACCGCTTCTTTGTCCAGGGGTGGAAGGTGGGGGAGGAGGATCTTCCTCCCCCGGATCTCCTTCCCCTAATAGCGTCGATGCGGTGCGGGCGCGCCGTCACAAAGATGTAAAGGTGGCTGGGGGCGGGGGCCGCCAGCCACCTTTAGCCCCACCAACATCCGGGGGCGGCCCCCCCTCATAACATCTGGGGGGGGCGGGGGAAGGCTGTGGTGACCCAGCCTTCCCCGGAGTATGGCAACTTTGTTGGGGGAGTTTCTCTCCCCCCAGGATAGGGGCTATTTGGGGCCACGCCCGAGGGGGAGCCGGACGAATGCTTATGGCGATACCCGGCTCTCCCTCACTATGGGCAAGGAAGGTCACCCCCAGGGGTTTTAGTGGGTATGCCCGTTAAATAGGGTGAGTCCCACATAACCCGTAGAGGTCCCCCCGGGCCTCTCGGGTATCCATAAAGGATTTCCCCTGGGTAACCAAAAAAAAAAATTGGGGGGTCTTGTGTGTCCCCCCCCTCTTAACATCTGGGGGGGGACTGGGGGGGAACATACCGGCCGGCCGAGCACGGCTCCTCCTCCAAATTACGGGAAGAGGCCTGCACGGACTTCATCCGTGCAGGCCAGCCCGAGAGGGGGAGAGAAGCAATGCCATTAAGGTGATTCCTCTCCCCCTCTCACTAAGGGCTTGTGTCGATTGACCCGGGGGGGTTTTAGTGGGTATGCCCGTTAAATAGGGTGACTCCCACATAACCCGAGGGGTTCCCCCGAACCCCTCGGGTATCCATAAAGGATTTCCCCCTCGTCAAAAAAAAAAAAAAAAAAAAAAAAAAAAAAAGGTTAGGTTAGGTTCCCCCTCGTGGACGCCACCTTGTCGTGGTGAGGGGGCTTAAGGGGAGGCTCTTTTGATCCGTCGGGGCAATGATGTTCGGCAACGTTAGCCGGCATCATTGGCTCGACGGGGAGGAGTCTCTCCAACTAAGAGCGTCCATGGAGCCCGGCTTCCCATTAGGGGCTTAGTTTCATAAGCCCCATTGTCGGTAGGGGTAGGCGGCCCTGAGTGCAATCGCCCGGCCGGTCGGGGCCGTTAGGAGGACATTAGTCCTCCACCGACCACGGGGGTTTTAGCCGAAGTTCTCGGCTTCTTTCTGGGTGCCTGTCGCCCAGTTTGGGCGGCAGGTGTCCCAGATAGGGGGGACCGGGTGCTCCCGGTAAAACCGGGTGTTCCTCGTGTCCGGTGCTCCGGGCACGGGGACACTCGGCGGGGGGATGTGGGTGCCGGTCCACCGGTGTCGGAAGGCGGCCGATCCCCGCCCAGTCATGGACGGGGGGAGGTGCGCGCCGGCATCGGGGGAAGCGGCGTCCCACAAAGGGGAGACGCCCCACCGCTCCTCCCTAACGGCTGCGGGACGTGGTCCCGCAGTACGCGGGAGTGATGTGGGGGGACGGGCCGGTGGTGTCCCGGAACTCCCGGGCCCACCGGGCTGGGCCACCCCAGGCCGCTCGGACGTATTCCGAGGCAGGGCTGGGGTGGCGGGGAGAGCCAGTCTGGCTCTGGGGCAGGTCGGGCTCCGCAAGGCTTGGTTGCCAACCGACCTAGGGGAAGGTTACCCCGAATTCAAACCACATTTTTTTATACAAAATGAAATGACGACTGTAATGAGCCGATCATTACCACCCCAGGGTGTTCGGACACCCAGGGGTCGGCGCGAGGGAAGTATCGTCCCGGCTTCCCTCCCGTCGTCATCAGACGTCGGGCTACCGGCAGTGTGCACCGCAGGCACTGCCGGGGAAGATGCGCCTGCGAAGGGGATCACTCCCGTTAAGAAAGGCACACCTGCGTCTACAGAGAGGCACCCTTGCCTTTTTATGAGGCATTTATGCGGCCTGCGTGTATATCGCTCCCCTCTCAGACTGAGAGGGGGAGCCGACGAGGATGAAGAGATGAGGAGTCCTTCTTCCCTATCTCTAGAGCCGGGGCCAAGTGTGATAACGCCTCCCTTGGCCCCAAATAATCGAAAAGCCGCAAACAATCGCGGTCTAGGGATGGTAATGGGAGTCCAGTTCCCGGCTGCTCCCATTTCCCGGACCCTCCTCTACCAGGTCCTGTCCACCAACTTGTTGACTCTGACTCGGACGCGTCCGTCATCAACTCTTCCTCAGCGGCCAAAAGGAAATTGAGGAAAAGGGGGATCACCCGATCCCCACAGGCCGACTTGGTCCTCTCCAACGAAGAGCAGGCTGATTACACCGGCCAGACATCCTCCAAGAAGAGGAGGAAGGGGCGGCCTCTGGTACACCCGGAACACGACGGCCAGTTTACTGGTGAGGCCCTGAAAAAGAAAGCGGCCCGTTCGATTAAAGATCAGAATGATGAGCTTGCCCTGGACATTTTGAACGGTTTCGAGGAAGACACCACAACCAGGAAGTACAGGGACTACCAAAAGATACTCAGCGATCGGGTAAGGGAGTTTAGCGACCTTCCTAGCGAGGATATCGCCAGCTCCCTTCAGGAGCAATTTAAGCAGCTCAGGGACGTCGCGCGAAAAAGTGTGCACATCAGGGGGAACCTGCGCGGCTTGATTAAATCCGCCGCCGCCGTAATCGAGGCAGGAGCCAAAACCATGGCCTCCCGAGTAGTAGATAAGGGGTTTTTTGACCCCCTGTCCGGCAGGGCTCCATCCTCCGCCAATGATCGGGTGGAGGAAATCCTTGCGGCGAATCGTCGGTTGGAGCAGGAGCGGGATGATCTCCGCAACGAAATCGCGGAATTACGACGTTCTTCCCCTCCTCCCTCCCCGATTGTTACCAGGGCCGCCGTTCGGTCCACCGTGAGTTTAACGGACTGGGACGATATCGTCGAAGACCCGGCCGCTGTCGAGACTGAGGTCCCCAAGCCCCCGGTTGTTACGAAGGAAGATCTTGGGAAGTTCCCCGTCAAGCGTCCCCCCGTACAGGGGGTGAGTATAATCCTCCCTGACAGAGCTAAGCCCACTATCATCAGCGACGTAGCTGTCAAGGAGGGCTCCAGGCAGGACCTAGTTGGCTCTGTCGCGCGGAAGGTGGAAACCAACCTTCGGGACACTATCCGCAGTGTCTTGTTTGAAGTCCTTGGGGAATTGGGGGTTTGCCTTCCCCCCCAACCTAAGTCCTCCCCTTCTCCCCCTGGCTCCCCCGGTGTGCAGGGTCGGCCCCCGGTTAAGGGGGCCACTCCTTCGGTGGAGGTCCCTGCCGCCGAGGCTGCCAAAAAAAAGAAGAAGAGGAGGAAGTTAAAGAAGGCGCCGGAGGTGCAGGGCGGGCCTGCCGCCCGGCGGCAGACCGGCCCTGCCCCTTCTGTCGCCCCTCCGACACGTCGGGGGACAAAGAAGGACCCCCGGTCAGGCACCCCCCAAGCGGGGGTTGCTTCGAATTCGAGGATCGTCGCTCCCCCCAAAGCGGCCCAGAAGAGCCAGGCCGCCCCTCCGTCCCGAGGCACTCCCCCCCAGTGGACGGAGGTAACGGGGAGGAAGAAGAAGGCTGGCCCCGGCCAGAAGGCGCCCGTCAGCAAGGCCGGTGCGGCCAAGCCTCCCTCACAACCCCCCTCCTCTGCTCCCAGGACTACGAGGAGGAGGAGGACGCCGAACACCGCAGCGGTGTCGGTGACTTGTTCACCGGGCACTTACGCTGCGGTGCTCGGAGAGATCAAGGCCAAAGTATCCTTGGCCTCATTGCAAATTCCACAGCCCCGGCACAAGACTGCCCAGACCGGGGCTACAATCTTGGAATTCCCCGGACCCGAGGGGAAAGCTCAGGCCGACAGGTTGGCCACGCGCCTGGTCGACCTGCTCGGTAACAGGCCGGGAGTCAAAATCTCCCGGCCACAAAGAATGGCCGAACTTCGGGTCCGGGGACTCGACCCCTCCTCCACTGCGAGGGAGGTGGTAGATGCGGTGGCCTTGGCCGGGGGATGCCCGGTCGAGGACGTGAAGGCGGGAGATCCTAGGATCTCATTTAAAGGGCAGTGGACCTCCTGGGTTCGCTGCCCCCTAATGGCGGCTGTTAAAATCGCCAAGGTTGGACATCTCAACCTCCTGCTAGTCAGGGCGAAGGTTGAGATGTTGGAGGCGCGCCCCCTCATATGCTACGCTTGCATGAGGAGGGGGCACGTCAGGGCCACGTGCCCCAATGGCGGCACTGATTTCAGCGGTCTTTGTTACCGCTGCGGTGCCGCCGGGCACGTGGCCAAGGCTTGCACGGCCTCCGTCAGTTGTGCGGCGTGCCGGGCAGCCGGCCGCTTATCAGACCATAAGATGGGAGGCCGGAGCTGTCATCCTCCCCCGATAAAAAAGGGGAAGAAAGGGAAGGGGGGAAAGTCTACCCCCCCCTCCCAGAATAGTGCCATCGAGGCGGCGATTACGGCGACGCCGCCCGGCATAGTGGGAGGGGCTTCCCCCCCTCCCTCCCATATGGAGGTAGTGGAGACATCCGCGTCACCGGCCTCGGCCGAGGGTGTCTCCGAGGAGATAGGCCTGCGGGAGGGGCAGGTCAGGTTTGCTGCTGATGTCCACCCTCCTCCTGCAGGCCAACATTAATCACGCCCGGCAGGCTCAGGATCTGTTCTTGGCAGATCTTGCCGGGCGTGATGCAGGTCTGGGGATCGTGGCGGAGCCATACACGATTAATGAACGCGACCCAAACTGGGCCGCGGATGAGCTTGGCTCCGTCGCGATCATACGAAGACACTCCCCGCGGTCCCCTCCCATCTCCTTAATTGCGAGAGGGAGGGGCTATGTCCTTGCGCGATGGGGTGCCTTCGTGGTAGCAGGGGTCTACGCCCCGCCTAGCCTGTCTCGCCCACAATTCCGTGACTTACTACGGGCTCTGGGGGCCGGCATTCGCCGTTGCCGCCCCCATCCCATTATAGTGGCCGGGGACTTCAACGCCTGGAATCAGGCGTGGGGTTCCCGGTCCTCTAATAGGAAGGGCGAGATATTGCTAGATTGGACGGCGGAGGTGGATCTCATTCCATTAAACAGGGGATCCACCAGCACCTGTGTGCGCCCTCAGGGGGAGTCTATTGTGGACCTCACATGGATCTCCCCACGGGGCGCACACCTGGTTGAATCCTGGGGGGTAGTTACTGACCGTGAGTCGCTTTCCGACCACCTCTATATCGAGGTGGTCCTCACGGCAACCCCCCAGGAGGTGCTGCTCCGCCGTCGGGCGCGGGGCAATAGACCCCTGAAGAGGTGGGTCCTGGGCAAGCTAGACCAGGACCGCCTCCTAGCGGCGGCCGCCGTCGAAACGTGGTCGGCTCCATCAACCGGCCACGTCGACGCGGAGGCCGAGGCCGCTGCAGTGGAGGGCATGGCGCGTCGAATTTGCGACGCGGCCATGCCCCGTTCCAGGCCCGCCCCTCGCCGGGCGGCGTATTGGTGGTCCGAAGAGATCGCGGAGTTACGGGTTACGGCTATCCGTGCCCGCCGCGATTTTCTGAGGACCCGCGCCCGGCTGAGGAGAGCGGGCAGGAACTGTGTTGAGGAGACTGCGGTGGCTCACGAGGCGTACTTAGCCGCAAAGTACGACCTTCGTGCAGCCATCTGCAGGGCCAAGGCTAAGGCCTGGGATGAGCTTCAATTAGAGCTCGACCGGGACCCTTGGGGGCGCGCTTACAGGCTGGTCCTGAACAAACTCAGGCCAGCCGCGCCCCCCATCGCGGAGAGGCTTGACCCGGATTTCCTGGGCCGGGTGGTGGGGACCCTCTTCCCCTACGGGGATGTCGATATCCCTGATAGGGTGGGCCCTCCCCCCTGGTCCGAGGAGTTCGAGGTGACCGGGCAAGAACTCTCCGACGCGGCTCGGAGACTGGGGGCTGCGAGCAAAGCCCCTGGTCCCGACGGGGTCCCCGGCCGTGTCTGGGCCTTAGCCTTTGGCGAGGTGAGTGCCCGACTGAGGGGGCTGTTCAACGCCTGCCTCAAGTCGGGCACATTCCCCTCCGCGTGGAAGAGGGCTAATTTGGTCCTACTCCACAAGGAGGGAGAAGCCGGCGGAGCTTCCTTCGGCTTATCGACCGATTTGTCTGCTGGACGAGGTCAGCAAGCTTTTTGAGAGGATTATTGCTGGCAGAATCGTCCAGCAGATCACGCGGAAGGGTCCGGATCTCAATAGGTCGCAATATGGATTCCGAGAGGGCAGATCGACAGTGGACGCAATCTTGTCCCTTAAAGCCCTCTCGGACAGGATCGTTGGGGAGGGAGGCGTGGCGTTGGCGGTGTCACTCGACATCGTCAACGCCTTCAACTCCCTCCCCTGGGAATACGTGGGGGAGGCCCTCGAACATCATGGCCTCCCCCCGTATCTGGTGGAGATCATCCGGGACTACTTCCGCGATCGGTCGCTCCAATTTCGTGACCAATTGGAGCGGATGAGCCGAAGGCCGATGTATCGCGGGGTTCCACAGGGGTCAGTCTTAGGCCCCTTATTGTGGAACCTCGCATACGATCGAGTGCTCCGCACGGCGCTCCCCCTGGGCTGTCATCTGTTGTGTTACGCAGATGACACACTCGTAGTGGCCCAGGGGGAGAATTGGGAAGAGGCCCGGGACGCAGCAAACTCAGCGACCCGGGCAGTCGTACGTTCCATCAGGTCCATGGGACTCGAGGTCGCCCCTGCCAAGACAGAGGCTACCTATTTTTACGGTAAAGCCAAGGGGCGACCTCCCCCCACCGAGATTTGGGTGGGGGAGGCACGTGTCCGGGTGGGGCCCCAGATCAAGTATCTGGGCCTCACCTTGGATGGGCTCTGGGGCTTCGAGCGACACTTTGCTCAAGTGGTCCCCAGAGCGGACAGGATGGCGGCAGCGCTAGGTCGCCTCCTGCCCAACGTGGGTGGTCCGGGTTCAAAAGTCAGAACCCTTTACGCTAACGTCGTGCAGTCGGTGCTCCTGTATGGAGCACCGGTATGGGCCGGGGCGATGGCGAAGAGTCGGCGCAATCAAATGCTGGCTCATCGCCTGCAGCGCCGACTCGCCTTTCGCATTACCCGGTCCTACTGCACGACGTCGTTCGCAGCAGCCACGGCCCTGGCGGGCGTCATCCCGGTGGAATTCCTCGCGGCCTCGCACGCCTCGGTGTACGAGCGTACGAGGTCCGGCGACGGCGCCGGGAGAGCCCGCCTCAAGCCTGGGGTCGTGGCAAAAATTAGGCAGGACGCCCGTCGTGGGGCGGTACGCCAGTGGCAAGCTGCCCTGGGGGGCCCCACGGCGGGCCAGTGGACCATCCACGCCATCCGGCCCTGCCTGTTCAAATGGACAGGCAGGCGCGGACACGGCCTGGGTTACCATCTGTCTCAGGTGCTGACCAATCATGGGTGCTTTGGTCGGTACCTGAACAGAATTGGACGGGAACGTACGACACGGTGCCATCACTGTGCGGCCGGTGAGGACTCCGCGGAGCATACTCTGCGTGAGTGTGCCTCATGGGCTGAAGAGCGCGGAGTCCTCACCGCAGTGATCGGCGAGGACCTCTCCCTCCCAGCAGTCGTTAAGAAGATGCTGGAGGGAGAGGATAAGTGGCGCTCCGTCTTCGACTTCTGCGTCAAAGTCATGACGCAGAAGGAGGAGGCGGAGCGCATAAGACGGGGGGAGGTGGAGTTGCTCCCACCTCCCTCAGACAATGACGACGACAGCGGCGGTGGGGCCCCCCCTCCTCCTCTAATTAGGAGGAGGGTGCGGCGAATCCCCCACCGCCGCTTCGCCCATATAAGGGGCACGTGAGGGCCGCCGGGTCCCCGAGGGCCAGGCAATTCCTGGTCCAAGTAAAAATAGGGGGCCCGGCGGGTGGATACTCCCTCACAGGAGTTTGTCTATTACCGGGGAGATCTCCCTCTTAAGGAGATGCTCCCCCGGTCTCTCCCCCAGTACGGAGGATTGCGGGAAGAGGGCACGGGGCTCCACCATCAGGGGTGTTTGCACCCCTGGGTGTTCCCCGTGCCCGCCCTCCCTCACAGGAGGTTCTTGGGGTTGAGGTCCTCGTAAGCGGTTGGGTTAGGTCACGCCTAACTCAGCCCGGAGTCTGACCTCCCCCAGGGAAAGGGACCCTCCCTTCTTAGGGGAGGTAACCCCTTTCCCACGAGAGGTTTCGCCGGGTCCCCGAGGGCCAGGAAACGCCTGGCCCAAGTAAAAATAGGGGATCTGGCGTAGTAATACTCCCTAACAGGAGTCCGTCTCATACCGGGGGAGGTCTCCCCTAAGGAGATGCTCCCCCGGTCTTTCCCCCAGTTAGAGGATCGCGTGGAGAGGACGCGGGGCTCCGCCATCAGGGGTGAATGCACCCCTGGGTGTCCCCCGCGTCCATCCTCCCTAACAGGAGGTCCTATGGGGGTCGAGGTCCTCGACGGTCGGTTAGGTCTTCACTGCCTAACCTAACCCAGAGTAGACCTCCCCCCAGGGAGAGGGACCCTCCCCTTTTAAGGGAGGTAATCCCTCTTCCTCGAGAGGTTAAAGCCGGGAGAGAGCTCTCTCCCGGCGGGGGCTAGCCGAGAGCGGGGGCTCTCGGCTGACCTGTCCCCCATTACGGGTGGTGGGGGTTGTTGGAGCCCAACTCCCCCCCCGACTATCGATCATGAGCAGAGGCCCTGCCAATACGGGCCGGCCCGGGGGTGGGGGAGAAGTATGCCATTGGGTGATTCCCCCCCCTCCCCCTATTAGGGCACGTGAGGCTATCCCGGTGAGGTTTTAGTGGGTATGCCGACTAGGTTAGGTCTTTCTGCCTAGTCGGAGACTCCCACATAACCTCTGGGGTTCCCCCGAACCCCAGGGGTATCCATAAAGGATTTCCTCATCGATACAAAAAAAAAAAAAAAAAAAAAGGTTAGGTTCCCCTCCGTTGTGAGCCACCTTGCCGTGGTGGAGGGGCTCCCCTGGGAGAGATCCCAGGGGTCTAAGAGCTCACACATGGAAGGATAACCATGTTAAAAAACCCGGTTTGGTTGGAACCGTTAGGAGGTCGCTAATCCTCCACCGGCCGTGGGGTTTACCGAGTGCTCTCGGCTTTTTGGGGTACCTGTCGTCCGGTGCTCCGGGCGGCAGGTGTCCCGTAGGGGGGGACCGGGTGCTCCTGGTCAAAACCGGATGTTTCCGTGTCCGGTGCTCCGGGCACGGGACGCTCGGTGGGGGGGACGTGGGTGCCGGTTCATCGGTGTCTGGGGGTGGCCGATCCTCGCCTGGTCAAGGGCGGGGGGAGGTGCACCCTGGCACTGGTGGAAGCGGCGTCCCACAGTGGAACGGCCCTGCCTCTCCTCCCTAACGGCTTCAGGGGGCGGCCCTGGAGTACGCGGGAGTGAAGCGGGGGACGGGCCGGTGGTGCCTCGACGTAGTCGAGCCCACCGGGCTGGGCCACGCCAGGCCGCTCGGACGTTTTCCGAGGCCGGGGCTGGTGTGGCGGAGCGGGTCAGGTCGGATCTGGGGGCGTAGCCCGAGGACCTCGACCTGACCCAGCCGCTCAAGCCGCCTGGAATGTTTCCAGTGCAGGGTTGAGCGGCGTGGGGCGACGGGCCGGTGGTGTCCCAGAATTTCTGGGCCCACCGGGCTGGGCCACTCCAGGCCGCTCGGACGTTTCCGAGGCGGGGCTGGAGTGGCGGGGCGGGCCAGGGCGAGTCTGGGGGCGTTGCCCGAGGACTTCGGCCTGGCTCGGAGGCCGCTCGGGCCGCCTGGACGGGGCAGGGTCGAGCGGCGCGGTCGGGCTCTCCGGGAGGGCGCCCCGGTCAAGGATGATCGGTCCCGGAGAATCCCCGACGAGGAGTCCGCACGCTGGTCGCCACGGCGGGTAAGGCGGTAGGTCGGGTCGCCACGGCCTGCCGCCCCAACCGTCCGTGGGGCCCCCCGCGTGGCGGCGCCCTGCACGGTGCCCGAGAGGTCGGAGGCTCGGGACCCCTGAAACTCGTCGGCAGCAATGCCGGGGGGGTGTAGGGGGCGGGAGGTCAGCGCCCCAGATGATCTTTCCTGGGGCCAGTACCATATGCCGACCCCCCGGGGGAACTCGGGGCCCCTGGTGGTCATGTTTCGCCAGGGTGAGGGTATACCCGGTCGGCGGAGCCGTGCAGGGTGGTGGGTTTAAAATCCTACAATGTCTAATTTAACTACTTCTAAACCACCACAACAACAAAAAATCCGTTTTAATAACGAAGTAAGGGGGGAAGAGTGCCTCGTAATGCGGCACAGGGCTCTTTATGAGCAGTTATCCGGCAATTGCGACTCTCGCAATTCTTTCAACAGCCCGGACGTCCTCCGCATACGTGGGGGAGGCGAGGGCTCGGCCGGCGAGGAAAAGAAGCGCCTGAATCGGAGGCCGAAAAGGAAGATTTCTTCTCCTTCCGAGGCCCCGACATCCAAGCGATCAGTGAAGAGCAAGACCTGCGACGACGGGGATTCCTCCTTCGTAGATGTCGAATCCGATGGAGATTCCTCCATAAATTCGGACAAGACGATGATTATGGCCCTGAATCGGGCTGGACCGGTCATCCGTTCGTCCTCGGACTCAGAGGACAGGCCAGGGCCCAGTGTGATTAACAGGGATCCGAGAGGACGTCCGGCTAAGGACCCCTCTCATCAGGGCATGTTCACCAAAGAGAAGCGTCTCAAACGTGAACAACAAAAGCAGGCTGAGCGAATGGCAAGAGAGGCGTTGTACCTGGGCGATGACTCGACTCCGGTTCATGAGTCGCCCGCTTGCACAAAAGGATACAACGTCAAACGTCGTGCGGCAGCGGAGGAGTTCAAAGACGCTCCCCCGGATGCCATCAGGGACAGGCTGATGAAGCATGTAGCAGTCATCAGGAACACCGCTAGGATCTCCAGCGGTCTCCAGGGAACTGCGGTCGGCGGGCTCTTGAGAGCAGCGGCCGCGATAGAGGAGGGTGTACCCGCCATTCTTGAGAAAAGCGAGGTGGGGTACTTCGACCCCCTCTCTGGGAGAGCCCCCGCCTCCCAGAACGAGAACGTGGTGGAAGTGATGGCGGCCAACCGGCGCCTGGAAAAGGAAGTGGCCGCCCTAAAAGCACGCATAGAGGAATTGGAGAGGACTTCCCCTCCTCCATCCCCTCGCATTACGAGGTCCAGCTCGGTGAGGCCGAACTGGGGCAAAATGGAGTACTTTGGGGGGGTCGAGGTGAACTCCCCTCCCCCGGCAGATGAGCCTCCGGCACCGCGTCCCACCACGACGCGAGAGGAGCTCAACCGGTTCCCAGCCTGCAGACCGCCGGTATTGGGCCGCTCTGACAGGATCTCGGATGAGTATGTGCCCAAGGAAATGATCCTGGAGCACAATCCCCCTTCGGAGAGGAAGACCAATGAGATGGGAAGCGAAACTCGCAGCACGGACGACATTGTTCAACTAGTGCTGTCCAAGCTGATGGAGTTACTACCCCAATTGGTTCCCCCCCAAAAATCCCTACATCCTTCAGGGACCCCCTCGGGGAGGGAACTACAGGATAGTAATGCGGCTTCCCCCCCTCCGGCTAATGTAGTGGGAGGCAGCAGCAACTTTGTCCCCCCTTCCTCCTCCGCCCGGAAGAAGAAGGGAAAGAGAAAGGCGAAGTCTAACGCGCAACCAGCGCGAGGTAAGGCCCCTCCTCCCCCTGCCAAGGGGAATTCCGGGGGAGCCGCCCCAGCTGTCAAACCGACACCCGCTCCGAACCGTTCCGCTCCGTTCGTGGGGACCTCCCCCAACCTCGTCGGGGGCACCCCACCGGGCGGCCCGGCCTGGACCAAGGTGCTTGGAAGAAAAGAGGGAAAAAAGGAGACTACCCCACTAGTTTCTCCTCCCGCTTCGGGCAGGAAAAAGGCATCCGTCCCTCTCCCTGTCCGGAAGGACGGGAAAGTCAGGAAGCCCTCTAGAAGGCGTCTCCCGTCGACAGCGGCGGTTACCATTACCACAACCGAGGGTAACTACAAGGACGTCATGGACGAGGCAAAGAAGAAGATTTCTGTGTCCGAACTGGGCATCGAGAGACTCCAGCCCAGGCAAGCAGCCACAGGCGCCATGGTGCTGGAGGTCTCCGGCCCAGAAAGGGAGCGAAAAGCGGACGCTCTCGCGGGGAGGCTTGCGGATCTGTTCAAAAACAGGGAGGGGATCCGGGTGGCTCGTCCAAAGCGGTCAGCCGACTTCAGGGTACGAGACCTGGACCCCTCCGTATCCGCTTCGGAGATTCTCGACGCCGTGGTTAACCAGGGGGGGTGCAGCCCCCTGGATGTCAAGGTGGGGGAGATTCGGCCCCCCCCTCCGAATCAGAGAGGTATGGCCACGGCGATCGTCAAAGGTCCGGTTGAAGCGGTAAACCGTATCGTAAAGGCGGGCCGCCTCAAGCTGATTTGGGTGTCGGCTAGGGTAGAGTCCCTAACTAAGCGCCCACTCCAGTGCTTCCGCTGCCTGGAGGTGGGCCACGTGCGGGCCAGGTGCCCCGACAACCCGGATCGCAGCGATTGCTGTTATCGTTGCGGGGTTGTCGGGCACAAAGCCAGCTCATGTGCCAACCCGGTCTCCTGCGCGGTGTGCAAAGCCGCGGGGAGGCAGGCTGATCATAGGATGGGGGGCGAATCCTGTCGCCCCCCCAAGGGCAGAAGGAAGAAGGGCCGTGTCACACCCCCGGCCGCCGCCGCCGCAGCTGCCCCAACAGGGGTAGATAAGATGGAAGTGGAACCCCTCCCGCAAAGAACTCCGCGGGAAAGGGCTCCCTCCAAAGACAAAAGGGAAGAAGAGATGCTTATGGAGGTGGCGCAGGCGGCCACCCCCTGCACCTCTGTGGCTCCGATTGCCTCCACTTCGGCGGGGGCATCGGAACCAATGGATGTGGATCTTCAACCGCTAGAGCCTAAGGGGGGGCCGGTCGTCCGTAGTGTCGTCACGCCCAACCCCCCCCTGAAGGTGTCTTATCTCGAGGAACTCGTCACTTCGAATAGGTTTACCCTATTGGGCCAACTTCATGGGGCTCAATCGGGAGACGCAGAGGGAACCGGCATGGAGGAGCCGAAGGAGGCGTAGCTTTCGCCTCCATTAGGCTCCTCCAGGGGAACCTTAATCACGCCCGCCAGGCCCAAGATCTTTTCATCCAGGACCTGGCGGAGCGTGATGCAGGATTGGGGATAGTGGCGGAGCCGTACCATGTCCCCGGGAATAATCCCAACTGGTTGGCGGACATGGACGGCTCTGTCGCAATAATCAGAAGGCACTCCCCTCGCTCCCCTCCCATCTCCTTTGTGGGATCGGGTAGGGGATTTGTCATCGCGAGGTGGGGTGCCTTATTCGTAGCGGGGGTGTACGCGCCCCCCAGTAGGACTCCCCCCCAGTATAAAGCTTTACTCAGGGAATTGGGGGCCGGCATACGCCGATGCCGCCCCCACCCTGTTTTGGTGGCCGGGGACTTCAACGCCTGGTCTCGGGTGTGGGGTTCCCGGTCCAACAATGCCCGGGGGGGGGTCCTACTCAGTTGGGTGGCGGAGATGGGCCTCGATTTGCTCAACGAGGGGGCCCAGAGCACCTGCGTCCGCCCTCAAGGGGAGTCCATCGTTGATCTGACGTGGGCTACCCCGGGGGCGGCGCAATTGGTGAGCAATTGGGGAGTGGCTAGGAGGGACACGTTGTCCGACCACGCTCAAATAGAGATGGACGTGGTAGCCACTCCCCAAGAGGTGCTTCTCCGCCGCCGTGTGGGGGGGAATGCACCCCCGAAGAGGTGGTCTCTGGTCCAACTGGACCAAGACCGACTGTTAGCCTCCGCTGCGGTTGAAACCTGGTCGGTGGATCTCGCCGGCCAGGTGGATGCCAACGCGGAGGCGGAGGAGATCGGTGGCATGGCCGAACGTCTGTGCGACGCGGCCATGCCCCGATGCAGGCCCGCCCCCCGTCGGGCTGCATATTGGTGGAACGAGGAGATTGCGGACCTGAGGCGCCTAGCTAACTCGGCGCGCCGCAATCTCCTCCTCACCCGACGGCGAGGGGCGGGAGCAAGAGAGTGTGCTGAGGCGCGCAGGGAGTTCTCGGCCGCGCGGAACTCCCTGCGGGCAGCCATCAGTACGGCCAAGACCAGGGCCTGGGGAGAAGTTGATAGAGGAACTTGACCAGGACCCCTGGGGGCGTCCCTACCGGATAGTCTTGAACAGACTCCGACCGGCGGCGCCTCCAACGACAGAAACACTGGACCCCGGGTTCCTGGGCCAGGTGGTGGAGACTCTTTTTCCTCGGGGGAACGTAAATCATCCCCCCGAGAGGTCCACTCCCCCCTGGTCCGAGGAGCTCGAGGTCTCTGAGGAAGAATTCGTCCGGGCCGCCAAGAGACTGGGGGCCAAAGGCAAGGCCCCCGGCCCGGACGGGGTCCCTGGTCGAGTGTGGGCCCTGGCCTTCGGCGAAGTTGGTGCCCGTCTGAGGCGACTTTTTAATACCTGCCTCAAGACGGGCACATTCCCCTCCTTGTGGAAGCGAGCGAGGCTCGTGTTGCTGCACAAGGAGGGGAAACCTGCGGACGCACCCTCGGCCTACAGGCCGATATGCCTGCTCGACGAAGTCGGCAAATTTTTCGAAAGAATTATCGCCGGCCGACTCGTCGAGCACCTGTCGCGGAACGGTCCCGACCTGAGTCGGGACCAATTTTGGTTTCCGAGAGGGTCTCTCTACAGTCGACGCAATTGCGTCACTCAAGACCCTCTCGGATCAAATAACAGGGGAGGGAGACGTGGCGTTGGCGGTATCGCTCGATATCGTCAACGCCTTTAATTCCCTCCCCTGGGAGGTTATAGGGGAAGCCATGGACTATCATGGCTTCCCCCAATATCTGAAGGAGATAGTGGTGGATTATTTCCGCGACAGGGAGCTCCTGTACACCGACAAACAGGAGCTCGGCACCTGTAGGCCGATTTTTCGCGGGGTCCCACAGGGGTCGGTTCTAGGACCCCTACTCTGGGACCTCGCGTACGATAGGGTGCTCCGCACGGTGCTCCCCTGGGGCAGTCGTCTGCTCTGTTACGCAGACGACACCTTGGTGGTGTCCCGGGGGAGCACCTGGGAGGAGGCGCGTGACGGCGCGAATCAAGCCGTCCGCGCCATCGTGCGTTCGATCGCCCGGATGGGATTGGAGGTTGCCCCCGCAAAAACGGAGGCGATGTTCTTTTATAGAAAGGAAAGGGGGCAGCCTCCCCCCCTCCTAATTTGGGTGGGGGAGGCCCACGTTCAGGTGGGGCCCACCATGAAGTATCTGGGCCTCACCTTGGATGGACTTTGGGGGTTCAGTCAGCATTTCGAGGTAGTAACCCCCAAAGCCGACAGGATGGCGGTGAGCTTGGGCCGCCTCCTGTCGAACGTCGGTGGTCCCAGTGGCCGCGTACGTAGACTCTACGCCAACGTGGTGCAATCGGTGCTCCTTTACGGGGCACCGATATGGGCCGAGGCCGCGGCGGCCAGCCGCAAGATACGCGCTGTCCTACAACGAGTACAGCGGCGGCTGGCCATTCGCGCGGCTCGTGCCTACTGCACCACGTCGTACGCGGCAGCCACGGTCCTGGCGGGACTCGTCCCCGTCGTCTTGTTGGCCAAATCGTACGCCGAGCTTTACCGGCTTACGAGGAGGCCGGGCGGCGTGGGGCGAGCGCAGCTAACGCCAGGGGCCGTGGCCAGGTTAAGACAAGATGCCCGCCGAGACGCAGTGGAGGCTTGGGAAGCCTCCCTGTGGAGCGCCTCGGCGGGTAAATGGACCATCGACGCCATCCGGCCCTATCTGCCCGGGTGGGTGGATAGGTGCGGACGTGGGCTTACCCATCAGGCGGTGCAGATTCTTTCGGACCATGGCTGTTTCGGGTCCTATCTGCACCGCATCGGGCGCGAACGCACGACGCGGTGTCACCACTGCGCGGCCGGCAGGGACTCGGCGCTCCACACCCTACGAGATTGTCCCGCTTGGGACACGGAGCGTCGGGCCCTGTCCGAGTTGGTTGGCACCATGACCTTTCCCTCAGGAGTATCGTCCAAAAATCCTGGAGGGAGGACAAATGGAAGCGTTCATCTCCTTCTGCGGCAAGGTTATGTCGCAGAAGGGGATGTGGAAGGCTGCAGTGATGAGGAGAGGGGAGGTGGAGGTGGTGCCTCCTCCCCCCCTGATGGAGGAGACAATGGGGATCCGCCCCCCCCACCTATAGGAGGTCAGGCGGATCCCTTGGGTCGTCTGGCGCACTTGCGCGCATGACGATGGGGAGTCCCCCACAGGACATGTACGGGGACCCTCTATCTGAAGGAATACGAGGACACGATGATGTGGGTGTAGTTTTCCGCACCTTCCGGCGGAGAGGAGGCCTCCTGTGTGTTTCCTGCACACATCGGGGATCTCCTCATATTACCGTTAGTCCGCGTGGACTCAGGTCCGTGCGGTGTTCAAACGCGGGGGGCTCATTGGGGCGCACCCAAGATGGGTGCTCCAAGTTAAAATGGGGCTCCCGGGGGAGAGGACCCATGGTTCCCTCTCCCCAACAGGTAAAGTGTGCCGGGAGGGGATCCTTTCCCTCCCGGTGGGAGTCAATCGTCCCAGGGGCTGGGGCTCCTGGGGCACCCAGCCCCCCAACAACCATCCGGGCGGGGCAGGGGAGGGTCGGGGTGGGCCTTCCCCCCCATTTAATCAGACAATTGGGGGGGAGGTTCTGTCCCCCCTCCCCGAAGAGGAGGAGTCGCTCTTGTGACCAGCCGAGGAGTGGGCGTGATGGAATGCCTATGGTGATGCCCACCCACCCCTTCGATGCAGACTAGGTTGGCACCCCGCGGGGGTTTTAGTGGGTAGGCCCAGGGGACACGTTGTCCCCTGGGAGGTCCCACATAACCCTAGAAGACCCCCCAGAGCCTCTAAATTTACCTATAAGGTTTCCCCCGCGTCACCAAAAAAAAAAAAAAAAAAAAAGGGTTCCCCTCCGTTGTGCGCCACCTTGCCGTGGTGGTGGAGGCTCCCCTGGGAGATCAGGGTCTAGGCCCTTACCACATGGAGGATAACCATAATTAAAAAGCCAGTTTGGCGGAACCGTTGGGAAGGACGCTAATCCTCTACCGGCCGTGGGGTCTGCCGGTGCTCTCGGTTTTTTTGGGGTGCCTGTCGTCCAGTGCTCCGGGCGGCAGGGTATCCCGCAGGGGGGGGACCAGGTGCTCCCGGTCAAAACCGGGTGTTCTCGTGTCTCCAGTGCTCAGGGGCACGGGACACTGGTGGGGGTTTGTGGTGCCGGTCTCGGTGCCTGGGGGTGACCAATCCTGCCCAGTCCTGGGTAGGAGGAGGCCCTGGCATCGGGGAAGCGGCGTCCCACAATGGGAACCCCACCGCTCCTCCCCTAACGGCTGCGGGACGTGGTCCCGCAGTAATGATGGGTGTGGGGGGGACAGGCCGGTGGTGTCAATTCCCGACCCCACCAGGCTGGGCTCCAGGCCGCTCGGACGCTTTCTGGAGGCGGGGCTGGAGTGGCAGTGCAGGCCAGGCGAGTCTGGGGCGTAGCCGGGGACTTCGGCCTGGCTCGGAGGCCGCCAGGCCGCCTGGACGTATTCCAGGCAGGGTCGATGGCGCGGTCAAACTCTCCCGCAGGGGGCGCCCCGGTCAAGGATGATCGGTCCTGGAGAACCCCCGACGAGGAGTCCGCACGCTGGTCGCCACGGCGGAAGGCGGTGGGTCAGGTCGCCACGGCCTGCCGCCCCAACCATCCGTGGGGCCCCCCGCGTGGTGGCCCTGCACAGTGCCTGAGGTCGGAGGCTCAGGACCCCTGAAACCTGTCGGCAGCAAATGCCGGGGGGGAGGGGGGGGCGGGAGGCCAGTGCCCCAGATGGTATTCCTGGGGTGCAGTGCCATATGCAGACCCCGGGGGAACTCAGGGCCCCTGGTGGTCATGTTTCACCAACAGAGGAGGTATACCCAGTCGGCTTGGAGCCGTGCAGGGCAGTGGGCTTGAAACCAGAAATGTTTTTGCTTATCTCCTTTTATTACTAATTCTTTTGTTGATCAGGAGGGAGGCTGCGTAATTCCAGCAAAATTGCGCTATGGCGCAGGGAATGATGCTCTTTTGGGCATCTAGGTGCAGTATACAGCCCACCTCTTAGGTTAAGGGGGGGGTCGGATACCGACAAGGAATACCGAGGAGCCGCCTCCTGGGTGTTCCACGGGAGTGGTGACAGGCCAGTCTATTTCACCCCGGTCCCTCGCTTTGAGGAACATGGTTGAGAGTGAGCTGCCTGCTACCGATTCAGATCCTACCCCTACTAACTCCGAGGTGGAGATGGTACAGGGACGGAAAAGAGCAGGCAGGCACGAAGTCAACTGCTTTTACATCTCTGTTTGCGCTGTGACTCCCAAAGATGGGGGATCGACAAAAAAAGAGGAAGAAGGATACAATGTATTCAGGACTCCTCTGACGACTGGCTGGCTACAGGCCCCCCTCTGTTTTGGCCCAAAACGCAGAAAAGGCGCCCGTCCAAGACTCCCGGCCATGAGGGGCGTTTACAGCCGAAAACAGGAAGAAGGAGGCATTGAGGAAAGAGGAGAAAACGCAGATCTTGCTCACTATCTTTTTAGACGGGCCGGACATTGACATCACCTCCGTCGTTTTAAAGAACACATGAGGGGACCTGAAGGCCCAAATTAAAGAGTTTGACAATAAGCCTGTGCAGGACATAGTCAATGTCATGCAGGAGGTCAACGCATATGGGAGGTTGCTAGGAAAAGCAAGAGTGTCAGAGGCGATCTTCGCGGCATGCTTTTCGCAGCCGCCGTCGCTCTCGACGCCGGGACACAATCAGTGGTCTCTCGCGCCTCAACTAGAGGGTTTTACGACCCCATTGCGGGTAGGGCTCCGTCACCAGTCAATTCCCGGGTCGAGGAGTTGATGGTGGCGAATCGCAGGTTGGAAGAGGAGCTAAACATCCTCAGGAAGAAGGTGGAGGAACTGGAGAGAACCTCCCTCCCCACACTCCTCCGTTAACCCGGTCCCGAGCTAGGGCAGGTGTTTCCGGGGAAACGGAAACGGAGATGGAAGAGCTCGAGGGGGATACAGCCGGGACACCATTCCCGAATCCTCCTGACATCACGAAGGAGGATCTAGACATGTTCCCGGCTAAAAGACCCCCCATCCAAGGCGTTTCAAAGGTCATGGCAGACCGGCCGCTGCCGGTTGTCACTGCCAACGTCCTGATCCGGGAAGGCCGAAACCAGACCGGTCCTTCCGGAGAACGTGCCGATGAAGCTCTCACGGAGCTAATCACCAGGATTGTTAAGGAGATCAAGGACAGCGGCCCTCCCTCCGCCGCGCCTAAATCCTCTGTCCTGAATGCCGTCCCCCTCCGTGGTGGGGGTCCTCCCTCTACTAACAAGGGGGCGGCCCGGCCCGGGGCGGAACCGGCGGCCAGCCGGGGCAAGTCAAAAGAAGGCTGGCAAGAGTCAAGGCGGCAAGACTAAAGCCGCCACCGGTAATGTGCACCGGACGCCCCCTGCCCCCCAGTTCCTCCGGCTGGGCAGGGAAGCAAGTCCGCAGCTAAGAGGATGGCTCCAGCTAATGGTAAGGAGCCGGCCAAGGCCCCAAAGATTGCCACCACAGCCACACCCGCTCAGGGGAACCGAAGCGTTCCCCCGGGGTCAGAGGTTGCCGGCAGAAAGAGCAAGACGGGTGGCGGCAAGGCCGAAACCCCCGGGAAGAGGAGTAAAGGTGCTCCCGCTAAAAATTCCCCTCCTCCCTCTGGTCAAGTGGGAGGAGGCAAAAAGAAGAAAAGAAGAAAGGCCCCTAACACGGCCGCGGTCTCTATCACGTGTGAGAAGGGGGACTACGCGGCGGTGTTAAGTGAGGCCAAATCAAAGATCTCCCTAAAGGAGATTGGGGTGGCAAATCCCTGCTTCCGCCCGGGCCAGACCGGGGCCACAATACTCGAGATTCCCGGTCCTGGTGGCAAGGAGCAGGCCGATAAATTGGCCAGGAGCCTGACAGAGCTCTTTTCCAATCGCCCGGATGTGAGGATCGCTAGGCCCCAGAAAATGGCCGAACTCAGGATCCGGGGCCTTGACCCCTCTGTTACCCAAGAAGAGGTGGCCAGGGCCATTGCTGAGGTCGGAGGATGCCCACAGACTGAAATCAAAGTGGGGGAACCCAGACAAGGGGGCCCCCCCAGGTTCCAGATAACCGCGTGGGCCCGATGTCCTCTGGTAGCGGCAAACAAAGTCGCTACCGTAGGTCGACTCTGTCTGGACTTCGTCCAGGCAAGAGTAGATATGTTGGAGGCGCGCCCCCTCCAATGCTTCCTCTGTTTGGAGAGGGGGCATGTGAGGGCGAGGTGCCCCAATGCCGGCGTTGACCGCAGCGATTGTTGTTATCGCTGTGGCGTCGCCGGCCATAAGTCCAGGACGTGTTCGGCCCCGGCGCACTGCTCGGTGTGTCAAGCGGCCGGACTCGACGCCTCCCATAGAATGGGAGGGAAGAGTTGCAAATCTCCCAAAAAGGGAGGCAAGAAAGGGAAAAAGGGGGCAACTCCTGCCCCCCTTGTCCCTTTAAGAGATGTCCCAGCGGCAACGGTGATGGCGACTCCACCGCCGCTGGATGAGGGGGCAACCTCTGCCCTTCTCGCCCCTCCAACAGATGTCCCAGTGGCGGCGGTGACGGCGACTTCGCCACAGAATGAGGGGAATAGCGACCAGACGGAAGAAATGGACGTGGACGAGGTGTCGGCTCCTGCCGACACCACTCAGGAGGTTAGCCTGCAAGAGCGACAGGCCAGCCTAGCGGTCACTAATGGCCACTAGGCTTTTGCAAGCTAATCTGAATCACGCCCGGCAGGCCCAAGACTTGTTTCTCGCGGACCTGGCCGGGCGTGACGCGGGCTTGGGGATTGCGGCGGAGCCGTACCAGGTTCCCGACCGCAACCCTAATTGGATTGCGGCGGTGGACGACTCCGTCGCAATTGTTAGAAGGCACTCCCCGCGCTCCCCTCCCATCTCCCTTTTGGAGAGTGGGAGGGGGTTTGTCATCGCGCGGTGGGGTGCCCTCAGGGTAGTGGGGGTCTACGCCCCACCCAGCTTATCTCGCCCCGATTATCTAAATCTGTTGCGGGCTCTGGGGGCGGGCATTCGCCGTTGCCTCCCCCACCCTGTAATTGTGGCCGGGGACTTCAATGCCTGGAACATGGCTTGGGGTTCCCGGCTCACAAACAGATCGGGCGAGATACTGCAGGACTGGGCGGCGGAGATGGACCTCGTGTTGATTAACAGGGGGTCCACTAGCACGTGCGTGCACCCGCGGGGGGAGTCAATAGTCGATTTGACGTGGGCTTCCCCGCGGGGTGCGCGACTGGTAGAATCCTGGAGGGTGGTAACAGACAGGGAGTCCCTGTCGGACCACCTCTTTATAGAGGTGGTCCTGACTGCCACCCCAGGGGCGTGCTGCTCCGCCGTCTGCGTCGGGGCAATAGACCCCCAAAGCGCTGGGTCCTAAACAAATTGGACCCAGAGCGCTTGAAAGCAGCGGCTGCGGTGGGGACGTGGTCGGTGCCATATACCGACCACGTCGATGCCGATGAAGAGGCCGCGGAGATTGGGGGCATGGCCCGCAGGATTTGCGACGCGGCCATGCCCCGTTCGAGGCCCGCCCCTCGTCGGGCGGCTTATTGGTGGTCCGAGGAAATCGCGGACTTACGGGCTGTCGCTGTCCGGGCCCGCCGCGATTTCCAAAGGGCCCGCGCCCGGCGAGGGAGAGCGGGCCCCGAAAATGAGGAGACTGCCATGGCGCGCAGGGAGTACTTAGCCGCAAAGTGCTCTCTGCGGGCAGCCATCGGCAGGGCCAAGGCCAAGGCCTGGGACGAGCTCCAGGCGGAGCTCGACCGGGACCCTTGGGGGCGCGCGTACCGGCTGGTCCTTAACAGGCTCAGGCCGGCCGCGCCCCCCATCGCGGAGAGGATGGATCCGGCTTTCCTCGGCCAGGTGGTGGAGGACCTCTTCCCAGTTAGGGATGTCTACATCCCGGAAAGAGGGCTCCCTCCCCCCTGGTCCGAGGAATTTGAGGTGTTGGATCAAGAACTCTCCGCGGCAGCACGGAGACTGGGGGCCGCGAGTAAGGCCCCCGGTCCCGACGGGGTCCCCGGGAGAGTGTGGGCCTTGGCCTTTGGTGAAGTCAGTGCCCGTCTGAGGAGGCTTTTTAACGCCTGCCTCAAGACGGGCACTTTCCCCTCCGCGTGGAAGAGCGCCAATTTGGTGCTCCTCCACAAAGAGGGGAAGCCGGCGGAGCAGCCTTCGGCTTACCGTCCTATCTGTTTGCTGGACGAGGTCGGCAAATTATTCGAAAGAATTATTGCCGGCCGAATCGTCCAGCACTTGACGCGGGAGGGTCCCAACCTCAATGAGGCGCAATACGGCTTCCGAGAGGGCCGATCAACGGTTGATGCGATTATGCATCTGAAAGCCCTCTCGGATAGCATAGTGGGGGAGGGAGATGTGGTATTGGCTGTATCTTTAGATATTGTTAATGCTTTTAACTCCCTCCCCTGGGAATACGTGGGGGAGGCCTTAGTTCACCATGGCCTCCCCCAATATTTAAGGGATGTAATTTGGGACTACTTCCGCGGTAGGACGCTCCAGTTTAAGGACCAACTGGAGCGGGTGAGCCGAAGACCCATGTATTGCGGGGTTCCACAGGGATCAGTTTTAGGTCCCTTGCTGTGGAACCTCGCATACGATAGGGTGCTCCGCACGGCGCTCCCCCTGGGCTGTCGTCTGATATGTTACGCCGACGACACACTCGTTGTGGCCCGGGGGGAGAGCTGGATGGAAGCCCGGGACGCGGCCAACGGTGCGACCCGGGCGGTTGTGTGCTCCTTAAGAGCCATGGGGCTCGAGGTCGCCCCACACAAGACGGAGGCCCTGTTCTTTTATAGCAGGGCCATGGGGCGGCCTCCCCCTACCGAGGTTTGGGTAGGGGAAGCCCGTGTCCGAGTGGGGCTCCAGTTGAAATACCTGGGCCTCATTCTGGATGGGCTTTGGGGATTCGAACAACATTTTGTTCAAACAATCCCCAAAGCGGACAGGATGGCGGCAGCTTTGGGCCGCCTCCTGCCCAACGTGAGTGGTCCAGGTTCCAAAGTAAGGAACCTGTACGCGAACGCCGTGCAGTCGGTGTCCATGTATGGGGCACCGGCTTGGGCCGGGGCTGCCATGTCCAGCCGGCGTGTAAAGACGATGTTACATCGTCTACAACGCCGGTTGGCAATTAGGCTTACTCGGTCCTATCGCACGGCGTCGTTCGCGGCGACCACAGCCCTGGCGGGTATTATCCCGGCTGAATTTCTGGCGTCCTCGTACGCCGAGGTCTATCGGTGTACGAGGAACTCGGAGGGGGCCGGGAGTGCCCTCCTCCCCCCAGGGGCTGTGGATCGAATAAGGAAGGACGCCCGCCGAAAGGCCATCCGCCAGTGGCAGTTAGCCTTGCGGGGCCTCGAGGCGGGCAGTTGGACCATTCACGCCATCCAGCCCTGTCTGCCTGCATGGGCAGACAGGCGCGGACGCGGGCTTGAGTACCACCTGACACAGGTGCTGACCGGACATGGTTGTTTCGGGAAGTACCTGTGCAGGATTGGCCGGGAGCACACAACAATGTGCCACCACTGTGCGGCCGGTCGGGATTCGGCCGAGCACACTCTTCGGGAGTGTGCTGCTTGGGAGGAAGAGCGCCGAATCCTGACCGCAGTGGTTGGCGGGGACCTCTCCCTCCCAGCTCTGGTTCGCCAGATGCTGGAAGGGGAGGACAAATGGCGCGCCGTCTCCAAGTTCTGCGTTGACGTTATGACGCAGAAGGAGGAGGCGGAGCGCCTTAGACGGGGGGAGGTGGAGGTGCTCTCACCTCCCCCACCTGACAGTGATGACAGCGGCGGTGGGGCCCCCCCTCCACCAATCAGGAGGAGGGTGAGGAGAATTCCCAACCGCCGCTTTGCCCACCAAAGGGGCGCCTGATAGCCGCTGGGTCCCCCGAGGGCCAGACAATCCGTCTGGTCCAAGTGAAAATAGGGGGTCCCGGCGGCTTCACTCCCTAACAGGAGTTTATTTTTCCCGGGGGAGGTCCTTCTTTCGAATGAATGCTCCCCCAGTCTACCCCCCCCTCTGGGAGGGATTCGTGCAACGAGGACGCGGGGTCTTCACCGGGGCTGGTCATTACCTTCGGACCATACAACCCCTGGGTGGACCCTGTGTCCATCCTCCCTAATCGGAGGTAATCTGGGGATGGAGGTCCTCTTTAGGTTGGTTGGATTAGGCTCACGCCTGACCCAGCCCAGAGGACCTCCCCCCATGGGAGAGGGACCCTCCCCTTTTACGGGAGGCACTCCCTCTCCCACGTGAAGGATAATGCTGGGAGAGCTTCCCTCTCCCAGCGGGGGCCAGCCGAGAGCGGGGGCTCTCGGCTGATCTGTCCCCCTTTAGGGTGGTGGGGGGCTGTTGGAGCCCAGCTTCCCCCCCCCAAATTACATAACTTGGTGAGGCCCTTCGCCACATGGGCCAGCCCGAGAGGGGGAGAGACGCATGCCATTAGGTGATTCCTCTCCCCCTCTCACCAAGGGCTTGGGAAGGCTATCCCGGTGTGGTTTTAGCGGGTATGCCGGTGAGTCTAGGTCTTTCTGGCTCACCGGAGAATCCCGCATAACCCGTGGGGTTCCCCCGAACCCCGCGGGTATCCATAAAGGATTTCCACATCGATACAAAAAAAAAAAAAAAAAGGTTAGGTTCCCCTCCGACGGTGAGCCACCTTGTCGTGGTGGAGGGGCTCCCCTGGGGAGATCCGGGGTGGAGGGGTCTAAGAGCTCACACATGGAAGGAAAACCATGTTAAAAAACCCGGGTAGGCCTGACTCGTGAGGTGGGTTATACCACTTGGCCTAGGAGTGGGGGGCTCCGAAATAAGCCCCCCCTGGAAGACAACCAGGTAAAAATTACACTTTTATTTTATGGAATGACGAGTAATTTTAGATGCAACGTACCACCCCAGGGGTTCGGAGCCCCAGGGGTCGGCGCGGGGGGGGTAGTGTCCCGGCTCCTCCCGTGTCGTCATCGGACGACGGGCGGTGCGGGGGGTGCGGCGCAGGCCCCCCGCACTATATTCGCGACTGCGGCCGGTGAGGAGGCCTTCAGGATCCCTTTCCGGAAGGCGGTTGAGTGGCTCCTCCATCTGGGGGAGCTCTTCGTCATCGAGGGGTTTCTGCTCTGGGGGGTGCGCCCCCCAGGAGCAGTTCGGGAGGCGTGGGGCCGGGTTCATCCCGGTCCTACGCCTCGGTGGCTAGAGGTAGGGGGAGGCCTGCGTCCCGTTCCGTCGGGACGCAGACCTCTCCGGAGGTAAGTGCCCCCCCCAGGTGCTTTAAGTGCCTGGGGCGGGGGCACATTCGTAGGTGGTGCCCGTCTGCTGTCGACCGGGGCAATTCTTGCCTCCGGTGCGGCGGGGACGGGCACCATGTTGGGGCATGCGCAGCGCCGGCTGTGCATTGCCCCTTGTGTGCCGACGCGGGGCTACCCGCCCGTCATCGCGTTGGCGGGACTGGGTGCCCCGTGGTCCCTCCCCGTCGCGGGGGAGGGAGGAGGAAGAGGAGGAAGGGGAAGGGGGCTTCACCCCCTTCCCCGGTGGTACTTGGGGAGAGGTAGCTCCGTCTGTGGCCGGGGAGTCTCTTCCCCTGGCGGATGCAATGGACGTGGATCCTGGTGGCTCCTCTTCGGAAGAGACTCCCAGGAGTATTGCAGAGGTGGTACCTGGGGAGAGGCCTCCGTCTGCGGCCGGGGCGTCTCCTTCCGGGGGTGGATGCAATGGACGTGGATCCTGGAGGCTCCACTCCGGTGGAGACAGGGGGAGGAGTACTGCAGAGGTGGAGGAATCTGAGGGAAAGGGGGGGACAAGGGTTTTGTCCCTTCCCCCCCGGTTATGTCTGGAGGAGGGAATTATGGGGACGGTGTTGAATCGATAGAGGCGGACCCTAAGTTGTCGGCCTCCGTCCCCGCGGTCCAATTCCAAGTCTGGGTAGGCTGCCGGCCGGGGGGGCCAAAAAGGCAAGCGGTTGGGGGTGCTTCCCCCGGTAAAACCTCCATGTCCCCGGTTTGGGCTGGAGTCAAGGTGTCTTTCCGTGGTGGGGAAGAGGTCTACACGATATGTGTGGACCCTGCGGAGGTGCCAAGGACTCGTCCGTCCTTCTCCATCTCCATGGTGGAGGCATAACGGTGCAAGTCCTTGGCAAGGAGATTCTGGGCGATATTTACTCGGACTTTAGGGAGAGGTACCAGGAGCGGCTCCCCCACTGGTCTCGCTGGGGAGATCAGTGATATCCGTGCATGTTGCCATGACAAGCTCGGTAATTTTGATGAAGACTCGTGCGCTCCCTAAAAGGGTTCGCAGGTCGGGCGGAGCACCCAGGCTGTCATCTCCTGTACCGTTATTGTTTCTTCCCCCCCCTCTTAATAAACCTGCCAATACCGGTGACGAGGCTCCTCCCGACTGCAGTCCGGAGGTGAACCGCTTCCTTGTCTTGGGGTTGAAGGCGGGGGACCGCTCCCTCCCCTCCAGACCTTCGGGTGGAAGGAGGCGGGGGGAAGGTCGTTGGTTGTAGGTCTTCACCTCGTTCCCAGTGGGGGCCCCCCATAACATTGGGGGGTCTTGTGTCCTTCCCCCCCACTTAACATCTGGGGGGGGACTGGGGGGGAACACTACCGGTGCGGCCGAGAGCGGGGGCTCTCGGTTCGCCGATCCCCCCGTGGCAGGGGGAGAGGCTGGTCACGGCTGCTCCTCAAATTACCCTGAAGTGGGCACGAACTTTCGTGCGGCCAGCCCGAGAGGGGGAGAGAAGCATGCCGTGCAGGCCAGCCTAGGTGATTCCTCTCTCCCTCTCACTAAGGGCTTGTGTCGATTGACCCGGGGGGGTTTTAGTGGGTATGCCCGTTAAATAGGGTGACTCCCACATAACCCGAGGGGTTCCCCCGAACCCCTCGGGTATCCATAAAGGATTTCCCCCTCGTCCCCTCAACAAAAAAAAAAAAAAAAAAAAAGGTTAGGTTAGGTTCCCCTCCGTTGTGAGCCACCTTGCCGTGGTGGAGGGGCTCCCCTGGGAGAGATCCCAGGGGTCTAAGAGCTCACACATGGAAGGATAACCATGTTAAAAAACCCGGTTTGGTTGGAACCGTTAGGAGGTCGCTAATCCTCCACCGGCCGTGGGGTTTACCGAGTGCTCTCGGCTTTTTGGGGTACCTGTCGTCCGGTGCTCCGGGCGGCAGGTGTCCCGTAGGGGGGGACCGGGTGCTCCTGGTCAAAACCGGATGTTTCCGTGTCCGGTGCTCCGGGCACGGGACGCTCGGTGGGGGGGACGTGGGTGCCGGTTCATCGGTGTCTGGGGGTGGCCGTTCCTCGCCTGGTCAAGGGCGGGGGGAGGTGCACCCTGGCACTGGTGGAAGCGGCGTCCCACAGTGGAACGGCCCTGCCTCTCCTCCCTAACGGCTTCAGGGGGCGGCCCTGGAGTACGCGGGAGTGAAGCGGGGGACGGGCCGGTGGTGCCTCGACGTAGTCGAGCCCACCGGGCTGGGCCACGCCAGGCCGCTCGGACGTTTTCCGAGGCCGGGGCTGGTGTGGCGGAGCGGGTCAGGTCGGATCTGGGGGCGTAGCCCGAGGACCTCGACCTGACCCAGCCGCTCAAGCCGCCTGGAATGTTTCCAGTGCAGGGTTGAGCGGCGTGGGGCGACGGGCCGGTGGTGTCCCAGAATTTCTGGGCCCACCGGGCTGGGCCACTCCAGGCCGCTCGGACGTTTCCGAGGCGGGGCTGGAGTGGCGGGGCGGGCCAGGGCGAGTCTGGGGGCGTTGCCCGAGGACTTCGGCCTGGCTCGGAGGCCGCTCGGGCCGCCTGGACGGGGCAGGGTCGAGCGGCGCGGTCGGGCTCTCCGGGAGGGCGCCCCGGTCAAGGATGATCGGTCCCGGAGAATCCCCGACGAGGAGTCCGCACGCTGGTCGCCACGGCGGGTAAGGCGGTAGGTCGGGTCGCCACGGCCTGCCGCCCCAACCGTCCGTGGGGCCCCCCGCGTGGCGGCGCCCTGCACGGTGCCCGAGAGGTCGGAGGCTCGGGACCCCTGAAACTCGTCGGCAGCAATGCCGGGGGGGAGTAGGGGGCGGGAGGTCAGCGCCCCAGATGATCTTTCCTGGGGCCAGTACCATATGCCGACCCCCCGGGGGAACTCGGGGCCCCTGGTGGTCATGTTTCGCCAGGGTGAGGGTATACCCGGTCGGCGGAGCCGTGCAGGGTGGTGGGTTTAAAATCCTACAATGTCTAATTTAACTACTTCTAAACCACCACAACAACAAAAAATCCGTTTTAATAACGAAGTAAGGGGGGAAGAGTGCCTCGTAATGCGGCACAGGGCTCTTTATGAGCAGTTATCCGGCAATTGCGACTCTCGCAATTCTTTCAACAGCCCGGACGTCCTCCGCATACGTGGGGGAGGCGAGGGCTCGGCCGGCGAGGAAAAGAAGCGCCTGAATCGGAGGCCGAAAAGGAAGATTTCTTCTCCTTCCGAGGCCCCGACATCCAAGCGATCAGTGAAGAGCAAGACCTGCGACGACGGGGATTCCTCCTTCGTAGATGTCGAATCCGATGGAGATTCCTCCATAAATTCGGACAAGACGATGATTATGGCCCTGAATCGGGCTGGACCGGTCATCCGTTCGTCCTCGGACTCAGAGGACAGGCCAGGGCCCAGTGTGATTAACAGGGATCCGAGAGGACGTCCGGCTAAGGACCCCTCTCATCAGGGCATGTTCACCAAAGAGAAGCGTCTCAAACGTGAACAACAAAAGCAGGCTGAGCGAATGGCAAGAGAGGCGTTGTACCTGGGCGATGACTCGACTCCGGTTCATGAGTCGCCCGCTTGCACAAAAGGATACAACGTCAAACGTCGTGCGGCAGCGGAGGAGTTCAAAGACGCTCCTCCGGATGCCATCAGGGACAGGCTGATGAAGCATGTAGCAGTCATCAGGAACACCGCTAGGATCTCCAGCGGTCTCCAGGGAACTGCGGTCGGCGGGCTCTTGAGAGCAGCGGCCGCGATAGAGGAGGGTGTACCCGCCATACTTGAGAAAAGCGAGGCGGGGTACTTCGACCCCCTCTCTGGGAGAGCCCCCGCCTCCCAGAACGAGAACGTGGTGGAAGTGATGGCGGCCAACCGGCGCCTGGAAAAGGAAGTGGCCGCCCTAAAAGCACGCATAGAGGAATTGGAGAGGACTTCTCCTCCTCCATCCCCTCGCATTACGAGGTCCAGCTCGGTGAGGCCGAACTGGGGCAAAATGGAGTACTTTGGGGGGGTCGAGGTGAACTCCCCTCCCCCGGCAGATGAGCCTCCGGCACCGCGTCCCACCACGACGCGAGAGGAGCTCAACCGGTTCCCAGCCTGCAGACCGCCGGTATTGGGCCGCTCTGACAGGATCTCGGATGAGTATGTGCCCAAGGAAATGATCCTGGAGCACAATCCCCCTTCGGAGAGGAAGACCAATGAGATGGGAAGCGAAACTCGCAGCACGGACGACATTGTTCAACTAGTGCTGTCCAAGCTGATGGAGTTACTACCCCAATTGGTTCCCCCCCAAAAATCCCTACATCCTTCAGGGACCCCCTCGGGGAGGGAACTACAGGATAGTAATGCGGCTTCCCCCCCTCCGGCTAATGTAGTGGGAGGCAGCAGCAACTTTGTCCCCCCTTCCTCCTCCGCCCGGAAGAAGAAGGGAAAGAGAAAGGCGAAGTCTAACGCGCAACCAGCGCGAGGTAAGGCCCCTCCTCCCCCTGCCAAGGGGAATTCCGGGGGAGCCGCCCCAGCTGTCAAACCGACACCCGTTCCGAACCGTTCCGCTCCGTTCGTGGGGACCTCCCCCAACCTCGTCGGGGGCACCCCACCGGGCGGCCCGGCCTGGACCAAGGTGCTTGGAAGAAAAGAGGGAAAAAAGGAGACTACCCCACTAGTTTCTCCTCCCGCTTCGGGCAGGAAAAAGGCATCCGTCCCTCTCCCTGTCCGGAAGGACGGGAAAGTCAGGAAGCCCTCTAGAAGGCGTCTCCCGTCGACAGCGGCGGTTACCATTACCACAACCGAGGGTAACTACAAGGACGTCATGGACGAGGCAAAGAAGAAGATTTCTGTGTCCGAACTGGGCATCGAGAGACTCCAGCCCAGGCAAGCAGCCACAGGCGCCATGGTGCTGGAGGTCTCCGGCCCAGAAAGGGAGCGAAAAGCGGACGCTCTCGCGGGGAGGCTTGCGGATCTGTTCAAAAACAGGGAGGGGATCCGGGTGGCTCGTCCAAAGCGGTCAGCCGACTTCAGGGTACGAGACCTGGACCCCTCCGTATCCGCTTCGGAGATTCTCGACGCCGTGGTTAACCAGGGGGGGTGCAGCCCCCTGGATGTCAAGGTGGGGGAGATTCGGCCCCCCCCTCCGAATCAGAGAGGTATGGCCACGGCGATCGTCAAAGGTCCGGTTGAAGCGGTAAACCGTATCGTAAAGGCGGGCCGCCTCAAGCTGATTTGGGTGTCGGCTAGGGTAGAGTCCCTAACTAAGCGCCCACTCCAGTGCTTCCGCTGCCTGGAGGTGGGCCACGTGCGGGCCAGGTGCCCCGACAACCCGGATCGCAGCGATTGCTGTTATCGTTGCGGGGTTGTCGGGCACAAAGCCAGCTCATGTGCCAACCCGGTCTCCTGCGCGGTGTGCAAAGCCGCGGGGAGGCAGGCTGATCATAGGATGGGGGGCGAATCCTGTCGCCCCCCCAAGGGCAGAAGGAAGAAGGGCCGTGTCACACCCCCGGCCGCCGCCGCCGCAGCTGCCCCAACAGGGGTAGATAAGATGGAAGTGGAACCCCTCCCGCAAAGAACTCCGCGGGAAAGGGCTCCCTCCAAAGACAAAAGGGAAGAAGAGATGCTTATGGAGGTGGCGCAGGCGGCCACCCCCTGCACCTCTGTGGCTCCGATTGCCTCCACTTCGGCGGGGGCATCGGAACCAATGGATGTGGATCTTCAACCGCTAGAGCCTAAGGGGGGGCCGGTCGTCCGTAGTGTCGTCACGCCCAACCCCCCCCTGAAGGTGTCTTTTCTCGAGGAACTCGTCACTTCGAATAGGTTTACCCTATTGGGCCAACTTCATGGGGCTCAATCGGGAGACGCAGAGGGAACCGGCATGGAGGAGCCGAAGGAGGCGTAGCTTTCGCCTCCATTAGGCTCCTCCAGGGGAACCTTAATCACGCCCGCCAGGCCCAAGATCTTTTCATCCAGGACCTGGCGGAGCGTGATGCAGGATTGGGGATAGTGGCGGAGCCGTACCATGTCCCCGGGAATAATCCCAACTGGTTGGCGGACATGGACGACTCTGTCGCAATAATCAGAAGGCACTCCCCTCGCTCCCCTCCCATCTCCTTTGTGGGATCGGGTAGGGGATTTGTCATCGCGAGGTGGGGTGCCTTATTCGTAGCGGGGGTGTACGCGCCCCCCAGTAGGACTCCCCCCCAGTATAAAGCTTTACTCAGGGAATTGGGGGCCGGCATACGCCGATGCCGCCCCCACCCTGTTTTGGTGGCCGGGGACTTCAACGCCTGGTCTCGGGTGTGGGGTTCCCGGTCCAACAATGCCCGGGGGGGGGTCCTACTCAGTTGGGTGGCGGAGATGGGCCTCGATTTGCTCAACGAGGGGGCCCAGAGCACCTGCGTCCGCCCTCAAGGGGAGTCCATCGTTGATCTGACGTGGGCTACCCCGGGGGCGGCGCAATTGGTGAGCAATTGGGGAGTGGCTAGGAGGGACACGTTGTCCGACCACGCTCAAATAGAGATGGACGTGGTAGCCACTCCCCAAGAGGTGCTTCTCCGCCGCCGTGTGGGGGGGAATGCACCCCCGAAGAGGTGGTCTCTGGTCCAACTGGACCAAGACCGACTGTTAGCCTCCGCTGCGGTTGAAACCTGGTCGGTGGATCTCGCCGGCCAGGTGGATGCCAACGCGGAGGCGGAGGAGATCGGTGGCATGGCCGAACGTCTGTGCGACGCGGCCATGCCCCGATGCAGGCCCGCCCCCCGTCGGGCTGCATATTGGTGGAACGAGGAGATTGCGGACCTGAGGCGCCTAGCTAACTCGGCGCGCCGCAATCTCCTCCTCACCCGACGGCGAGGGGCGGGAGCAAGAGAGTGTGCTGAGGCGCGCAGGGAGTTCTCGGCCGCGCGGAACTCCCTGCGGGCAGCCATCAGTACGGCCAAGACCAGGGCCTGGGAGAAGTTGATAGAGGAACTTGACCAGGACCCCTGGGGGCGTCCGTACCGGATAGTCTTGAACAGACTCCGACCGGCGGCGCCCCCAACGACAGAAACACTGGACCCCGGGTTCCTGGGCCAGGTGGTGGAGACTCTTTTTCCTCGGGGGAACGTAAATCTCCCCCCGAGAGGTCCACCTCCCCCCTGGTCCGAGGAGCTCGAGGTCTCGGAGGAAGAATTCGTCCGGGCCGCGAAGAAATTGGGGGCCAAAGGCAAGGCCCCCGGCCCGGACGGGGTCCCTGGTCGAGTGTGGGCCCTGGTACTTGGCGAAGTTGGTGCCCGTCTGAGGCGACTTTTTAATACCTGCCTCAAGACGGGCACATTCCCCTCCTTGTGGAAGCGAGCGAGGCTCGTGTTGCTGCACAAGGAGGGGAAACCTGCGGACGCACCCTCGGCCTACAGGCCGATATGCCTGCTCGACGAAGTCGGCAAATTTTTCGAAAGAATTATCGCCGGCCGACTCGTCGAGCACCTGTCGCGGAACGGTCCCGACCTGAGTCGGGACCAATTTGGTTTCCGAGAGGGTCTCTCTACAGTCGACGCAATTGCGTCACTCAAGACCCTCTCGGATCAAATAACAGGGGAGGGAGACGTGGCGTTGGCGGTATCGCTCGATATCGTCAACGCCTTTAATTCCCTCCCCTGGGAGGTTATAGGGGAAGCCATGGACTATCATGGCTTCCCCCAATATCTGAAGGAGATAGTGGTGGATTATTTCCGCGACAGGGAGCTCCTGTACACCGACAAACAGGAGCTCGGCACCTGTAGGCCGATTTTTCGCGGGGTCCCACAGGGGTCGGTTCTAGGACCCCTACTCTGGGACCTCGCGTACGATAGGGTGCTCCGCACGGTGCTCCCCTGGGGCAGTCGTCTGCTCTGTTACGCAGACGACACCTTGGTGGTGTCCCGGGGGAGCACCTGGGAGGAGGCGCGTGACGGCGCGAATCAAGCCGTCCGCGCCATCGTGCGTTCGATCGCCCGGATGGGATTGGAGGTTGCCCCCGCAAAAACGGAGGCGATGTTCTTTTATAGAAAGGAAAGGGGGCAGCCTCCCCCCCTCCTAATTTGGGTGGGGGAGGCCCACGTTCAGGTGGGGCCCACCATGAAGTATCTGGGCCTCACCTTGGATGGACTTTGGGGGTTCAGTCAGCATTTCGAGGTAGTAACCCCCAAAGCCGACAGGATGGCGGTGAGCTTGGGCCGCCTCCTGTCGAACGTCGGTGGTCCCAGTGGCCGCGTACGTAGACTCTACGCCAACGTGGTGCAATCGGTGCTCCTTTACGGGGCACCGATATGGGCCGAGGCCGCGGCGGCCAGCCGCAAGATACGCGCTGTCCTACAACGAGTACAGCGGCGGCTGGCCATTCGCGCGGCTCGTGCCTACTGCACCACGTCGTACGCGGCAGCCACGGTCCTGGCGGGACTCGTCCCCGTCGTCTTGTTGGCCAAATCGTACGCCGAGCTTTACCGGCTTACGAGGAGGCCGGGCGGCGTGGGGCGAGCGCAGCTAACGCCAGGGGCCGTGGCCAGGTTAAGACAAGATGCCCGCCGAGACGCAGTGGAGGCTTGGGAAGCCTCCCTGTGGAGCGCCTCGGCGGGTAAATGGACCATCGACGCCATCCGGCCCTATCTGCCCGGGTGGGTGGATAGGTGCGGACGTGGGCTTACCCATCAGGCGGTGCAGATTCTTTCGGACCATGGCTGTTTCGGGTCCTATCTGCACCGCATCGGGCGCGAACGCACGACGCGGTGTCACCACTGCGCGGCCGGCAGGGACTCGGCGCTCCACACCCTACGAGATTGTCCCGCTTGGGACACGGAGCGCCGGGCCCTGTCCGAGTTGGTTGGCACCGCCGACCTCTCCCTCCGGGGTATCGTCCCAAAAATCCTGGAGGGAGAGGACAAATGGAGAGCGTTCATCTCCTTCTGCGGCAAGGTTATGTCGCAGAAGGAGATGGCGGAACGCGTGAGGAGAGGGGAGGTGGAGGTGGTGCCTCCTCCCTCCCCCCCCGATGGAGGAGACAATAGCGGGGATCCGCCCCCTCCCACCTATAGGAGGGTCAGGCGGATCCCGCGGAACCGTCTGGCGCACTTGCGCGCATGACGATAGGAGGGTCCCCCCACAGACATGTACGGGGACCCTCCTAACTTTGAAGGAATATGAGGATACGATGATGTGGGTGTAGGCTTTTCCGCACCTTCCGGCGGAGAGGAGGCCTCCCCCCCTGTGTGTTTCTTTGCACACACACCGGGGAGGTCTCCTCATATTACGCGTTAGTCCGCACGTGGACTCAGGTCCACGTGCGGTGTTGAGAGGCGCGGGGGGAGCTCCCGAGGGGCACCCAAGATGGGTGCTCCAAGTTAAAATAGGGAGCTCCCCCCCGGGGAGAGGGACCCGTAGTTCCCTCTCCCCAACAGGTAAAGTGTGCCGGGAGGGATCCTTTCCCTCCCGGTGGGGTGGTCGTCCCAGGGGCTGGGGCTCCTGGGGCACCACGGCCCCCCCAACAACCATCCGGGCGGGGCGGGGAAGGTCCCGGGGTGCCGGGCCTTCCCCCATTTAGTCAGACAATCGGGGAGGGGAGGTTCTGTGTCCCCCCCTCCCCCGAAGAGGAGGTCGCTCTTGTGACCAGCCCGAGGGGTGGGCGTGATGAATGCCTATGGTGATGCCCACCCACCCCTCGATACGGGCTAAGGATTGGCACCCCGCGGGGGTTTTAGTGGGTAGGCCCAGGGGACACGTTGTCCTCTGGGAGAGTCCCACATAACCCTAGAGGCCCCCCAGAGCCTCTAGGGTACCTATAAAAGGTTTCCCCCGCGTCACCAAAAAAAAAAAAAAAAAAAAAAGGTTAGGTTAGGTTAGGTTAGGTTCCCCTCCGTTGTGAGCCACCTTGCCGTGGTGGAGGGGCTCCCCCAGGAAACTCTCCTGGGGGTCTAAGAGCTCACACATGGAAGGATAACCATGTTAAAAAACCCGGGTTGGCCGGAACCGTTAGGAGGGCGCTAATCCTCCACCGGCCGTGGGGTCTGCCGAGTGCTCTCGGCTTTTTGGGGTGCCTGTCGTCCGGTGCTCCGGGCGGCAGGTATCCCGTAGGGGGGGACCGGGTGCTCCCGGTAAAACCGGGTGTTCCTCGTGTCCGGTGCTCCGGGCATGGGGACGCTCGGCGGGGGGATGTGGGTGCCGGTCCACCGGTGTCGGTAGGCGGCCGATCCCCGCCCAGTCATGGACGGGGGGAGGTGCGCGCCGGCATCGGGGGAAGCGGCGTCCCACAAAGGGGAGACGCTCCACCGCTCCTCCCTAACGGCTGCGGGACGTGGTCCCGCAGTACGCGGGAGTGATGTGGGGGGACGGGCCGGTGGTGTCCCGGAACTCCCGGGCCCACCGGGCTGGGCCACTCCGGGCCGCTCGGACTTATTCCGGGGTCGGGGCCGGGGTGGCGGGGGAGCCAATTTGGCTCGGGCCAGGACGGGGTCGTGAGGCTTGGTAGCCAACCGTCCTAGGGGAAGGCCACCCCAATAATAAACCACCCTTCTTCTTTATAAATTATGACATGACGATTTATACGAGCGGATCACTACCACCCCAGGGTGTTCGGACACCCAGGGGTCGGCGCGAGGAGAGTATCGTCCCGGCTCTCCTCCCGTCGTCATCGGACGTCGGGCTACCGGCGGTGTGCCCCGCAGGCACCGCCGGAGAACAAGCACCTGCGAAGGGGCTCAGGCCCGTACGCAGAGGCGCACCCGTGTCCGTAGAGAGGCATTACTGCCTCTTTGCGGCGCGGGTTCGCGACCTCTCTGAGGTGCAGATCCGTGACCTCCAGGCCTTCTCCCCCCCTCTCCGACTGAGAGGGGGCGCCGATTCGGACTCGGAAGGCGACTCCTCACCGGGTCCGGATAACTGTCAGGAGGTGGTACCCACCGGGGGCACATCATCCAGCCCCCCGGTGGAAATTTTAGAAGGGGATTCCTCCGACATGGACACGGATGTGAACGTCACTGGGGTGTCGGGCGAGGATGGCGACTCGGACGTCACCATGATGATGGAACCGGTCGCACCGGAGGATAAAGCATCCGGAGTCCCTAATAAGAAGAGGAGGCGCTGCTCCACTTCGAGCGAACCTGAAGGTGGGGTCCCGGACGATCTCAAGAAAAAAGATCCGAGGGGGCGGCCGCCCAAGGAGTTGTCCCATCTGGGAGAATTCACATCACAGAAATGTGAGGAGAGGGCCCGGAATAAGAAGAGGGAAGACTTAGTTCGGAACACCCTCAGGGCCTTGGACCCGCAGGTCCCAGTGGACGAGACACAGGCGCGGATACGTAAGTATGAGGACAAGCTGAAGGCGGCAATGGAGACAATCAAGAAAGGTTCTTCTCCTGATTTCGTGCGGACGGTCATGCAGGATCAGGTGGCCACCTTACGCAAGGTGATCGAATCCGCCTCCGGATTACAGGGCACAGCGGCAGGTTCCATCCTTACGGTTGCCGCGTGCATCGAGGTTGGTACCGCAGCTTTGCTTGACAAATGCGAGAGGGGGTATTACGACCCCCTCTCTGGCAGGGCCCCCTCTCCGGAGAACGAGAGGGTGGCTGAAGTCATGGCGGCTAACCGGCGACTCGAGGCCCAGGTCGCTGACCTCGAGAGGAGGATTCGGGAGATGGAGAGGACATCTCCCCCTGGTTCGCCCATCCAAACTAGATCCAGTAGGGGACGGGAGGGGCAAATGGAGCTCCTCTCAGACGCGGGGGAACTTCCTCTCCTCCCTGAGCCTCAAGGAGCGCACCCCGTAATAACGCAGGAGGAGCTCGACAGAAACCCTGCCTTCCGACCGTCCGTCCAAGGGCAGCCTCCGGTTAGGCTTCCGGACGATCCTCCCCCCCTGTGCTGTAGTAATCCTATTGCGAAACTTCTGTCTCCTCAGGGCAAGGAGACACCCACGGAGACGGTTACCCTTACGGACACCCTTGTGGAAGAGATATCCAAAAGGGTATCCAAGACCGTGAAGGAGGACATAATCAGGAGTTTTCCGGGTCTTAAAACCCTGCCCATGGCTAAGTCCTCGGTCGGCTCCGCTCTGCCGGCCAAGCAAGTTGCCCCCCCCGCTTCTAACATCAAGGGAGGGGCATCTAAGAAGGGAAAGGGAGTTGGCCACCCAACTCCCAAAACAGCGGCCCCTCGCAGGTCCAAGGACAGGGGCCCTATAAAAACTGCGGCTCCAACCCCAGCCCCGGGTCCCCCCAAGTCGGCCACGACGGGTCCCTCCAGTAGCAGAGACCCACTGACGGACGGGACCTGGAATCGTGTGGTCGGAAGGAAAAGCAAGGGGACGAAGGCAACAACCCCCGCCCCCGCGGCTGTTCCAAAAAAGGGAGGCAATGCTGCCTCTCCCCCCCAGAGTGGCAAAAGGACAAGGCCTTCCAAGAGGAGATCCCCCGCTACTGCGGCGGTTGTGATAACCGTCAGCGAAGGGAACTACACGGAGGTGCTGGCCAAGGCCAAGGCCTGCATCTCGCTGTCGGAGCTAGGCATCTCCGGGGGAATGAAGCCTAGGTGGGCGGCCACTGGGGCCGTCGTTTTTGAGGTGTCCGGCGCGGACCGGGAAGATAAGGCTGACAAGCTGGCGAAAAGGCTTATCAGCCTATTTACGGACTGCGGGGGGGTCCGAGTGACTCGACCGAAACGTACAGCCGATCTTAGGTTGCGTGACGTCGAGCCATCGGTCACCCCCAAGGAAGTGATGGACGCGATCGCCGAGAAGGGCGGGTGTAGCTCCTCGGAGGTTTGGGTGGGGGAGATACGTCCCTCAACCACCCCGAGGGGCATGGGCACTCTTTATGTTAAGTGCCCAGTGGAGGCGGCCAACCGTGTCATTAAGGCAGGTCGCCTTTGTCTAAGCTGGGCCTCGGTCCGGGTTGAACTTTTGGAAAAACGCCCCCTCCAGTGCTTCAAATGCCTGGAGGGGGGCCATGTTCGGGCCAAGTGCAGCAGTGACATCGACCGCAGCGGTTGTTGTTACCGCTGCGGGGACACTGGGCACTTTGCCAGCGGGTGTGAGAAGCCGGTCTCTTGCGCGGTTTGCAAAGCCGCGGGGAGACCGGACAAACACAGGATAGGGGGCGAGGCGTGCCGCCCCCCCAGGAAGAAGAAAAAGAGCAAGGGGTCGGTGCAGGCGGCCACCCCTGCTTTCTCGGCTCCTGCCTCGACTGCTGCTGTTCCGGCTGCAACCGAGGTCATGGAAACGGAGCCGGAGTCTCTCCCGCAGAGACAACTGCGGGGGAGGGATAAGGTGGCAGTAACCAGCGTGGAGATTCTGCCCCCCAACAAGAAGTACAAGGTGGCGCCGACGGTTGCCGCGCCTAGCGCGGTCGAGGGATCCAGCACGGAGGAGCTGATGGAGGCCTAAAATTCACCTCCATCAGGCTCCTCCAGGGGAACTTAAATCACGCCCGCCAGGCCCAGGACTTGTTCCTTCAGGACCTGGCGGAGCGTGATGCGGGCCTGGGCATTGTGGCGGAGCCGTACCGCATCCTGAGGAACAATCCTAATTGGGTAGCAGATGCGGACGGCTCCGTCGCAATAATACGTAGGCACTCCCCTCGCTCCCCCCCCATCTCCCTTGAGGTAGTGGGGAGGGGGTACGTTGTGGCGAGGTGGGGTGCCATGTTTGTGGCTGGGGTGTATGCGCCCCCTAGCAGGACCCTCCCCCAATTTAAAGATCTTCTTAGGGGTTTGGGAGACGGCATACGCCGATGCCTCCCCCACCCCGTGTTGTTGGCCGGGGACTTCAACGCCTGGTCTCGGGTGTGGGGTTCCCGGTCCAACAACGCCAAGGGGGAGTTCCTGCTCAGATGGACGGCGGAGCTGGGCCTCGATCTGGTAAATCGGGGGGCCCAGAGCACCTGCGTCCGTCCCCAGGGGGAGTCCATCGTCGATTTGACATGGGCAACCCCGGGGGCGGCGCGTTTGATCAGCAATTGGGGAGTGGCTGGGCGTGATACCCTTTCGGATCACGCCCAAATTGAGATGGACGTGGTTGCCACTCCCCAAGAGGTGCTACTCCGCCGCCGAAGAGGGGGCGCTGCACCCAGAAGATGGGCGATAGCGAAACTGGATCGCGACAGGCTCACGGCCTCAGCGTTGGCTGAAACCTGGTCGGAGCCTGCCGACCAGGAGGACGCCAATGAGGAAGCCGCGGAGCTAAGGGGCATGGCCCAACGTCTGTGTGACGCGGCCATGCCCCGTTGTAAGCCCGCCCCCCGCCGGGCCGCATATTGGTGGTCAGAGGAGATTGCGGACCTGAGACGCCAAGCAAACTTGGCGCGCCGCAATCTCCTGCGTGCCCGGCGGCGTGGGGCGGGTAGAGAGGAGAGTGCAATGGCGCGCAGCGCGTTTCTTGCCGCGCGGAACGCGTTGCGGGCTGCCATTTGCACGGCCAAGGCCAGGGCCTGGGAGAAACTCATCGAGGAGCTCGACCAGGACCCCTGGGGGCGCCCGTACCGGATTGTTCTGAATCGTCTTCGTCCGGCGGCGCCCCCATTGTCAGAGACCCTAGACCCCGAGTTCTTGGAACAGGTGGTGGGGGCCCTATTCCCCCGGAGGGAAATCAATCTCCCTCCTAAGGGGGGGCCTCCCCCCTGGACTCCGGAGCTCGGGGTCACAGAGGAAGAATTCGTCCGGGCCGCTGGAAGATTGGGGGCCAAAGGTAAGGCCCCCGGCCCGGACGGGGTTCCTGGTCGGGTTTGGGCCCTGGCTCTTGGCGAACTGAGTGCCCGCCTGAGGCGTCTTTTTGACACCTGCCTCAGGACGGGCACATTCCCCTCTTTGTGGAAGCAAGCAAAGCTTGTGCTTCTCCGCAAAGAGGGGAAGCCGGCGGATGCACCATCGGCCTATAGACCGATCTGCTTGCTCGATGAGGTCGGTAAGTTTTTCGAGCGAATTATCGCTGGCCGACTCATCGAGCACCTGTCACGAAGTGGTCCCGACATTAGTCGGGACCAATTTGGTTTCCGAGAGGGCCTCTCAACAACAGACGCAATCGTGTCGCTTAAGGCCCTCTCGGACCAAATAACCGGGGAGGGGGATGTGGCGTTGGCGGTGTCTTTGGACATCGTCAACGCCTTTAACTCCCTCCCCTGGGAGGCGGTGGGGGAGGCCATGGAGTCCCATGGCTTCCCCCAATACCTGCAAGACGTAGTCTTCGACTACTTCCGTGACAGGCAGCTCCAGTACACCAATAAACTGGAGCTGGCGATCGGTAGGCCGATCTATTGCGGGGTTCCGCAGGGGTCAGTGCTGGGGCCCCTGCTTTGGAACCTCGCATACAACAAGGTGCTCCGCACGGCGCTCCCCCGGGGCAGTCGTCTGTTGTGCTACGCAGACGACACGCTCGTGGTGTCCCGGGGGAGCACATGGTCGGAAGCGCGTGACGGCGCCAGCACCGCCGTCCGCGCTGTCGTGCGCTCCATTCGCCAAATGGGTATGGAGGTTGCCCCTGAGAAGACTGAAGCTATGTTTTTTCATAGCAAGAAGAAGGGGCAGCCTCCCCCCACCCAGCTTTGGGTGGGGGGGGTCCGCGTCCAGGTGGGGCCTACTCTTAAGTACCTAGGTCTCACCTTGGATGGGCTTTGGGGGTTTGGCAAACATTTTGACAACGTCACCCCCAAGGCGGACAGGATGGCGGCAGGGTTAGGCCGCCTCCTGTCCAACGTCGGTGGTCCAGGCGGCCGCGTGCGCCGCCTGTACTTAAATGTGGTGCAGTCGGTGCTCCTATATGGAGCACCGGTATGGTCCGAGGCCGCGGCGGCCAACCGCAGAATTCACCTCACTCTCCAGCGAGTGCAGCGGCGGTTGGCCATTCGCGCGGTCCGGGCCTACTGCACCACTTCGTACACGGCGGCCACGGTCCTGGCGGGCGCTGTCCCCATTATCCTCTTGGCCAAATCGTACGCCGAAGTTTATCGGCGTACGAGGAGGTCGGGAGGGGTGGGGCGGGCCCGTCAGGCGTCGAGAGAGGTCGCCGAAATAAGAAGACAAGCCCGCCAGGGCGCTCTGGAGGCGTGGGAGGCCTCCTTGTGGAGCGCCTCGGCGGGAAAATGGACCATCGACGCCATCCGGCCCTACCTATCCGAATGGGTAGGTAGGTGCGGACGCGGACTTACGTACCATGCGACGCAGGTTTTGACAGACCACGGCTGTTTTGGAGCCTACCTGCGTCGCATTGGCAAGGAGCGCACGACGCGGTGTCATCACTGCGCGGCCGGCAGGGACTCGGCGCTACACACCCTGCGGGAGTGTCCCGCATGGGACACGGAGCGCCGGGCCCTGTCCGACGTGATTGGCACCGCAGACCTCTCCCTCCGGGACGTTATTCCCAAGATCCTGGAGGGAGGGGTCAAATGGAATGCGTTTATCTCCTTCTGCGGCAAAGTCATGTCGCAGAAGGAGATGGACGAACGCATCAGGAGAGGGGAGGTGGAGGTTGTGCCTCCATCCTCCCCCTCCGAGGACGAAGATGGCGGCGATGGGGGTCCGCCCCCTCCAACTTTAAGGAGAGTCAGACGGATCCCCACTCGCCGCCTGGCGCACATGCGCCCGTGACAGTGTTGGGGTCCCCCAAGCGCTACGGGGGGCCCCCGCCAATATTTTTCATGAAGATCGCACCTTCCGTGCACCTTTGTAGAGAGGGGACCCCCCTCATGCCGGCCAATCACTCGCTGATTGCCCGGCATGCTGGGGGGGTCTCCTCACCTTTTTCCTAGTCCGCACGCCTGGCCTGTCAGGTGTGCGGTGTTGAGAGGTTGGGGGAACTCCCGGGGGGCACTCATACATGTTTGCTCCAAGCGAAAACAGGGGGTTCCCCCTGGGGGGAGGGATATTCGAATCCCTCCCCCCTTTATGTAAAGTTAGCCGGGAGGGAATACCGATTAGTTTCCCTCCCGGTGGGGTGGTCGTCCCAGGGGCTGGGGCCCCTGGGACACCACGGCCCCCCAGCATCATCCAGGAGGGGCGGGGGAAGGTCTCGGGGTGCCGGGCCTTCCCCGATAGGATAGACATTGGGGGAGAGGGAAGTCCCGTCTTCCTCTCCCCCGGGACGAGGTCGTCGTTCAGACGACCAGCCCGAGGGGTGGGTGGAAGAATGCCTCTGGCGATGCCCACCCACCCCTCATTATGGGCCAAGGACAGGCACCCCGGTGGAGTTTTAGTGGGTATGCCCGTTAAATAGGGCGATTCCCACATAACCCCAGGGATTCCCCAGAATCCCTGGGGTACCTATAAAAGGTTTCTCCATCGTCAACAAAAAAAAAAAAAAAAAAAAAAAAAAAAAAGGTTAGGTTCCCCTCCGTTGTGAGCCACCTTGCCGTGGTGGAGGGGCTCCCCTGGGAGAGATCCCAGGGGTCTAAGAGCTCACACATGGAAGGAAAACCATGTTAAAAAACCCGGGTAGGCCAGACTCGTGAGGTGGGTTATACCAACTGGCCTAGGAGTGGGGGGCTCCGAAATAACCCCCCCCTGGAAGACAACCAGGTTAAAAAATTACATTTTATATGGGACTATGACGACAAATAGAGTAGGAAACTTACCACCCCAGGGGTCTCGGAGCCCCAGGGGTCGGCGCGGGGGGGGTAGTGTCCCGGCTCCTCCCGTGTCGTCATCGGACGACGGGCGGTGCGGGGGGTGCGACGCAGGCCCCCCGCACTATTCCGCTACTGCGGGGTGCGGCGGATCTCCTTCCAGACCGCGGTCTGGAGGATTGTTGAGAGGTTCCTCCTCTTTTTAGAGGGGGAATCCTCTAAGAGGAGGTTTCGTGCTCGGGGGGTTTTGTCCCCCCGAGCCGTCAGGGAGGCGTAGGACCGCGGTCCTACGCCTCGGTGGCTCGAGGTGTGGGGAGGCCTGCGTCCCGTTCCGTCGGGACGCAGACCTCCCCGGAGGTAAATGCCCCCCCCAGGTGCTTCAAGTGCCTGGGGCGGGGGCACATTCGTAGGTGGTGCCCGTCTGCCGTCGACCGGGGCAATTCTTGCCTCCGGTGCGGCGGGGACGGGCACCACGTTGGGGCGTGTGCGGCACCGGCCGCACACTGCCCGAAGTGTGCCGACGCGGGGCTACCCGCCCGCCATCGAATTGGCGGGAATGGGTGCCCCGTGGTCCCTCCCCGTCGCGGGGGAGGGAGGAGGAAGAGGAAGAAGGGGAAGGGGGCTTCTCCCCCTTCCCCTGTTGTAGAGGTGGTGGGCTCTCCCTCACAGGAGAGCCCACCCCGTGGTTCGGCCTCCCCCATGGAGGTTGCCACCGTGACGGGGTCGATCCGCCGTCATCGGTGGCAACCTCCATGGGGGAGGCCGAACCACAAGGTGGGCTCTCCTGTGAGGGAGAGCCCACCACCTCTACAACAGGGGAAGGGGGAGAGGCCCCCTTCCCCTTCTTCCTCTTCCTCCTCCCTCCGGGCACCCAGTCCCGCCAACACGATGGCGGGCGGGTAGCCCCGCATCGCCACACAACGGGCAGTGCGCAGCCGGCGCTGTACATGCCCCAACATGGTGCCCGTCCCCGCCGCACCGGAGGCAAGAGTTGCCCCGGTCGACGGCAGACGGGCACCACCTTCGAATGTGCCCCCGCCCCAGGCACTTGAAGCACCTGGGGGGGGCACTTACCTCCGGGGAGGTCTGCGTCCCGACGGAACGGGACGCAGGCCTCCCCCTACCTCTAGCCACCGAGGCGTAGGACCGGGATGAACCCGGCCCCACGCCTCCCGAACTGCTCTGGGGGGCGCACCCCCCAGAGCAGAAACCCCTCGATGACGAAGGCTCCCCCAAATGGAGGAGCCACTCAACCGCCTTCAGGAGTAACATCCTGAAGGCCTCCTCACCGGCCGCAGTCGCCATATAGTGCGGGGGGCCTGCGCCGCACCCCCCGCACCGCCTTTTTTTTGTTGACGATGGAGAAACCTTTTATAGGTACCCCAGGGATTCTGGGGAATCCCTGGGGTTATGTGGGAATCGCCCTATTTAACGGGCATACCCACTAAAACTCCACCGGGGTGCCTGTCCTTGGCCCATAATGAGGGGTGGGTGGGCATCGCCAGAGGCATTCTTCCACCCACCCCTCGGGCTGGTCGTCTGAACGACGACCTCGTCCCGGGGGAGAGGAAGACGGGACTTCCCTCTCCCCCAATGTCTATCCTATCGGGGAAGGCCCGGCACCCCGAGACCTTCCCCCGCCCCTCCTGGATGATGCTGGGGGGCCGTGGTGTCCCAGGGGCCCCAGCCCCTGGGACGACCACCCCACCGGGAGGGAAACTAATCGGTATTCCCTCCCGGCTAACTTTACATAAAGGGGGGAGGGATTCGAATATCCCTCCCCCCAGGGGGAACCCCCTGTTTTCGCTTGGAGCAAACATGTATGAGTGCCCCCCGGGAGTTCCCCCAACCTCTCAACACCGCACACCTGACAGGCCAGGCGTGCGGACTAGGAAAAAGGTGAGGAGACCCCCCCAGCATGCCGGGCAATCAGCGAGTGATTGGCCGGCATGAGGGGGGTCCCCTCTCTACAAAGGTGCACGGAAGGTGCGATCTTCATGAAAAATATTGGCGGGGGCCCCCCGTAGCGCTTGGGGGACCCCAACACTGTCACGGGCGCATGTGCGCCAGGCGGCGAGTGGGGATCCGTCTGACTCTCCTTAAAGTTGGAGGGGGCGGACCCCCATCGCCGCCATCTTCGTCCTCGGAGGGGGAGGATGGAGGCACAACCTCCACCTCCCCTCTCCTGATGCGTTCGTCCATCTCCTTCTGCGACATGACTTTGCCGCAGAAGGAGATAAACGCATTCCATTTGACCCCTCCCTCCAGGATCTTGGGAATAACGTCCCGGAGGGAGAGGTCTGCGGTGCCAATCACGTCGGACAGGGCCCGGCGCTCCGTGTCCCATGCGGGACACTCCCGCAGGGTGTGTAGCGCCGAGTCCCTGCCGGCCGCGCAGTGATGACACCGCGTCGTGCGCTCCTTGCCAATGCGACGCAGGTAGGCTCCAAAACAGCCGTGGTCTGTCAAAACCTGCGTCGCATGGTACGTAAGTCCGCGTCCGCACCTACCTACCCATTCGGATAGGTAGGGCCGGATGGCGTCGATGGTCCATTTTCCCGCCGAGGCGCTCCACAAGGAGGCCTCCCACGCCTCCAGAGCGCCCTGGCGGGCTTGTCTTCTTATTTCGGCGACCTCTCTCGACGCCTGACGGGCCCGCCCCACCCCTCCCGACCTCCTCGTACGCCGATAAACTTCGGCGTACGATTTGGCCAAGAGGATAATGGGGACAGCGCCCGCCAGGACCGTGGCCGCCGTGTACGAAGTGGTGCAGTAGGCCCGGACCGCGCGAATGGCCAACCGCCGCTGCACTCGCTGGAGAGTGAGGTGAATTCTGCGGTTGGCCGCCGCGGCCTCGGACCATACCGGTGCTCCATATAGGAGCACCGACTGCACCACATTTAAGTACAGGCGGCGCACGCGGCCGCCTGGACCACCGACGTTGGACAGGAGGCGGCCTAACCCTGCCGCCATCCTGTCCGCCTTGGGGGTGACGTTGTCAAAATGTTTGCCAAACCCCCAAAGCCCATCCAAGGTGAGACCTAGGTACTTAAGAGTAGGCCCCACCTGGACGCGGACCCCCCCCACCCAAAGCTGGGTGGGGGGAGGCTGCCCCTTCTTCTTGCTATGAAAAAACATAGCTTCAGTCTTCTCAGGGGCAACCTCCATACCCATTTGGCGAATGGAGCGCACGACAGCGCGGACGGCGGTGCTGGCGCCGTCACGCGCTTCCGACCATGTGCTCCCCCGGGACACCACGAGCGTGTCGTCTGCGTAGCACAACAGACGACTGCCCCGGGGGAGCGCCGTGCGGAGCACCTTGTTGTATGCGAGGTTCCAAAGCAGGGGCCCCAGCACTGACCCCTGCGGAACCCCGCAATAGATCGGCCTACCGATCGCCAGCTCCAGTTTATTGGTGTACTGGAGCTGCCTGTCACGGAAGTAGTCGAAGACTACGTCTTGCAGGTATTGGGGGAAGCCATGGGACTCCATGGCCTCCCCCACCGCCTCCCAGGGGAGGGAGTTAAAGGCGTTGACGATGTCCAAAGACACCGCCAACGCCACATCCCCCTCCCCGGTTATTTGGTCCGAGAGGGCCTTAAGCGACACGATTGCGTCTGTTGTTGAGAGGCCCTCTCGGAAACCAAATTGGTCCCGACTAATGTCGGGACCACTTCGTGACAGGTGCTCGATGAGTCGGCCAGCGATAATTCGCTCGAAAAACTTACCGACCTCATCGAGCAAGCAGATCGGTCTATAGGCCGATGGTGCATCCGCCGGCTTCCCCTCTTTGCGGAGAAGCACAAGCTTTGCTTGCTTCCACAAAGAGGGGAATGTGCCCGTCCTGAGGCAGGTGTCAAAAAGACGCCTCAGGCGGGCACTCAGTTCGCCAAGAGCCAGGGCCCAAACCCGACCAGGAACCCCGTCCGGGCCGGGGGCCTTACCTTTGGCCCCCAATCTTCCAGCGGCCCGGACGAATTCTTCCTCTGTGTGACCCCGAGCTCCGGAGTCCAGGGGGGAGGCCCCCCCTTAGGAGGGAGATTGATTTCCCTCCGGGGGAATAGGGCCCCCACCACCTGTTCCAAGAACTCGGGGTCTAGGGTCTCTGACAATGGGGGCGCCGCCGGACGAAGACGATTCAGAACAATCCGGTACGGGCGCCCCCAGGGGTCCTGGTCGAGCTCCTCGATGAGTTTCTCCCAGGCCCTGGCCTTGGCCGTGCAAATGGCAGCCCGCAACGCGTTCCGCGCGGCAAGAAACGCGCTGCGCGCCATTGCACTCTCCTCTCTACCCGCCCCACGCCGCCGGGCACGCAGGAGATTGCGGCGCGCCAAGTTTGCTTGGCGTCTCAGGTCCGCAATCTCCTCTGACCACCAATATGCGGCCCGGCGGGGGGCGGGCTTACAACGGGGCATGGCCGCGTCACACAGACGTTGGGCCATGCCCCTTAGCTCCGCGGCTTCCTCATTGGCGTCCTCCTGGTCGGCAGGCTCCGACCAGGTTTCAGCCAACGCTGAGGCCGTGAGCCTGTCGCGATCCAGTTTCGCTATCGCCCATCTTCTGGGTGCAGCGCCCCCTCTTCGGCGGCGGAGTAGCACCTCTTGGGGAGTGGCAACCACGTCCATCTCAATTTGGGCGTGATCCGAAAGGGTATCACGCCCAGCCACTCCCCAATTGCTGATCAAACGCGCCGCCCCCGGGGTTGCCCATGTCAAATCGACGATGGACTCCCCCTGGGGACGGACGCAGGTGCTCTGGGCCCCCCGATTTACCAGATCGAGGCCCAGCTCCGCCGTCCATCTGAGCAGGAACTCCCCCTTGGCGTTGTTGGACCGGGAACCCCACACCCGAGACCAGGCGTTGAAGTCCCCGGCCAACAACACGGGGTGGGGGAGGCATCGGCGTATGCCGTCTCCCAAACCCCTAAGAAGATCTTTAAATTGGGGGAGGGTCCTGCTAGGGGGCGCATACACCCCAGCCACAAACATGGCACCCCACCTCGCCACAACGTACCCCCTCCCCACTACCTCAAGGGAGATGGGGGGGGAGCGAGGGGAGTGCCTACGTATTATTGCGACGGAGCCGTCCGCATCTGCTACCCAATTAGGATTGTTCCTCAGGATGCGGTACGGCTCCGCCACAATGCCCAGGCCCGCATCACGCTCCGCCAGGTCCTGAAGGAACAAGTCCTGGGCCTGGCGGGCGTGATTTAAGTTCCCCTGGAGGAGCCTGATGGAGGTGAATTTTAGGCCTCCATCAGCTCCTCCGTGCTGGATCCCTCGACCGCGCTAGGCGCGGCAACCGTCGGCGCCACCTTGTACTTCTTGTTGGGGGGCAGAATCTCCACGCTGGTTACTGCCACCTTATCCCTCCCCCGCAGTTGTCTCTGCGGGAGAGACTCCGGCTCCGTTTCCATGACCTCGGTTGCAGCCGGAACAGCAGCAGTCGAGGCAGGAGCCGAGAAAGCAGGGGTGGCCGCCTGCACCGACCCCTTGCTCTTTTTCTTCTTCCTGGGGGGGCGGCACGCCTCGCCCCCTATCCTGTGTTTGTCCGGTCTCCCCGCGGCTTTGCAAACCGCGCAAGAGACCGGCTTCTCACACCCGCTGGCAAAGTGCCCAGTGTCCCCGCAGCGGTAACAACAACCGCTGCGGTCGATGTCACTGCTGCACTTGGCCCGAACATGGCCCCCCTCCAGGCATTTGAAGCACTGGAGGGGGCGTTTTTCCAAAAGTTCAACCCGGACCGAGGCCCAGCTTAGACAAAGGCGACCTGCCTTAATGACACGGTTGGCCGCCTCCACTGGGCACTTAACATAAAGAGTGCCCATGCCCCTCGGGGTGGTTGAGGGACGTATCTCCCCCACCCAAACCTCCGAGGAGCTACACCCGCCCTTCTCGGCGATCGCGTCCATCACTTCCTTGGGGGTGACCGATGGCTCGACGTCACGCAACCTAAGATCGGCTGTACGTTTCGGTCGAGTCACTCGGACCCCCCCGCAGTCCGTAAATAGGCTGATAAGCCTTTTCGCCAGCTTGTCAGCCTTATCTTCCCGGTCCGCGCCGGACACCTCAAAAACGACGGCCCCAGTGGCCGCCCACCTAGGCTTCATTCCCCCGGAGATGCCTAGCTCCGACAGCGAGATGCAGGCCTTGGCCTTGGCCAGCACCTCCGTGTAGTTCCCTTCGCTGACGGTTATCACAACCGCCGCAGTAGCGGGGGATCTCCTCTTGGAAGGCCTTGTCCTTTTGCCACTCTGGGGGGGAGAGGCAGCATTGCCTCCCTTTTTTGGAACAGCCGCGGGGGCGGGGGTTGTTGCCTTCGTCCCCTTGCTTTTCCTTCCGACCACACGATTCCAGGTCCCGTCCGTCAGTGGGTCTCTGCTACTGGAGGGACCCGTCGTGGCCGACTTGGGGGGACCCGGGGCTGGGGTTGGAGCCGCAGTTTTTATAGGGCCCCTGTCCTTGGACCTGCGAGGGGCCGCTGTTTTGGGAGTTGGGTGGCCAACTCCCTTTCCCTTCTTAGATGCCCCTCCCTTGATGTTAGAAGCGGGGGGGGCAACTTGCTTGGCCGGCAGAGCGGAGCCGACCGAGGACTTAGCCATGGGCAGGGTTTTAAGACCCGGAAAACTCCTGATTATGTCCTCCTTCACGGTCTTGGATACCCTTTTGGATATCTCTTCCACAAGGGTGTCCGTAAGGGTAACCGTCTCCGTGGGTGTCTCCTTGCCCTGAGGAGACAGAAGTTTCGCAATAGGATTACTACAGCACAGGGGGGGAGGATCGTCCGGAAGCCTAACCGGAGGCTGCCCTTGGACGGACGGTCGGAAGGCAGGGTTTCTGTCGAGCTCCTCCTGCGTTATTACGGGGTGCGCTCCTTGAGGCTCAGGGAGGAGAGGAAGTTCCCCCGCGTCTGAGAGGAGCTCCATTTGCCCCTCCCGTCCCCTACTGGATCTAGTTTGGATGGGCGAACCAGGGGGAGATGTCCTCTCCATCTCCCGAATCCTCCTCTCGAGGTCAGCGACCTGGGCCTCGAGTCGCCGGTTAGCCGCCATGACTTCAGCCACCCTCTCGTTCTCCGGAGAGGGGGCCCTGCCAGAGAGGGGGTCGTAATACCCCCTCTCGCATTTGTCAAGCAAAGCTGCGGTACCAACCTCGATGCACGCGGCAACCGTAAGGATGGAACCTGCCGCTGTGCCCTGTAATCCGGAGGCGGATTCGATCACCTTGCGTAAGGTGGCCACCTGATCCTGCATGACCGTCCGCACGAAATCAGGAGAAGAACCTTTCTTGATTGTCTCCATTGCCGCCTTCAGCTTGTCCTCATACTTACGTATCCGCGCCTGTGTCTCGTCCACTGGGACCTGCGGGTCCAAGGCCCTGAGGGTGTTCCGAACTAAGTCTTCCCTCTTCTTATTCCGGGCCCTCTCCTCACATTTCTGTGATGTGAATTCTCCCAGATGGGACAACTCCTTGGGCGGCCGCCCCCTCGGATCTTTTTTCTTGAGATCGTCCGGGACCCCACCTTCAGGTTCGCTCGAAGTGGAGCAGCGCCTCCTCTTCTTATTAGGGACTCCGGATGCTTTATCCTCCGGTGCGACCGGTTCCATCATCATGGTGACGTCCGAGTCGCCATCCTCGCCCGACACCCCAGTGACGTTCACATCCGTGTCCATGTCGGAGGAATCCCCTTCTAAAATTTCCACCGGGGGGCTGGATGATGTGCCCCCGGTGGGTACCACCTCCTGACAGTTATCCGGACCCGGTGAGGAGTCGCCTTCCGAGTCCGAATCGGCGCCCCCTCTCAATCGGAGAGGGGGGGAGAAGGCCTGGAGGTCACGGATCTGCACCTCAGAGAGGTCGCGAACCCGCGCCGCAAAGAGGCAGTAATGCCTCTCTACGGACACGGGTGCGCCTCTGCGTACGGGCCTGAGCCCCTTCGCAGGTGCTTGTTCTCCGGCGGTGCCTGCGGGGCACACCGCCGGTAGCCCGACGTCCGATGACGACGGGAGGAGAGCCGGGACGATACTCTCCTCGCGCCGACCCCTGGGTGTCCGAACACCCTGGGGTGGTAGTGATCCGCTCGTATAAATCGTCATGTCATAATTTATAAAGAAGAAGGGTGGTTTATTATTGGGGTGGCCTTCCCCTAGGACGGTTGGCTACCAAGCCTCACGACCCCGTCCTGGCCCGAGCCAAATTGGCTCCCCCGCCACCCCGGCCCCGACCCCGGAATAAGTCCGAGCGGCCCGGAGTGGCCCAGCCCGGTGGGCCCGGGAGTTCCGGGACACCACCGGCCCGTCCCCCCACATCACTCCCGCGTACTGCGGGACCACGTCCCGCAGCCGTTAGGGAGGAGCGGTGGAGCGTCTCCCCTTTGTGGGACGCCGCTTCCCCCGATGCCGGCGCGCACCTCCCCCCGTCCATGACTGGGCGGGGATCGGCCGCCTACCGACACCGGTGGACCGGCACCCACATCCCCCCGCCGAGCGTCCCCATGCCCGGAGCACCGGACACGAGGAACACCCGGTTTTACCGGGAGCACCCGGTCCCCCCCTACGGGATACCTGCCGCCCGGAGCACCGGACGACAGGCACCCCAAAAAGCCGAGAGCACTCGGCAGACCCCACGGCCGGTGGAGGATTAGCGCCCTCCTAACGGTTCCGGCCAACCCGGGTTTTTTAACATGGTTATCCTTCCATGTGTGAGCTCTTAGACCCCCAGGAGAGTTTCCTGGGGGAGCCCCTCCACCACGGCAAGGTGGCTCACAACGGAGGGGAACCTAACCTAACCGAGGGGGAACCTTTTTTTTTTTTTTTTTTTTTGTTCACCCAGGGGAAATCCTTTATGGATACCCGAGAGGTCCGGGGGGACCTCTACGGGTTATGTGGGACTCACCGGAGGGGAAAGAAGTTCCCCTCCGGCATACCCACTAAAACCCCTGGGGGTGACCGTCTCTTGCCCTTAGTGAGGGGGAGCCGGGTATCGCCAGAGGCATTCGTCCGGCTCCCCCTCGGGCGTAGCTAAATAGCCCCTATCCCGGGGGGAGTGAAGCTCCCCCAATTTCCATACTCCGGGGAAGGCTGGGTCACCACAGCCTTCCCCCGCCCCCCCAGAGTTAGGAGGGGGGGCCGCCCCCTGGTGTTGTTGGGGCCAGGGGCAACTGGAGGCCCCCGCCTCCAGTTACCCCTATTATATGTACCCAATCGGGGTGTACTTGGGGGAGACGATCAGGCGCTGAATAAACGCATGACCATCCCCCTCCGTGAAGCACACCCCGATATCATCTGGGCCAGGGGAGGCGCGAGAATGCCTAGCGGCAAAGGCGCCCGCGTCCTCCTCGACCATAATCTCTAGCACGGGGACCATGCACACCGGGGGGATGAGTCTGAAATCCTCAGGACTCAGATACCCCCCGGCTACCCTGATGTCCCCGGCTTTCCTCCACTTGGGCTTAAATGTAAGCACCGCATCAAGGTCCTCGTCGGTGAACTGTGACCCGCGAGCGAGCTCACGGGCCAATAACACCGACGGAGGCAGCCCTAAAACCTTCCTGTCACAGCCTTTCGAGCTGTTCGAGGGGAGAGAGGGCCCCGCAGGACCCTCCTCCCCGTCCATCTCGGTGGAAAGGGGGGAAGAAGACCCCCCTTCGCTGCTCAAGGGAGAGGGGAAGAATGAGGACGAATCCTCACTCTCCCCACGCCCAGCCGCGATCTCCATCCAACTCGTCATATACCCCCCGGACACATAGCCTAAGGGGGCATCTAACCCCGCGGAGGCCGCCACCGGACTGGGACATCCAGCCTCGGAGACAGCCTCCGTCGGGCCATCCACCTGGGGAAGCGTTACCTCAGCCGAAGGCTGGGGACGCTTCCCAGGAACCTCAGTGGAGGGGGGTGAAGCCCCCACTCCCTTCCTCCGCTTCCTCTTCCCTCCCCCGCGATGGGGAGGGACAGCCGCGGGGGCAACGGAAACCTCCTCCTGGGGAGGGGGAAAACCCCTCCCCTGGTACAACCTCCACCACGGGGCCTCCTTCTCCTGGAGACCCTATAGGGGTCCCCCCCACAGAGACCACCACCGTGTCGGCGGAAGATCCGCCGTCATCGGTGGCAACCTCCATGGGGGAGGCCGAACCACAGGGTGGGCTCTCCTGTGAGGGAGAGCCCACCACCTCTACAACAGGGGAAGGGGGAGAAGCCCCCTTCCCCTTCTTCCTCTTCCTCCTCCCTCCCCCGCGACGGGGAGGGACCACGGGGCACCCAGTCCCGCCAATGCGATGGCGGGCGGGTAGCCCCGCGTCGGCACACTGGGGGCAGTGTGCGGCCGGAGCCGCACACGCCCCAACGTGGTGCCCGTCCCCGCCGCACCGGAGGCAAGAATTGCCCCGGTCGACGGCAGACGGGCACCACCTACGAATATGCCCCCGCCCCAGGCACTTGAAGCACCTGGGGGGGGCATTTACCTCCGGGGAGGTCTGCGTCCCGACGGAACGGGACGCAGGCCTCCCCACGCCTCGAGCCACCGAGGCGTAGGACCTCGGTGAACCCTCCCACGCCTCCCGCTCTGCTCTGGGGGGCGCACCCCCGAGCAGAAACCCCTCGATGACGAATTCCCCCCCCTAGAAAGAGGAGGCCACTCAAGAATCCTCCAGACCGCAGTCTGGAGGAAGGCCGCCTCACCCCGCAGTAGTGGAATAGTGCGGGGGGCCTGCGCCGCACCCCCCGCACCGCCCGTCGTCCGATGACGACACGGGAGGGGCCGGGACACTACCCCCCCCGCGCCGACCCCTGGGGCTCCGAGACCCCTGGGGCGGTACGTTCCTATCTTTATTAGTCGTCATTTCATAAACTTCAAAATGTAATTTTTTAACGTGGTTGTCTTCCACGGGAGGGTTATTTCGGAGCCCTCCACTCCTAGGCCAGTTGGTATAACCCACCTCACGAGTCTGGCCTACCCGGGTTTTTTAACATGGTTTTCCTTCCATGTGTGAGCTCTTAGACCCCTGGGATCTCTCCCAGGGGAGCCCCTCCACCACGGCAAGGTGGCTCACAACGGAGGGGAGGGGAACCTTTTTTTTTTTTTTTTTTTTTTGATGACGATGGGGAAATCCTTTATGGATACCCTAGGGGCTCGGGGGGACCCCTCGGGTTATGTGGGAGTCTCCCTATTTAACGGGCATACCCACTAAAACCCACCCGGGTGACCTTCCAAAGCCCTTATTGAGGGGGAGCAGGGAATCGCCATTCGGCATGCTTCCTGCTCCCCCTCGGGCGTGGCCGTGAACGGCCTAAGCACGGGGGCCTCTTCCAAATACCCCTTTGGAGGAGGAGCCGTGACCCTGCCACGGCTATTCCTATGAATACTGGGGAAGGTCCGGCATCCGAGAGCCCCCGCCCCGCCCCCGAAGTTAGTGTTAAGGCCGGCCAGGAGCCCCCCCCTGACCGACCCCACTAAAAAAAGGGCTGGGGGGAGACTGAAGGTCTCCCCCCAGAAGTATCTTAACCTTTATCAAGACATCTTTTATCAAGATATCGATAAGCAGCAGGGGAGTACTTAGAAGAGCCTATCATAGCCCTGAAGAGGGCATGACCCTCTTACCAGTGAAATGCTCCCCCGACTCCTCTCCAACGAGCCGAGCAAAGGTGCCTGTCAAAGAAGGCATCCTCCTCCCTGTTGGACCTACCTCCAATTAGGGGATCCAAAGCCTCCGGGAGGAAGCATTTAAAAGCCCTAGGGCTTAACCACCCCCCCGCGGCGAGCTCAACATCCCCCCTCTCCCTCCGATCGCGCCTGGGTTCTCCAAACACGCTCCTCAAGACCTCCTCATCGAACTCCTTAAGGGAAGAAGGAAACTCCTCCTCACTTAAGGGGGAGGGAAGGGACCCGACGGAGACGCCGAATCCCCCCTCCCCTCCCTCACCAGCTCATCCCTCTCCGTGATTCCTCCGAAGTGGGTAACCCACGGAGATGTCACGCCCCCCGGAGGCCGCCCCCGAACCGGCGCTAGAGCCAGCCTCGGAGACGACCTCCGTCGGGCCATCCAGAGTGGGAGCGACACCCCAGCCCCTCTGCCCCGCCCCGACCGGAAGCCTCCGTGGAGGGGGGCCGGGCCCCCGTACCCCAGCTTTCGCTTCTTCTTCTTCGGCCTTCCTATCCTCCCCCGCTAGGGAGGGACAGCCACTGGGGCAGAAACCTCCTGGGGGGGGAGGGGAACCCCTCTCCTCCGCGACCTCCATTATAGGAGATCCCCCTCTGGGGACCCCATTGGGGCTCCCCCCACGGAGACCACCACCGTGTACAGCGGAGGATCCGCCGTCATCGGTGGCAACCTCCATGGGGGAGACCGGACCACCGGGTGGGCTCTCCTGTGAGAGAGAGCCCACCACCTCTACAACAGGGGAAGGGGGAGAAGCCCCCTTCCCCTTCTTCCTCTTCCTCCTCCCACCCCCGCGACGGGGAGGGACCACGGGGCACCCATTCCCGCCAATGCGATGGCGGGCGGGTAGCCCCGCGTCGGCACACTGGGGGCAATGTGCGGCCGGAGCCGCACACGCCCCAACATGGTGCCCGTCCCCGCCGCACCGGAGGCAGGAATTGCCCCGGTCGACGGCAGACGGGCACCACCTACGAATGTGCCCCCGCCCCAGGCACTTGAAGCACCTGGGGGGGGCATTTACCTCCGGGGAGGTCTGCGTCCCGACAGAACGGGACGCAGGCCTCCCTTACGCCTCGAGCCACCGAGGCGTAGGACCAGTCGGGGCCGGCCCCTACGCCTCCCGAACTGCTCTGGGGGGCAGAACCCCCCAGAGCACGAACACCTCGATATCAGAGGACTCCCCCAGCAACTGGAGGAGCCATTTCTCAAAAATCCTCCAGACCAAGACCCTGAAACACCTCCGCCGGCCGCAGTCGCGGAATAGTGCGGGGGGCCTGCGCCGCACCCCCCGCACCGCCCGTCGTCCGATGACGACGTGGGGGGAGCCGGGACTCTACCCCCCCCACGCCGACCCCTGGGGCTCCGAGACCCCTGGGGTGGTAAGTTGCATCTACATTTATTCGACATATCCACCATAATAAAAATGTAATTTTTTAACGTGGTTGTCTTCCACGGGAGGGTTATTTCGGAGCCCTCCACTCCTAGGCCAGTTGGTATAACCCACCTCACGAGTCTGGCCTACCCGGGTTTTTTAACATGGTTTTCCTTCCATGTGTGAGCTCTTAGACCCCTGGGATCTCTCCCAGGGGAGCCCCTCCACCACGGCAAGGTGGCTCACAACGGAGGGGAACCTTTTTTTTTTTTTTTTTTTTTTTTTTTTTTGGTGACCCAGCAGAAATCTTTTATAGATACCCTGGAGACCCGGGGGAGTCTCCAGGGTTATGTGGGACTCGCCGGGAGGGCAAGTGTCCCTCCCGGCATACCCACTAAAACTGCTGGGGGGTGCCTGTCCTCGGCCCATAGAGAGGGGTGGAGGGGTATCGCTACGAGGCATTCGTCCCTCCACCCCTCGGGCGTGGCTGTATACGGCCTATGCCCGGGGAGAGGGGTGAGATTAGTCTCCCCTCTCCCACACGGCAGTAAGACTTCGGCCGTATACAGCCTCATGCTTGTGGAGGTGGGAGGCGCGAGCTTCCCACCTCTGTTGACCTGTACCTGTGATATGGGGGGAGGTTCGGCACCCCGAAACCTCCCCCCGCCCCGCCTGGTGGTGTTGGGGGGCGGGAATTGCCCAGGGACCCCCGTCCCTGGACAACCCCCCGCCGGGAGGGAAGAACAAAGGAGTTCCCTCCCGGCCCTCTGAAGAAGATGGGAAGGGGAAATAAGTTCCCCTTCCCTAGGGGGAACCCCCTGAGAATTGGACCGGGACAGAGTCGCCCCGGCCCTTGAGGGACCCCCCTATTAATACTATGCCCGCAAGTGGGCAGGGAGACGACGGGGGACGTTCATATTTCTCCTCAAAACACGAGGAGGAGGACCCCCGCCGCCCCCATCCGCACTACCCCCCCTTTGAGAGGGAGGGGGAGGGGAGGGAGGAGGCAACACCACCATCTCCCCTCGCCTAATCCTTTCGGCCTCCTCCTTCTGCAAGATGACTGTCTCGCAGAAGGAGGAGACCGCCTTCCATTTTTCCTCTCCCTCCAACATTCCCCTAATAAGGGAAGGGAGGGAGAGGTCGGTGCCCACCACATCGACCAGAACCCGGCGCTCCTCGTCCCACGCGGGACACTCCTCCAACGTGTGTTGCGCCGAGTCCCGGTCGGCCGCGCAGTGGTGACACCGCGTCGTACGCTCCCGACCGATCCGGTGCAGGTAGTCTCCGAAGCAACCGTGTCCGGAGAGTACCTGCACCATACGGAATGTGAGACCGCGTCCGCGCCTGTCTATCCATTGTGATAGACAGGGCTGGATGGCGTTGATGGTCCTCACGCCCGCCTGGGCGCCCAACAAGGAGGCTGACCACGCCTCCAGGGCGCCCTGGCGGGCTTTTTCCCTTTCCTCAGCCACGGCCCTTGGCGGCAAGTCGGCTCGCCCAATCCCGCCCGGCTTCCTCGTACGCTGGTAAAGTTCAGCGTACGATTCCGCCAGGAGGGGTATGGGGAGAAGGCCCGCCAGGGCCGTGGCGGCCGCATGCGACGTGGAGCGGTATGCCCGGGCAGCTCTAATGGCCAACCGACGTTGCACACGATTAATCGTGGCAACGATGCGTCGGTTGGCCGCAGCGGCCCGGTGCCAGGCCGGTGCCCCATATAAAAGCACCGACTGCACCACGTGCGCATACAGCCTTCTTACTTTGTAGCCTGGACCACCAACATTGGACAGGAGGCGGCCTAGACTGACCGCCATCCTGTCCGCTCTGGGGGTGACCTTCTCGAAGTGGTCGCTGAACCCCCAGAGCCCATCCAGAGTGAGACCCAGGTACTTAATATTGGGCCCCACCCAGACGCGATCCCCCCCTACCCATAATTGGGTAGGGGGAGGTCGCCCCTTGTCCTTGCTATAGAAAAACATAGCTTCTGTTTTTTCAGGGGCGACCTCCATTCCCATGGTCGTAATGGAGCGTACGACTGCGCGGACGGCTGTGTTGGCGCCGTCTCGCGCATCCTTCCATGTCCTCCCCCGAGACACCACCAACGTGTCGTCTGCGTAGCAGAACAGGTTGGTGTCTCGGGGGAGAGCCGAGCGGAGTACCTTGTTGTACGCGAGGTTCCATAACAGGGGTCCCAACACGGACCCCTGTGGAACCCCGCAGGTCATCGGCCTGCCGACTGCCAGCCCCTCCCGGTTCTTATAGAGGAGCTGCCTGCCTCGGAAATAATCCAGGACCACCTCCCGGAGGTATAAGGGGAAGCCATGATACTCCATGGCTTCCCCCACCCATTCCCAGGGGAGGGAATTAAAGGCGTTGACGATGTCCAAAGACACCGCCAACGCCACGTCCCCCTCCCCAGTGATTCGATCCGAGAGGGCCTTTACGGACATTATGGCATCCGTGGTCGAGCGGCCCTCCCGGAATCCGAATTGGGCCTCCGAGAGATCGGGGCCCACCCGAGACAGGTGCTCGACGAGGCGGTTGGCGATAATTCGCTCAAAGAGCTTGCCCACCTCGTCGAGCAAACAGATCGGCCTATAGGCCGATGGGGACTCCGCCGGCTTCCCCTCCTTATGAAGCAGCACTAGATTAGCTTGCTTCCACAAGGAGGGGAAGGTGCCCGTCCTGAGGCATGTGTCAAAGAGATTCCTCAGGCGGGCACCCACTTCACCCAAGACCAGGGCCCATATACGACCAGGCACCCCGTCCGGGCCTGGGGCCTTCCCCGAGGCACCAAGCCTCTTAGTTGCCCGGACGAACTCGGCCTCCTGGACCCGGAATTCCTCTCGCCACGGCGGAGAACCCCCCTTAGGAGGGATCGTAATATCCCTCCGGGGGAAAAGTTTCTCCACCGCCCTGTCGAGGAACTCGGGGTCCAGGGACTCCGCTACTGGGGGCGCCGCCGGTCTTAACTTCTTCGTCACGATCTTGTATGGGCGCCCCCAGGGGTCCTGGTCGAGTTGCGCAACCAACTCCTCCCAGGCCCTGGCCTTGGCGTCGCGGATGGCTATCCGCAGCGCGTACCGCGCGGCAGAATACGCGCTGCGTGCCACCGCGACCGTCTCGTCATCATCGCCCGCCCCACTCCGCCGGGCACGGAGGAAACCGCGGCGCGCCGCATTAGACTTGCGGCGCAACTCCGCGATCTCCTCGCTCCACCAGTACATGGCCCGGCGGGGGACGGGCTTAGACCGGGGCATGGCCGCGTCGCAAATACGGGCGGCCATGGCCCCGATCTCCGTGGCTTCGGCCTCCGGGTCGACCTGGACCGAGAAGTCGGCCCAGGTCTCCACAGAGGCAGCCGCCAACAATCGATCCTTGTCCAATTTCGTCAAGGACCAGCGTGGGGGTTTAGCACCCCCCCTTTGACGGCGGAGGAGCACCTCCCGGGGGGTGGCCGTGAGGACCATCTCTATGACTAGATGGTCAGAGAGCGACTCACGTTGGGCCACCCCCCATGATTCCACCAAACGCGCCGCCCCCGGGGACGCCCAAGTCAGGTCGACTATGGACTCCCCCTGGGGACGGACGCAGGTACTCTGGGAGCCCGTGTTGACAAGTTCGAGCTCCCACTCCGCCGCCCAACCATGGAGGACCCTCCCACGGGGGCCGGTGGACCGGGAACCCCACGCCTGATTCCAGGCGTTGAAGTCCCCGGCCACCAGCACGGGATGGGGGAGGCACCGGCGTATGCCGTCCCCCAGTACCCGCAAAAATTGTTTAAATTCTGGGAGGATCCACCTAGGGGGGGCATAAACCCCCACAACAAATAAGGCACCCCACCTCGCTATAACGAACCCCCTCCCACTCACGATAAGGGAGATGGGAGGGGAGCGAGGGGAGTGCCTCCTAACTATAGCCGCGGAGCCGTCCGTGTCCGATACCCAGTTAGGATCAGAGTCCGGGACACAGTACGGCTCCGCGATTACGCCAAGGCCCGCATCACGCCCGGCAAGGTCTTGTAGGAACAAGTCCTGTGCCTGCCGGGCGTGATTCAAATTGGCCTGGAGGAGCCGTGTGGGCATGAGCGCGCCTACTTGCTCGGCGACTCCTCCGGGCCAGAGCCAACCTCGTCCACATCCATAGCCGCCTGCCCCCTAAAGAGTTCAGCGAGCTTGGAAGTGTGGGCACCAATAACCGGATCGGATGCAGGATCTTCGACCTTCGTAGGCACAGGCATGTCATAAATCTTCCTTCCTCGTTGCGGGAGCGGGACCGGAACCTCCGGCTGATCCTCGCACAAGGAAGGAGAGGGGGCGGACGCCGGACCCGCCCCCTCACTCTTCTTACTCAGCTCCTCCGCAGAGGGTTGAGAAGGGGACGGCGTTGGCTTCTTCCCCCCCTTCTTATTTTTCTTCTTATTACTGGGGGGCTTGCAAGCAGGGCCCCCCATCCGATGAATGTGCGACCTCCCCGCGGCCTGACAGACCGCGCAGGAGACCGCCTTGTCACAGCCAGCCGCCAGGTGTCCCAGGCCCCCACAGCGGTAACAGCAACCGCTGCGGTCGACCGGATTGGAGCACCTGGCTCTCACATGCCCGATTTCCAGGCACTTATAACATTGTAGGGGCCTGGGCGCAAGGAGGTCAACCCCCGCGGAAAACCAACTAAGGTTTAACCGACCCCCCTGCGCCACCCTGTTAGCGACCCCTACCGGGCACCTCACCACAATGGTGCCCAAACCCCTCGGCCGGGGTGAGGTTTTTAATTCTCCAACCGTAACATCCGTGGGTGGGCACCCACCCTTGGTCGAAACAGCATGTTTAACCTCATCCGCGGTAACCGAGGGTTCCACTCCCCGCAAACGGAGATCCGCCATTTTGCGGGGACGTGAAACCCTCACGCCGGGCATTGAGTCAAACAGGACTCTTAACCTCTCAGCTAGCCTGTTCGCCTTGTCATCCTTGTCCTGTCCGGACACCTCCATAATGAAGGCCCCCGTGACAGCCTCGCGTGGTTTGAGACCGCCCGCAGGAATGCCCAGTTCCCCGAGGGAGATGCTCCCCTTGGCAAGCGCCAATAGATTAGAGCACTCTCCCTCGGGGCATGTGACCACCACGGCCGCAGATTTCGGGCTCTTCCTTTTCTTGGTTACCCCCTTCTCCTGAGCCCTCCCCTTAAGAGGGAGAACCCGGGGAGAGGGGGCAGTAGCCTTTCCTTTGGGAGGAGCGGCGGTCTTAGCGGCCGTAGCCCTCCTCTTCTCCCTCCTACCCACCACATTACACCAAGCCTCGCCCCTTTGCCCAGAGTTGGCAGAGGGAGAGGGTGGGGTAAGTCGGGAGGAGGGAGGGGCCTTCTTGGAGGAGGATGCCTTAGAGGAAGAACGCCCGCCTTTAGTTCCAACCCCGGTCTGACCCCCTATAACCGGGAGGGGCAAAGGTTGGGGGTTAGATCGCGACGATTGTGGCACTTTCGCAGGAGTTGCCAATTTCCCAGTCCCACCACCCTTCTTCCCCTTAGCCGGAGCCCTAGGCGGCGCGGGAACCGCTTCCTTAACCGGAGTGGGCCCCGCCCGACCGACCATGGGGTCCTGCGGGGGAGGGTTCAGTTGAGGGAATCTTTTCAATATGATCTCAATTACCGCCGTCGTAACCGATTCTGTGATCGAATTTTGAAGCCCTGAGAACTTAGTCTCGATCTTCTTCTCGACTGCCGCAACCAGTTTATCGAATCTCCGCGTATCCGACTTATCCGATTCCGATTCAGGGGAAGAGCCCCTCTCTACACCCCTTCCCGAGACAGTCTCCGGAATCCGATGGGGCGGTTGGCCCGACAGCCTCGGCCTCCATGCGGGAAACTCCTCTAGCATCGCCTTATCGATGGCGGGTGGCATCGGGGGGGACAGAGACTCCTCCGTCTCCATCTCAACCACAACTCCTTTGGAACGTGTGCAGGGGGAAGACGGGGGGGTGGTTCGCTTCAATTCCCGAATTTCCTCCCTCAGTTTCTCCATCTCTTCCTCCATCCGACGGTTCATAGCCATGAGCTCCTCTCGCTCCACGTTGACCGGGGAGGGGGCTCTGCCCGACAACGGGTCGTAGGGCCCTTTCTCCATCCTCTTCACGAGGGTATCGATCCCCGCCTCCATCGCTGCCGACACTGCACGGAGTGTCTGGGCCAGGTTACCTTTGAGTCCTTTTGAGACTGTGACTACCTCCAAGATGGACCGGGCATTCCTCCTCATATCCCCAGCGATGTCCGGCGTCGAGATCCCATGATAATCTTCCGAGCGTTTTTCCATTTCACTTAGGAAACGCTGGAACGTCGTTGTGGTCTTGTCCACCTGACAAGACGGGTCGACCATCCGCAGCGCTATTTTGTTATGGTTTGACTGCACCTTCGCTTGTGCGGACTCCCTCCTCTTCTGGGAAGTAAATTGCCCCAGGTGTGAGTCGGTATTAGGTGGGCGGCCCCTGCTGTCTTTCCTCCTGTGGGAGAAATCCATCCCCCCTGTCTCGTCGGAAGAGGACTTGTGCGGCGTGGCATCCTCTATCTTTCTCTTTTTGTTACTATTTCGGGACTGCCTGTGGGACACAGGCTCCGAATCCGAATCCGTTCCCGCGGAATGACGACGCTCAGGAGAAGATCTGTCCCTCTCTTCCCGGCTACACGACTGAACCATCATGTGAACCGGCTGGGACTCCCTGGTAATTACAGGTCCCACAGGACAGTTACTCTCGTCCTGCTCATCCGGTGTCTTTTCCCCGCCGTCTGAGTCGGCCCCCCCAGTCAGTCTAAGAGGGGGAGCATAGCAGTGGGAGTCACCGCCCAACTCCACCAGTGTCGGGCGGAGTCTCTCCGCCACCACACTTTGCTTCACCGTGAAGCAAAGTAACCTTTCCATCGGCACAGGTGTGCCGTACCGGGTGGGAGTTACCCCCTTCGCAGGCGCCAATTCCTCCCAGGGGCCTGCGGTGCACCCCTGGGATGGCCCGTCGTTTGATAACGACGGGAGAGAGGCCGGGACAGTACCCCTCTCTCGCCGGGCCCTGGGTGTCCGTTCACCCTGGGCCGGTAATAATCGGCACCTGTACATGAGCATTTTCATAAAAGTATCAAAATTGGTTTCTTTTCGGGGTATCCTTCCCCTAGGTCGGTTGGCAACCAAGCCTTGCGGAGCCCGACCTGCCCCAGAGCCAGACTGGCTCTCCCCGCCACCCCAGCCCTGCCTCGGAATACGTCCGAGCGGCCTGGGGTGGCCCAGCCCGGTGGGCCCGGGAGTTCCGGGACACCACCGGCCCGTCCCCCCACATCACTCCCGCGTACTGCGGGACCACGTCCCGCAGCCGTTAGGGAGGAGCGGTAGGGCGTCTCCCCTTTGTGGGACGCCGCTTCCCCCGATGCCGGCGCGCACCTCCCCCCGTCCATGACTGGGCGGGGATCGGCCGCCTTCCGACACCGGTGGACCGGCACCCACATCCCCCCGCCGAGTGTCCCCGTGCCCGGAGCACCGGACACGAGGAACACCCGGTTTTACCGGGAGCACCCGGTCCCCCCGTCTGGGACACCTGCCGCCCAAACTGGACGACAGGCACCCAGAAAAAAGCCGAAAAGCCTTCGGCAAAACCCCCGTGGTCGGTGGAGGACTAATGTCCTCCTAACGGCCCCGACCGGCCGGGCGATTGCACTCAGGGCCGCCTACCCCTACCGACAATGGGGCTTATGAGACTAAGCCCCTAATGGGAAGCCGGGCTCCATGGACGCTCTTAGTTGGAGAGACTCCTCCCCGTCGAGCCAATGATGCCGGCTAACGTTGCCGAACATCATTGCCCCGACGGATCAAAAGAGCCTCCCCTTAAGCCCCCTCACCACGACAAGGTGGCGTCCACGAGGGGGGGGAACCTAACCTTTTTTTTTTTTTTTTTTTTGTCGAGGGGGAAATCCTTTATGGATACCCGAGGGGTTCGGGGGAACCCCTCGGGTTATGTGGGAGTCTCCCTATTTAACGGGCATACCCACTAAAACCCCCCCGGGTCACCATCCTTGCCCTTAATGAGGGGGAGAGGAATCACCCAGTGGCATTTCGTCCCCCCTCTCGGGCTTGGCCAGCACGGCTGAAGTCCGTGGGGCCTCTTCTCGTAATTCGTAGGAGGAGCCCTGACCAACGGCTCCTCCTCCACCACGTTGGGGGGGATCGGCGCGACCGAGAGCCCCCGCTCTCGGCCGGCCCCCCCCCCCTCCCCCCCCAGATGTTAAGAGGGAGGGGAAAACCGCCCCCTGATGTTATTGGGGCTAAAGGCGACTGGGGGCCCCCGCCCCCAGCCACCTTTACACAAGGGACAACTGGGGAGGAGGACAAACGCTTCCTGCCCTCCCCACGCGGACTCCCCCCCCATCATCAGAGGGAGAAGAGGGAGTCCTCAGGAAAAGGACCCTTAGCGTCATCCCCTGTCCAGACTACGCTGGCCCTCTTCCACTGGAGGGCCAGACTTTTTATTAAGGAGGAAGAGACAAGCCACTTGCGAGACGGCGGCTCTCCCCCCAAAGCGGGGATACCACTTGGATCTCCGGAAGCACCTCCACTGCATCGAGCGGATCTGTGCCAGAGTAGGAGGAAGAGGACTCCTTCTCCGTACTCGACACGTCCCAGACAGTCTCCAAAAAGGGGCCTAAGTCAGCCGAGGGGATGAAGGTAACTCCTCCGGTACACAGAGTTGACCCATCCATCCCCACTTCCCCGTAACTATACGGGTGGAAGCACGACTTCCTCCTGGTCTCTGTCGACCTCCGGGGCAACCGTCGAAAGACGAAGGGTCGCCCCAACATCCTTCTCCGCTTGGCCAAAGGCCACAGCAACCGGAGCAGAGTCCAAAAGGAACTCTGCTCCAACATCCCTCCGGCAGGCCTCTCAAGGCTTACCGAAGGGACGAGCCGGGAGAGCTTGGCATCCGCGACTCCCGCCTCGCCCCCCTCCGAAATAGGGGGGGAATCCTTCTTCCCCCTCTTCCTATCTCTGCGAGGGAGGGGAGCTTCCCCCCCTCCCCCCAATCCTCAACCACCTCCATGAGCTCCGGTAATGGGGAGCCCATGGAGGGTAAACTCACCACGGAGGCCTCCCCCGGGCTGGGAACAAGCCCAACCACTGGGAAGACATCCGTGGATACAACCGCCTGGGGAGGGGTCATCCTACCTGAGGGGATCCAGCTCCCTCTCCGAGAACAGTGGGAGAGGAGGGTGAAGCCCCCCTCCATTGCCTCAACAACCGGGGAAGGGGGAGAAGCCCCCCTCCCCTTCTTCCTCTTCCTCCTCCCTCCCCCGCGACGGGGAGGGACCACGGGGCACCCGCTCCCACCAATGCGGTGGCGAGCGGGTAGCCCCGCGTCGGCACACTGGGGGCAGTGTGCGGCCGGAGCCGCACACGCCCCAACGTGGTGCCCGTCCCCGCCGCACCGGAGGCAAGAATTGCCCCGGTCGACGGCAGACGGGCACCACCTACGAATGTGCCCCCGCCCCAGGCACTTGAAGCACCTGGGGGGGGCATTTACCTCCGGGGAGGTCTGCGTCCCGACGGAACGGGACGCAGGCCTCCCCACGCCTCGAGCCACCGAGGCGTAGGACCGCGGTCCTACGCCTCCCTGACGGCTCGGGGGGACAGAACCCCCCGAGCACGCACACCTCTTATTCGAGGACTCCTCCTCTAAAAAGAGGAGGAACCTCTCAAAAATCCTCCAGACCGCGGTCTGAAGGAAACCGCCACACCCCGCAGTAGCGGAATAGTGCGGGGGGCCTGCGTCGCACCCCCCGCACCGCCCGTCGTCCGATGACGACGTGGGGGGAGCCGGGACTCTACCCCCCCCACGCCGACCCCTGGGGCTCCGAGACCCCTGGGGTGGTAAGTTCGCTCTATTATTAGTCGTCATCTCCATATATAAAATGTAATTTTTTTAACCTGGTTGTCTTCCAGGGGGGGGTTATTTCGGAGCCCCCCACTCCTAGGCCAGTTGGTATAACCCACCTCACGAGTCTGGCCTACCCGGGTTTTTTAACATGGTTTTCCTTCCATGTGTGAGCTCTTAGACCCCTGGGATCTCTCCCAGGGGAGCCCCTCCACCACGGCAAGGTGGCTCACAACGGAGGGGAGGGGAACCTAACCTTTTTTTTTTTTTTTTTTTTTTTTTTTGGTAAGGCGGGAGAAATCCTTTATGGATACCCCCAGGCCCCTGGGGATAGGGGCCCGCGGGTTATGTGGGACTCCCTGGGAAGTAGTCCCAGGTATACCCACTAAAACTCCCGCCGGTGACCATTCCTTACCCATGACGAGGGGAGTGGGGCATCGCCAGAGGCATTTCATCCCACTCCCCCCAGGGTATGACCGCAAGCGGTCCCTACCTGGGGCGGGGCAGGGGGAGTCTAATCAAAGACATCCCTGAACACCCGCCCCAGGATCTAGCTTACTAGGGGAAGGCCGGGTCACCTCGACCTTCCCCGTCCTCCCCGTGTAACGATGGGGGGGACTGGGGCCGGAGGGAGTCCCCACTCCCAGCCGGCCCCCCCGCTGGAGGGAAAGTACCCCCCCAGCATTTACTCAGTTGATAAGGGGAGAAAGAAGAGAACTTTCTCCCCAGTGGAGGGACCCCCTAGACTTTCCCGGCCAAAGTTATTACCGGGGGTCTAGAGGGCCCCTTTGATTCAGGCTCGCAAGTGGGCCAGGCGGCGGCGGGGGGGGTTCCTAAATACCCTAATAGTTGGGGCAGCAGGACCCCCGCCTCCGTCGTTATCTTCTTCCTCGTCACTCGAGGAGGGGGGAGGCCGAACCTCCCCCCTTCTTATCTTCTCCGCCGCCTCCTTCTGCGAAATAACCTTATCGCAGAAGGAGGCTACCGCTCTCCATTTGTTCTCTCCCTCCAGCATGCCCCTAATAAGGGCAGGGAGGGAGAGATCGATGCCCACACACTCGGTCAGGGCTCGGCGCTCCTCTGTCCAAGCTGGACATTCCACGAGGGTATGCTGCGCCGAGTCCCTGCCGGCTGCGCAGTGGTGGCATCCTGCCGTGCGCTCCCGGCCAATCCTGCACAGGTACTCCCCAAAGCAACCATGCCCGGTGAGCACCTGTGTCAGGCGGAATGTTAACCCGCGCCCCCCTCTACCTACCCATTCCGGTAGGCAGGGCTGGACGGCACGGATGGTCCATACGCCCGCCTTCGCGCCGCGGATGGAGGCTTGCCAAGCCTCCACGGCACGACGGCGGGCGTCCTTTCTAATTTGATTAACGGCCCCCGTTGATAACTGGGCACTCCCCCTACCATTTGGGTCCCTCGTACACTGATAAATCTCAGCGTACGAGGTTGCCAATAGTTCTACGGGGGGGAGCCCCGCGAGGGCCGTTGCCGCCACGTGTGACGTGGTGCAGTAGGCTCTTATTGCCCGGACAGCCAGCCGCTTTTGGACGCGATTAATCTTCGCGATAATTTTGCGGCTGGCCATCACGGACGGGGCCCAGATCGGGGCCCCATACAAGAGAACCGACTGCACCACGTTCACATACAGTCTTCTGACCTTAATGTTTGGACCATCCGTGTTTGGCAGGAGGCGACCTAACGCGGCCGCCATCCTGTCAGCTCTGGGGATTATTTGATCGAAATGCTTTTCGAAACCCCAGAGCCCGTCCAGGGTGAGGCCCAAGTACTTTAGCTGGGACCCCACCGGTACGCGGGCTTCCCCCACCCAAACTTCGATGGGGGGAGGCTGCCCCCTTGCCTTCTCATAGAAGAACATAACTTCCGTCTTTTTGGGAGCAACCTCTAATTCCGTGGCCCTGATGGAGCGCACGACGGCGCGGGTCGCGGCGGCTGCCACGTCCCGCGCCTCCATCCAGTCCCTCCCCCCAGCTACCACAAGGGTGTCATCTGCATAACACAGCAGATGACTAGCTGGGGGGAGGGACGTGCGGAGCACCCTGTCATATGCAAGGTTCCACAGTAAGGGGCCTAAAACCGACCCCTGTGGAACCCCGCAAGACACCGGCCTATCCTCTGCCAGCTCCAATTGATTGACGTATTGGAGCCGTCTGTCGCGGAAGTAATCCGTGATCACGTCCTGCAAATACTGGGGGAAGCCATGATAGCGCATGGCTTCCCCCACCTTTTCCCAGGGGAGGGAGTTGAAGGCGTTGACGATGTCGAGAGACACCGCCAACGCCACCCCCCCCTCCCCTACGATCTGTTCCGAGAGGGCTTTAAGATGCATTATGGCATCTACTGTAGATCTGCCCTCTCGGAACCCAAACTGGTCGTTGCTAATGTCAGGACCCTCCCGCGACAGATGCTGGACGAGGCGGCCAGCGATAATTCGCTCGAATAGTTTTCCCACCTCGTCCAGCAAGCAGATCGGTCGATAGGCCGATGGGTGCTCCGCAGGTTTCCCCTCTTTGTGGAGGAGGACCAGCTTGGCCCTCTTCCACGCCGAGGGGAAGGTGCCCGATCTGAGACAGGCGTTAAACAGCCGCCTCAGTCGGGCACTCACATGGCCAAAGGCCAGAGCCCACACCCGACCGGGGACCCCGTCTGGACCGGGGGCCTTATTTATGCCCCCCAGTCTTTTGGCGGCCCTCAGAAGTTCTCCCTCCGAGATTTCAAGGTCCTCACTCCACGGAGGAGGATTCTCCCTCGGAGGGAGATTAATTGCCCTTGTGGGAAAGAGGGCCGCCACCACCTCATCTAAAAAGACGGGGTCCATAGTCCCTGTTAAAGGGGGCGCCGCCGGTCTCAGCCGGTTCAAAACAATTTTATAGGGGCGCCCCCAAGGGTCCCGGTCGAGCTCAGCAATTAGCTCTTCCCAGGCTCTGGCCTTGGCCTTGTAGACGGCTGCCCGCAGGGCGTACCGCGCAGCAAGGTACGCCCTGCGCGCCGCTACAACCCTGGGACAATCGTTGTCCCCCTGCGCCGCCCGCCGGGCACGGAGGAGGATTCGGCGGGCCCCGGTTGACGATCTTCTGAGGCCCGCTATCTCCTCGCTCCACCAATAGGCTGCCCGGCGGGGGGCAGGCTTGGATCGGGGCATGGCCGCGTCACAGATGCGGGCGGCCATGTCCCCGATCTCTTTAGCCTCCGACTCTGGGTCGACCGGACCTTCCGGCTCGACCCAGGTTTCAACGGCGGCTGCCGCTTTTAAGTGGTTCTCGTCTAATTTGGCGAGGACCCATCTTCTTGGGGGGATATGCCCCCCCCTTTGGCGGCGGAGCAGCACCTCGCGGGGGGTGGCTGTCAGGACCACCTCAATACAAAGGTGGTCCGAGAGCGTTTCCCTATTTGCCACCCCCCACGATTCCACCAGTCTTTCCGCCCCAGGAGAAGCCCAGGTCAAGTCCACAATGGACTCCCCCTGGGGACGGACACAGGTGCTATTGGCCCCATCATTTAGCAAGATGAGGCCAAGCCCCGCCGTCCAGTCCAGCAGGATATCGCCCCGAGGGTCGTTGCGTCGGGAGCCCCAGGTCGTGGACCAGGCGTTGAAGTCGCCCGCCACGAGCACTGGGTGGGGGAGGCACCTACGTATGCACTCCCCCAGCTCCCTCAGCTGTGCCTTAAACTCGGGACGAGTCCTGCTGGGGGGGCATAAACCCCCGCCCCACCTAACCACAACATAGCCCCTCCCAGCCTCAACGAGACTCATGGGAGGGGACTTTGAGGTGTGGCGCCTCACGATAGCCGCGGAGCCATCCGTCGCCACAGCCCAACAGGGGTTGCGGTCAGGCGGGCGGTATGGCTCCGCGACTATCCCCAAACCCGCATCACGCCCGGCAAGATCGTTGAGAAAGAGATCCTGTGCTTGCCGGGCGTGATTGAGATTTGCTTGGAGGAGCCTTGTGGACATTAACGAGCTTCGTCCACAGGCTTCTCCACGCCAACGCCATCCGCAACCCCGGCAGGGTCTCCTAACAGGGACTCTGTCGCAGCCACTGTCTCTCTTGAGACTTCCTCCTCATACTCCATGGCAGAGTTCAGAGACTCTGACGTCACAGCCCGATTCCCTGGGTCAATCTCTACCCCTTCCATGAAGGGGTCAGGGGCGTTCCTTTTCTGGAGGATAATCCTCTTAGGGGGGGCCTCGTCACTAACGACCCGAAGCCCGCCCTGATTTTTCGTCATTTCACCACCCTTGGGTGTGGGTGCATCACCCTTAGTGGAGGTAGAAGGAGGGGTAGGCGTAGACGCCATGCTCCCCTTCCCTTTTACCTTTTTCGGGATAGGGCAAGCTGCACCGCCCATGCGGTGGTTGGCCCGCCTCCCAGCCGCTTTACACACGACACAGTTCGGAGGGGCGGTGCAGGCCTTGGCTTGATGTCCTGTGGCACCACAACGGAAACAACAATCCGTCCTGTCATCGCCGCGGCACTGGGCCCTTACATGCCCCCCCTCCAGGCACCTATGACACTGGAGGGGGCGTGCGTTGAGGAGCTCGACTCCAGCCGATACTAAGAGCAGCTGGAGTCGGCCCCCCGCCGCAATCTTGTTAGCAGCCTCAACGGGGCAACTAACAATTGCGGTTTTCAGCCCTCTTCGAAATGGGGAGGGCCCAATCTTTCCTATTTTTACGTCCTTGGAAAGACAGCCGCCTTTGCGGACTATTGCGTCCGTGATCTCGCCAGCCGTGGCCGACGGATCTAAGTCCTTTAAGCGGAGATCAGCCATCTTTTTGGGGCGAGAAACCTTGACCCCTTGCGAGGCAAATAATTTGGTCAGTCTCTCAGCCAGGGCATCTGCTTTCGCCTCCTTCCCCTGACCAGAGACCTCCAATATCATTGCCCCGGTCAATGCCGTCCTGGGCTTTATATTGGTGAGGCCGAGATCTAAGATGGAGATTTCCTTCTTGGCCAAGGCCATAAGATCTTCATAGCCCCCCTTATTTTTATTAGTAATAACTACAGCCGCTGACCGTGGCTGTCTCTTCTTCCTCTTTGCCTTCTCCTTCTCTTTTTCCTTCTTGGGAGGAGGCGTGAGAACCGCAGTTGCCTTAGCTAGTTGGGGTTTTCCCTGCCCTTTGCTCTTGTTCCTTCCCCGTTTCACCACCTGGCTGTACGACTCCCCCTGTTGTTCGGGGGGAGCAGGGGGAGGTGGCGTAGACTTCTTCTTGGGAGGGGAGCTCTTCTTGCCTCCCGTTAGAATGGGAGGGTTAGGAACCGGAGCCCTAGCTTTCCCCACACGAGAAGGAGAGGAGGGCTGGCGGGAAGTGCCAGGCCGCGCAGTGTTTGTCGGTTTGGGTTTCCCCAGATCACCCCTGGGTTTCGTTTTGTCACCCTTCTTCCCCTTTACCGGAGCCTTAGGCTGGGCGGGAACCACTCCAGGAGTGGGCCCCGCCCGGCTGACGATAGGGTCTGGCGGGGGAGGATGGTTCAATTGAGGAAACCTTTTAAGTATTGCCTCCGTAACCGCCATCGTTACCGATTCAGTGATCGACTTCTGAAGCGTTGAGAGCTTTACTTCGATCTTCTTCTCGACAGCCGTGACCAGCTTGTTAAACCTTCTCCTATCCGATCCATCAGACCCCGGAGAAGGGCACCTCTCTTCACCCGATCCCAGGAAGGTCTCGGGTATCCGCTGGGGCGGTTGGCCCAGTATAGACGGCCTCAAAGCAGGGAACTTCTCCAAGTCCTCCTTGTCGATGGTAGGCGGCTGAGGGGGGGTCGCAACCTCCTCCATCTCCATGTCCCTTACGTCCCACTTGGATCGTGTGAGGGGAGAATGCGGGGGGGAGGAACGCTTAAGTTCCCGGATCTCCTCCTTCAACCTTTCCAATTCCGCTTCCATGCGGCGGTTCGCCGCCATAAGCTCTTCCTTCTCCCCGTTAATCGGGGAAGGAGCTCTTCCCGACAACGGGTCGTAGAACCCTTGTTCAGTTCTTCGGGCCAGAACTCCAGCCCCAGTTTCCACAGAGTAGGCAACCGTTCGGAGAACGCCAGCCAGCCTACCCTGGATACCTTTCGAGACCTCCAGCACCTTCAATATGGACTCGGCATTATGCTTCATAGCTCCTACAATTTCGGTCGATGGAGCAGTGTGGAACTCTTCAGCTTGTTGCTTTCTCTCATTTAGGTAGCGCTTAAACCGTTGTGTGGTTTTATCCACCTCACAGGCTGGGTCAATTGCCCGAAGAGCGGCTTTGTCATGTTCCGCCTTCTTTTTTGTTTCCTCCGCCTCCCTTCTCTTCCGGGCAGTGTGCTGCCCCAGCTGAGAAGGGTCATTTGGAGGGCGACCTCTGTTATCTTTTCTCATGTAGGACAGGTCCCCTCCCTCTGCCTCGCTAGAAGATGACTTGGGTCGCGAAGCTCCCTCGGTCCTTCTCCTTTTATGCTTGTTTCCTACATAAGGCACGGGTTCTGGGTCCGGACTCGGACCCGGGGAGGGATGGGTTGAAGAAGACCTTCCCCTAGTTGAACGACTGCGCGATCTATCTTCCCGTCGGCGCGCAAGAGGCTCCCGATTGGAGGTATCGGATTCATCGGAACTGGTACTCTTGTCTAGCCAGGACTTGCCAGTTGCCTTTTTCCCCTCATCCGAATCGGCCCCTCCTCTCAATCGGAGAAGGGGGTCGCAAGGACGGGGATCTCCACCCAGTTCAACAAAGACCGGGAGGTATTTAACCGCTACCTCAACCTGCTTCACAGTAAAACGGAGTCGTCTTGCTACCGGCACAGATTTGCCATAGTAAGAGGGTGTTACCCCCTTCGCAGGCGCCAATTCCTCCCAGGGGCCTGCGGTGCACCCCTGGGATGGCCCGTCGTTTGATAACGACGGGAGAGAGGCCGGGACAGTACCCCTCTCTCGCCGGGCCCTGGGTGTCCGTTCACCCTGGGCCGGTAATAATCGGCACCTGTTTTCGAACATAATCATATTTGTATCATAAATTTGGTTTATTTTCGGGGTGGCCTTCCCCTAGGTCGGTTGGCAACCAAGCCTTGCGGAGCCCGACCTGCCCCAGAGCCAGACTGGCTCTCCCCGCCACCCCAGCCCTGCCTCGGAATACGTCCGAGCGGCCTGGGGTGGCCCAGCCCGGTGGGCCCGGGAGTTCCGGGACACCACCGGCCCGTCCCCCCACATCACTCCCGCGTACTGCGGGACCACGTCCCGCAGCCGTTAGGGAGGAGCGGTGGGGCGTCTCCCCTTTGTGGGACGCCGCTTCCCCCGATGCCGGCGCGCACCTCCCCCCGTCCATGACTGGGCGAGGATCGGCCGCCTTCCGACACCGGTGGACCGGCACCCACATCCCCCCGAGTGTCCCCGTGCCCGGAGCACCTTTTTTTTTTTTTTTTTTGTGACGAGGGGGAAATCCTTTATGAATACCCGAGGGGTTCGGGGGAACCCCTCGGGTTATGTGGGAGCCACCCTATTTAACGGGCATACCCACTAAAACCCCCCCGGGTCAACGATCTCGGCCCTTAGTGAGAGGGGGAGAGGAATCACCTAAAGGCATGCTTCTCTCCCCCTCTCGGGCTGGCCTGCACGAATTCAGTTCGTGCAGGCCTCTTCCCGTAATTTGGAGGAGGAGCCGTGACCAACGGCTCCTCCTCCACCACGCTGGGGGGGATCGGTACGACCGAGAGCCCCCGCTCTCGGCCGTCCGGTAGTGTTCCCCCCCAATCCCCCCCCAGATGTTAAGAGGGGGGGGAAATCACAAATGCCCCCCGATGTTGTGGGGGGCTAAAAGGGGGTGACTGGGTGAAGCCCAGTCACCCCTTTACCTTCTTCTCTTTTTTCTTCCTCTTGGGGTGAAGGTCTGTTGGGGAGGGAGGACCCTCCCCCGCCTTCAACCCCAAGAAGAACTTGTTGGCCTCAAGGCGGACGTCAAGGGGCGCCTTAACGGCACTTACCCCCCCGCCTGGTTGTGGCACCCACCTCCTTCGGGTATTGACTCCCAGATAGTTTCACGGGAGGGATCAGCCTCCCTCCACCCAAGTTCCTGCTTGGAGCAAACAGGTCGACGCCCCGGCGCCTCCGGAAGAACCTCTCTGAGCATTGATCCTGCTTTTTGACAATCGGGCGTCCAGCGACGCGAGGGTCTCCGAGTCTAACCCCTCTGGAGCATGTGCCACACCCCGATGTTCAGGGATGAGTGAATGCTCTGCGTTCCTGACGATGTCGTCCTAGACTGGATTGTCCCTGTGAGTGGGAAAATGCAGACAGGTCTCCCAGTTCCCACCTCCCCCCACCAAAAACCAGTCCTGGGGACCCCAGCAGCCACTTTTTTCACTAACATCGCCTTTGGAACCCACAGCACGCTTGGTGCCTTTAGCAGCCAGAGGCACCCAGAGGCCGTCGCCCCAACTCTCCTTATCAGTCAGCCTTGTGGTTGGAGGGCGGGGACCCCCCATCTCCCGCCTATCATTCCAGCAACAGAGAGGGGACGCATCCCTCCCTCTCTGGTCGTCGTCCACCTCCTCCCTTTCTCCACCACCTTTGGCTCCTGAAGGAGAGAGCCGGATAAACGTCCCCAGGAGGCCTCCGGGATCTGGCAACAGTGCTAACCCCGGGGTCTCCATAGGTTATCCGCCTGGGACAGGGCCAGCCGGGAGGCAGAAACCCTCCTGTGGAATACTCCCGGGAGTGTGAAGCCCAGCGCCTAAGAAATAACCGACGCGCAGTGATCCTTGATCTCCTCCCGCGTCGTACCACGGGCACCCCTGAATTCTACGGCGGGCTGCAAAACCACGGCACACTGGGGCAGTGAGGCCGGCGCGTCGCATGGTAGCCTGGTCCCGCACCGGAGACAAGAATCGCTCCCGTCGACGGCAAGCGGGCTACGAATATGGCGTAAAGCACCTGGGGCATTTCCTGGGGAGGCCCAGGTCCCATTGCACCAGAGGCCTCCCACGCCTCGGGAGGTTACTGAGGCGTGGACCTGGTCCTACGTTTTCGAGCGGCTGCCGGGGACAGAACCCCTAGAGCACGCAGTGCGCAATTTCTTGTCAGGAGAATTCCCCCTAGGAAGAGGAGGAATTCTCAAAATCCTCCAGACCGCAGCCTGAGGAACTGCCACCCCTGGTAGTGAATGACAGTGGGGGCCTGTGTCGCCCCCCCTGCACTGCCTGTCGTCTCGATGACGACGACACGGGAGGGGCTGACACTACTCCTCCTATGCCGTATCTGGGGCTCCGAGACCCTGGGCGGTACGTCTTCTTTGTAATCACATTCCATAAATTGTTATTTTAAACCTGGTTGTCTCCAGGGGGTTATTTCGGAGCCCCCTGCCTGTGCCAGTTGGTATAACCCACCACGAGTCTGGCCTACCTGGCTCTTGTCATGGTTTTCCTCCATGTGAGTTTCAGACCCTGGGATCTCTCCTGGGAGCCCTCCACCACACAAGGTGGCTCACAAACGGAGGGGAGGGGAACCTAACCTTTTTTTTTTTTTTTTTTTTTGAGTGACGAGGGGGAACCATGGATACTCGAGGGGTCTGGGGGAACTCCCTCACAGGGGAGTCTCCCATTTAACGGGGTATACCCACTAAAACCCCCGGGTCAAATGGGACACATTCTTAGAGAGAGGGGGAGAGGAATCACCAAGGCATGCTTCTCTCCCCTTCACTGGCCTGCAGAACAAGGAAGTCTGCGCTTACTGTGGTCTTGGGGAGAAGCGACCAAATTCTCCACCACGCTGGGATTGCCACCGAGAGCCCCCTGCCTCGGCCGGGCTGGCAGTATTCTCTCAAACTCTGGGATGCTAAGAGGGGGGGGGATACAAGGCCCCCAACGCCAAGGGAGTTAAGAGGGGTGACTCAAGGCTTCCAGTCACCCCTTACCTTCTTCCCTTTTTTCTTCTCTTGGGTGAAGGGTCTGCCAGGAGGGAGACCTCCCCGCCTCAACCCCAAGAAGAATGATAATCTGGAGGCGGATGTCAGTGGGGCGCTTTAACGGCACCCGCCCCACATTTCTCGAGGCGAGCTTGTCATTTTGCAGCGTCGATAAGGGGACAGGGCGTTGTCATGCGCGGAGCCCCAGCCTGGGTGCTCCGCCATGTTTGGTGACGGCGCGTCACCGCATCGACGCTTATCTGCGTCATAGGGAAGCGACAGTGGCATCAAAATTGATGCCACCGTCCCTTGCCTTGATCAGCGGAAGACCCCGCCAGAAGGGGTCCGCGCGCCAATTGCCTTCGAAACAGCCCCCCCACAAATTCTGTAGTGTGGGGGCAAGTCCCGTATTCAGGGCATTGATGGCATCATCCCAGGACCTCAACATTGCCATGAGGGCGGTGGAGGAGGGAGAAAGAGACAGGTCTCTCCTCCCCACTCCCACCCGTCGCGGACGACGGTCCTGGAGCACCACCAATGCCACCTCGGGTCCTTTCCTTAAGAGGGGACTAACTCTTCTCCGTTTTAGTTCCAAAGTTCCCCCTTTACCAGTCTTGGCCCTTTTTTGGTTAGGGGGGCGTCCTGAGGGGCCGCCGCTCCCACCTTTGTTGGGCTTGGCTTCCTGGGAGACGGCGTCTGACCGCCTGCCTCCCCCTCACCTGGGGGGGGAAGGGGAACACCCCTCCTCCTGCCCTCTTCTCTAGAGAGAAGGGGATCTCTCCTCTTTCCCTCTCAGTGGGAGGGAGGAGACTCCTCCCCATCCACTCCATGGGGACTCCTGCAGGAGACCCCATGGACCCCACGGAGACTATCACTGTGTCCAAAGGGGAAAGATCCGTCGTTCAATCACGGTGACAACCCCAGTGGGAGAGTTTGTTTGGAGGTGGACCTCCCTCAGGGGAGCCCACCCCCATTTCTACCTCTGGGTGGACTCTCCCTGAGGAGCCACCCACTCCATTCTCTCAGCCAGGGAGGCAAGTGCACCCCTCCCCTTCCTCCTCCTTCTCTTCTTACCCCCTCAGTGGGAGGGATAACTGGGGGCACCCGTTCCCACCCACCCACGGCGGGCGGGTAGCCCAGCGCCTTCACATACAAGTAAATGCGCGGCCAAGGCCGTGCATGTTCAACATGGTAAGCCTGTCCTCAGCACCGGAGGCAGGAACTGCCCTGGCCGACGGCGGACGGACACTATCTTCTATCAGCCCTGCCCAGGCACCCCAAGCACCTGGGTGACGATCTGGGAGGTCTGCGTCCTGACGGAACGGGACGCAGGGCCTCCCCCACCTCTAGTTATTCGAGGCGTAAGACCGGGAGCGAACCCGGCCCCACGTCTTCCGAACTGCTCTGGGGGGGCGCACCCCCAGAGCAGAAACCCTCGATGACGAAGCTCCCCAAATGGAGGAGCTAAACTCAACTTCAGGAAAATATCTGCTTCTCACCGGCTGCAGTCGCATGATGGTGCGGGGCCTGCGTCGCACCCCTGCACCGCCCGTCGTCCGATGACGACATGGGGGGGAGCTGACTTACCTCTCTCGCGCCGGCCCCTGGGGGCCTGAGACCCCTGGGGTGGTAAGTCTGAATCCATATAACTATGCTCTCTATAAAATGTAATTTTTTTTACCTGGTTGTCTTCCAGGGGGGCTATTTCGAGCTCCCCTGCTCCTAGGCCAGCTTGTATAACCACCCTACGAGTCTGGTCACCCGGGTTTTTTAACATGGTTTTCCTTCCATGTGTGAGTTTTAGACCCTGGGATCTCTCCCAGGGAGCCTCTCCCACCACGACATGGGGTGGTTTACAACGGAGGGGGGGATCAATAACCTTTTTTTTTTTTTTTGACGAGGGAACTTTGAGGATACCTGAGGGGTCTGGGGAACCCTCGGGCTATGTGGGACTCCTCACTTAACGGGCATACCCACTCAAAACCCCCTGGGTCAATCAACAGGCCTTGAGAGAGAGGGGGGGGGGAACCACCTTGCATGCTTCTCTCCCCCTCTCGGGCTGGCCTGCACGAATGAAGTTCATGTGGGCCTCTCGTAATTTGGGAGGAGAGCTGACCAGCGGCTCCTTCACCACGCTGGGATTCGGCTGACCGAGAGCCCCTGCCTCGGCCGGCCGGTGTGTCTTTCCCAGTCCCCCCCCAGATGTTAAGAGGGGGACACAAGACCTCCTAAATGTTGGTTAAGAGGTGACTGTACCCAGTCACCCCTTCACCTTCTCTTTCCTTTTTTTCTTTCTCTTGGGGTGAGCATAACTGGATGGGAGGAGGACCTCCCCGCCTCTGCCAACCCAAGAAGGTTTGACAGCCTCGAGGCGGATAGCCAGGCGCCTAACGGCACCCGCCCCTGACACCCCCCCCTCGAGAGCTTGCATCTTCCTTGGTGCGTCGACAGGGACAGGGAGACGTTGTCACATGGTGGCAGCGGAGCTCCCAGCCTGGGTGCCTGGGCCGCCATGTTTAGGACGCGCGCTTCACCGCATCGACGCTTGGTCCGCGTTATTGAGCGACAGTGGCATCAAAATTGATGCCACTGTCCCTTGCCTTGATCATGCAAGACTTCGCTGTGAAGGGGTCCTCGCGCGCCACTGTCTTCTGAAACAGCCCCTACAAATTTTTTGCAGTGTGGGGGCAAGTCCCAGATGGCATTATTTGCATCATCCCAGGACCTCACAAGTGCATCGAGGGGGCAGGAGGAGAGAGAAAGAGACAGGTCTCTTCCTCCCACTCCCACCTCGCGGACGACGGTCCTGGGAGAGCACCACCCAATGCCACTGGTCCTCCTTATTCCAAGAGGGACCAACTCTCCTTGCATTTCTTAGGGGAAATCCAAAGTTCCCCTTGGCTTTTTACCACAGTCTCTGGCCTTATTAGGGGCGTCCTGAGGGGCCGCTCCACCTTCATGCTGGGCTTGAAGCCCGGGAGACGGCGTCCGACCGGGGCCGCCGCCCCACCACTGATTTCCCTGGGGAAGGGAGAACACCTCCTGCCCTCTTCTCTGGGGAGAGAAGGGGATCTCCCCTTCCTCATCATTCTCAGTGGGGAGGGAGTGAGACCTCCTCTATCCACCTCCCAAGCGGGGACTCCCAGGAGACCCCATGGAGGTTCCCCCCCCACGGAGATTACCACCGTGTCAAAGGATGGAAGATCCAGCCGTCTCTATCCACGGCACAACTCCCCTGCGAGAATCTGCTCTGAGAGGTGGGACTCTCCTGCGAGGGGAGAGCTCACCACCTCAATTTCTACTCTGGGGTGGACTCTCCCGTGAGGGAGAGCCCCACCCACTCCACCTCCCCAACCAAGCAAGTGGCCCTCCTCCCTCCTCTTTCTCTTCTTACCTCTCCTCAGGGGAGTGGGATAACTGGCACCTGGGCTCCCACTCCACCTGATGGCGGGCAGCCCAGCCTTCATTGGCAAAATGCGCAAGGCCGCATGCTCACATGGTGCCCGTCCCCGCTGCACCAGGCAGGAACTGCCCCGGTCGACGGCAGACGGGCACCACTCTTACGAATATGTTCCCCCGCCCCAGGCACCAAGCACCTGGGGGCATTTGACTGGGGAGGTCTGCGTCCTGACAGAACGGGACAGCAGGCCTCCCCACGCCTTCGAGGCCACTGAGGCGGCAGTAATCATGGTCCCACGCTCCCTGACGGCCTGGGGGACAGAACTCTGAACACGAGCATCTTCTTATTAGAGAGTTCTCCCAAGAGCGAAGAGGAGGAACCTCAAAAATCCTCCAGACTGCGGTCTGGGGGGGAAGCGCCGAACCTCTGCAGTAGTGGAATAGTGGGGCCTGCGTCGCACCCCCCCTGCACCCTCGCCTGTCGTCCGGATGATGACGCGGGGGAGAGCTGGACCCCACTCTGCTGACCCCTGGGCCCTGAGACCCTGGGTGGTAAGTTTCCCACTCTATTTGTCGTCATAGTCCATAAAATGTACTATTTTACCTGGTTGTCTCCAGGGGGGGTTATTTCTGAGCCCCCCACTCCTAGACCGGTTGGTATAACCCACCTCACGAGTCCGGCCTACCTGGCTTTATATGGTTTTCCTTCCATGTGTGAGGCTCTTAGACCCCCCAGGAGAGTTTCTGGGAGTTTCTCCACCACGGCAAGGGTTTGCCAAACGGAGGGGAACCAACTCAACCTAACTCTAACCTTTTTTTTTTTTTTTTTTTTGCTGTCGAGGGGAAATCTCTTATGGATACACGAGGGGTTCGGGGAAGGGAGCTATGTGGGAGCCGCCCATTTAAGTATACCCACCAAAACCCCCCCGGGTCAATTTTGCCTATGAGAGGGGAGAGAACACTAAGGGTATGCTTCTCTCCCCTTCAGGCTGGCCACCGGATGAAGTCCGTGCAGGCCACTACTGGGCTCTGGAGGAGGAGCGTGACCAACGGCCTCCCTCCACCACGGGGGATTGCACACTGAGAGCCCCTGCCTCGGCCGGCCGGCATTGCTCCCCAACCTCAGATGTTAAGGGGGGGGGGTCAAAACAAGCCAACGGACAGGAGATGATGAGGAGGAGGGCAAATGCCCCTCCTCTCTAACAGACCCTGCCCTCCATCATCAGGCTGAAAATTTCCAGTCTCAGAAGAAGGGGGGCCAGCCTGTATCACCGCCCATTCCAACCCACAAGCTGCAGGCTGACACTGAAACCGCAACCTTCCCTCCTCACTGTGACCGATCCTGTGCCCGGACCGCTATACCCAAGACGAGCACGCCTGAATCGAGTCAAAGGCCTCAGATGTCTTCCAGTCGCCTCCGTGACATCGCCAAGGGGACCCAAGCAGGTCGTGGGGAATTCAGAGAGGGACCTGCCGTAAACCGGCATTGACCCCCAACCAAATTATATCCCCAAGACCTTGCTCTCGGGTCCCTCTACCACCTCAGCTGACTTAACGTCCGGAGAGGACGGGGTCCAACAGGCATGCTACCTTATCATTCTGTCGGGTCAGCCCATAAAGGCTGGACCGAAGGAGGAGGCGGGAGGCAGTGAGAGCTGACTGCTGACTCCCCGCCTCCTCCCCAAGACAACCATGTAAATTCCTCCCTCTTCTTATTTTCTTGGGGAAGGGGAGTTTCTCCCTCCCTCACCACTCTATAATCCACTTCCATAGGCTCCCCGGATAGGGAGCCTATGGAGGGGTGAACCTGCCACGGAGAGGTCTTCCCTGACCGGGAATCACCAGCCACTGGGACTTCCGCGGGAACATCACCTGTGGAGAGCCACCCACCTGGAAGGTAGGGGCCTCCATTTGGTGCACTCCCAGGAGGAGCAAGCCTCCCTTCCTCAGGGGTCAACCAAGGAGTGAAGCCCCTTCCCCTTCTTCCTCCTTCTCCCTCCCTCTCCCCGCGACGGGGAGGGACCACGGGGCACCCACCGCCAACGATGGTGCCGGTAACCCCTGCCGGGTACACACGGGTAATGACAGCAGCCGCTGTGTATGCTCAACATAGTGCCCGTCCCTGCTGCACCGGAGGCAGGAGCTGCCCTGGCCGACGGCGGACGGGCACTACTCTTCGAATGTGGCCCCCCTGCCCCAGGCACTTGAAGCACCTGGGGGGCATTCACTTGGGGAGGTCTGGTGTCCTGACGGAACGGGACGCAGGCCTCCCTACCTCGAACAGGCGAGGAGGTGGATCCAGTCGGGCCGACCTGCCCGGAACTGCCCTGGGGGGCTTGCCCCCAGAGCAGGAACACTGAGAAATTTGACTCCCCAAAACTGAGGAGGAACCAACCAACGTTCCGGGCCAAGACCTGAACATCTCTCAACGGCCGCAGTCGCGAAATAGTGCGGGGGCCTGCGCTGCGCCCCCCCTGCACCGCCTGTCGTCTGATGACGACGTGGGGAGCTGGGACTCTACCTCTTCACTGCCGACCCCTGGGGCCTGAGACCCTGGGGGGCGGTGCAAGTTGCATTATTGTCATATAGTCCCAAAAATAAATGTAATATTTTACCTGGTTGTCTTCCAGGGGGTTATTTTGGGAGCCCCCCCTAGGCCAGTTGTATGTAACCCACCTCACGAGTCTGGCCTACCTGGGTTTTTTTAACATGGTTTTTCCTTCCATGTGAGAGGCCTTAGACCCCCAGGAGAGTCCTCCCTTGGGAGCCTCCACCACGGCAAGGTGGCGGCAACGGAGGGGAACCTAACCTAACCTAACCTCCCAACTCTAACCTAACCTAACCTAACCTGACCTGACCCAACCTTAACCTAACCTAACCTAACTTTTTTTTTTTTTTTTTTTTTTTTGACGAGGGGGAAACTTTGAGGATACCTGAGGGGTTCGGGGAACCCTCAAGCATGTGGGAGTCTCCCATTTAACGGGCATACCCACTAAAACCCTAATGGGTCACACGGGGACAGGCTCAGTGAAGGGGGGGGGGAGAGGGAACTGCCTGAGGCATGCTTCTCCCCCCTTCCATGGCCTGCACGGATGAAGTCGTGCAGGCCACTGTGGGATTTGGAGGAGGAGCCGTGACCAGTTCCTCCTCCACCACGTTGGGGGGACTGGCACAACCGAGAGCCCTGCCTGTTGTCGGCTGGCATGTTCCCCAATCCCCCCCCCAGATGTTGTAGGGGGAGGGGTCACAACTGCCCCTGATGTTGTAGCTAGAGGTGACTGGGCAGCCCACCCTTCACCTTCGCTTTCTTTTTTTTTCGTGGATGAAGGTCAGGGAAGGAGGACCTCCCTCCCTTCATCCACTTAAGATAGAGGAACCTATTCACCTCGAGGAAACTGGAGGCGCTCGACTGCAGCCCCGGACTCTCGCGTCGAGTAAGGGATTAGGGGCGCCGATAATGTGGGGGGTACGTTAGCCAATGGCAAGGAGCCTCAACCCAAGTGCTCCGCCAACCAGTGGACGGCGTCCTCACAGCACTCGATGCTGGTCCAAGTGCCTTGGGAGGACCGTGGCATCAAAATACTTTTCCGTCTCTCTTGATTGGTCTTGGAGACCTACAAGGGGCCCTGGCTGCCCAACCTCTAGGTAAACTCTACACACACATCATGGGGGACGGTCCTGGGCTGCTCGGCGATATTGACCAAATCCTCATCCCCAGGACCGGATTTTCCTATAGTTAAGGATGGAGGATGGTATGTGAGACAGGTCTCCCCTGCTACTCTCACCCCAACTCCGGACGCTGATCCTGGGATGATGATCCCATTCCTTCTCGGTCACTCCTCTCATGGTGATCAGGGAGAGTGAGAGTTTCAAATCGCCTCTCCCTTTAACTTTGCTGGGGACAAGGGCTCCCAGGGCCTTTCCTAGGAGGAAGGATCTCTCTCTCATCCTCCCTTCCCTGCCTCCCCACAGGAGGGCTGAGGATTGTCTCCCCACACCACTACCCGCTTCGGCGAGGGGAGGGACTGAATTCCCTCCTCCCAACCACTTTTCTGAAGGAAGGGGCACTTCCCTCTCCACGTTCCATCATGGGGAGGGAGGACCCATCCACCCCACCTCCACTGACCCCTGCAGGGAAACAACCTCTCCCACCTCTGTCTTCCATGAGCTCCCTGCAAAGGAGCCCATGGAGGGTATTATTTCCATGGAGGGCCGCCCCGACCCAAGTCAATGAGCCAGTCTCGTGGGACGACCTCCATAGAATGACATCCTCCTGGGGAAGAGCCACCCACCTGAAGGTAGGCCTCCCCCAGGGACAACCAGGAGGGAGTGAAGCCCTCCCTCCTCAGAAGAACTGGGAAGGGAAGCCCTCCCTTCTTCCTCTTCCTCCTCCTCCCTGCAAGTGGGAGGGACCATGGGGCCCCATTCCCCGCCAATCCTATGACGCCTGTAACCCCATGTCGGTAATATCACTGTGGGCAGTGTGCCGGCGCCACATGCCTTCACATGGTGCCCGTCCTGCACCGAAGGCAGGATGCCCTGGTCGACGGTGGACGGACACCACCTCCGAATATGCCCGCCCCAGGCACTTGCAGCACCTGGGGACATCTCGGGGAGGTCTGCGTCCTGACGGAACGGGACGCAGGCCTCCCCTACACTCTCGATACCGAGGCGTAGGACCTGGGTCCTACGTCCCTGATGGCAATGGGGGACAAACCCCCCCCTGAGCACGCATTACCTTCTTAGAGGATTCCCCTCTAGAAAAAGAGGAGGAAATCCCTTCAACAACCCTCCAGACCGCGGTCTGGGAGGAATCTGCCACACCCTGCAGTGCGGAGTGGGGGGGTCAAGCGTCGCTCCCTGCACTGCCTGTCGTCCGATGACGACATGGGAGGAGCTGGGACATCTACTCCCCTGCGCCGACCCTTTAAAATCTGAGACTTCTGGGTGGTAAGTTTCACTCCATTTGTCGTCATAGTCATATAAAATGTGATTATTTTACCTGGTTGTCCCAGGGGGGTTATTTCGAGCCCCCACCTTCTAGGCTGGTTGGTATAACCCACCTACGAGTCCGGCTCTACCCGGGTTTTTTTTGTAACATTTTCCTTCCATGTGTGAGTTTTAGACCCCTGGGATCTCTCCTTGTGGGAGTTCTCCACCACGGCAAGGTGGGGTCTGCCAAACGGAGGGGCCTAACCTTTTTTTTTTTTTTTTTTTAGTGGGATGAGGGAAATCTCTGAGGATACCTGAGGGGTTCAACCCCTGGCTATGTGGGAGTCTCCTATAACGGGCATACCCACCAAACCCCCGGGTCAGCTGACACAGGTTTCTGAGAGAGGGGGGGGGAGAGAATCACTCAAGGTACGCTTCTTCCTTCTGTTGGCCTGCAATGAATGCAGTTCAGGCCACTGTAATTTGGGAGGAGCTGCACAAAGGGCTCCTCCTCCACCACGTTGGGATCATAAGGAACTGAGTATCTCCCGCCTCGGCCGGCTTCTGGTAGTAGCCCCCCCCAGTCCCCCCCCAGATGTTAAGAGGGGATGATACAAGACCCCCCAATGTTATAGCAGAGGGGGGTGACTGGGTAGCCCAGTCACCCTTCCACCTTCTTCCCTTTTTTTCTCTTCTTGGGGTTAGTATTCATAGAGGGAGGGACCTCCCTGCCTTCAACCCCAAGAAGAGACCTATTGGCCTGAGGTGGATGTTGTGGGGCGCCTCTAACGGCACCCGCCCCTGACACTCTCGAGGCGCAGGTATCTTTCTCCTTGGTGCGTCGATGAGCTGACAGGGCATTGAAGTCAGCTACGGCAGCGGAGCCCCAGCTCAGTGCTCCCGCTGTTTGTGATTTCTGCGCGCTTCACTGCATCGACGCCATCCGCGCCAGGGGAAGGACAGTGGCATCAAAATCTTGATGCCACTGTCCCTTGTTCTTGATCATGCGAAGACCCTCGCCAGAAGGGGTCCCCCCGAAGGCCATCACCAAACAGCTCTACAAATTTTGCATGGGGCAAAGTCTCAGATGAAGGCATTGATGGTATCATCCCAGGACTCATCACATAAAATGAGGGGCAGAGAGAAAAGAGACATAGTCTCCTCCTCACTCCCCACCCTCAGGACGACGGTCCTGGGAGCACCCACCAAATGCCACCGGGTCCTCTTATTCCAGCAGAGGGGACTAATCCCCCCCTTCTCCAGCCTCTTCCTAGGGGAACCAAAGTTCCTCCTGGTTTTACTCTGTCTTGGCCTTTTGGTTAGGGCAGTCCTGAGGGGCCGCCGCTCCCACCTTTACGTTGGCTTGAAGCCTGGGAGACGGTGTCCGACCGCCGCCGCCCCACCACTGATTCCCTGGGGGAAGGGAGAATTCACCCCTCCCTCTGCCTCTCTGGGAGAGAAGGGGATTCTCCTTCTCTATCATCCAGTGAGGAGGGAGGACTCCTCCCCATTCCACCTCCATGGGCTCCCAGAGACCCCATGACTTCTCTACTGAGACACACTGCAGCGACGAAGATCCAATGTCTTCTATCCACGGCGACAACCCCGCGGAGACCTGCCTGAGAGGTGGACTCCTCCCGCGAGGGAGAGCCCACCACCTCCATTTCTACTCCTCCTGGGGTGGACTCTCCCGTGAGGGAGAACCCACCACTCCCCATTTCAACTGGGCAGCCCTCCCTTCCTCCTCCTTTCTCTTCTTACTCCCCTTGCGGGGAGGGATAACTGGCACCGCTCCCACTCACCTGATGGCGGGCGGGTAGCCAGCTCTCTACATACATGGGCAAGGCAACGTGCGGCCAAGCAATGTATGTTTTGTCGATGGTGCCTGTCCTGCTGCACTGGAGGCAAGGGAATTGCCCGGTCGACGGCAGACGGCACCACTTACGAATATATGCCCCCGCCCCCCCAGTACTCAGCTGCCTGGGGTGCATTTAATTTCGGGAGGTCTGCGTCCTGACGGAACGGGACGCAAGCCTCTGGGCACTCTGAGTTACCGAGGCGTAGGACCGCGGTCCTGCATGTCTTGATTTGCCCGGGGACAAAACCCGAGCACGCACACCTCTTTACAGGGAGGACTCTCCCAAAAAGAGGAGGAACCTTCACACCTCCCAGACCGCAGTCTGGAGAAAACTACACCCCCTGCAGTATGTGGAATAGTGCGGGGCCTGCATGCACCCCCTGCACTGCCTGTCGTTCGATGATGACGTGGGGGGAGCTGACTCTACTCCCCCACGCTGACCCCTGGGCTCCCTGAGACCCCCTGGGTGGTGTAAGGTAACTCACATTTTACTCCCAGTCCATAAACAGCATTTTTTAACCTGGTTGTCTTCCAGGGGGGGTTATTTCTGAGCCCTGCCCAGGCCAGCTGGTAAGCAATCCACCTCAATGAGTCTGGCCTACCTGGCTTTGACATGGTTTTCCTTCCTCCCAAGGTGGAGTTTCTTCAGACCCGGATCTCTCCCAGGGGAGCCCTCCACCACGGCAAGTGGCTTACGAGGGGACGGAGGGCCTAACCTAACCTAATCCTTTTTTTTTTTTTTTGCTGTCGAGGGGAATCCTTATGGATACCTGAGGGGTTTGGGGAACCCAGTTCCCATTTAACGGGCATACCCACTAAAACTCCCGGGTCAAACGAACCCTGGCTCTTAGTGGGGGGGGGAGAGTGACCACCCAATGGCATACTTTCTCCCTCTGGCTGGCCTGCAATGGACAGTTTCTTCACGTATTCTTGGGGGGGAGAGCACCAACGCCCTCCTCCACCATTTGGGACGGGCACGACTGAGAGCCCTGCCCCGGCCGGCTGGATGCATTCTCTCAGCCTCCCCCCAGATGTTAAGAGGGGAGGATAACAGCGATGTTTAAAGGCTAAAGAGCGGCTGGGGCCCCCCGGCCACCTCTTTACATCTGTCTGAATCTTGCCCTCGCTTCTGGGGTGGAGATCTGGGGGGAGGGACCCCTCCTTCCACCCCTCGACGAAGAAGGTTGGCTCCTCTGTAGGCCGGAGGGGTCTGGCAACCCCCCTGATATTAACGGCGGTACCACCTGAGCCGCTGCTCGGGGCATCCTTTCCTCAATACATGGAAGCCCCATGCGGGGACCTCCACAAACCAGTTCAAGACACCTTTAATGATGTTTGAGATCTTGGGCCTGTCCGTCCGGGAGGACTGTCAAGGAGAATCTGAATTCTGCCATCCCCCGACATAGAGAGAGGCCTCTGCAATGTAAAACATCTTCTCCTGCCCCCCCTGAGTACATACCGAAAGAAAGATCTGAGGTGCTCAATCCCTCCTGGAGGCAGAGAAAAGGTCCGGACCAACTTCAGGAGAGGGGGGGAGGCAGTGGAAAAAGGCTGTACAACCTGTTGCACTCAACTGCCCCCCTGACAACCAGACGGTTGGTCTGGAGACCGCAGCCACTTCCTTTAGGGGAGCTTTTAGGCTCCTCTTATTCCCCTGGCTTTGCAGCCCCAGGGAAGAGACGGCAGCCGGCCGGGACGCTGCCATCCTCCAGCATTGACCACCGGGTGGAGTCCGCAAGGCTCCCCACTCCCAGCCTCTTGTGTCGACAGCCCAGTGAGGTTGAATTGAAGGGAGGAGGCGGGAGAGCTTAGCATCAGCTGTCCCGCCTCCCCCAACTGAAACAGGAAGAGGACTTTTACCCTCTCTTCCTATCCCTACGAGGAGGGAGCCTCTCCTCCCCCCATTACTTTATCCACTCCCAAGCGGCTCCCTGTGACAGAGTCCAAGGGAGGGTAAGATCTGTGAGGCTACCCCGAACCGGCACACGAGCGTCCTGGGACGACTCACTGATAATATCCTCCTGGGGAGACACCCCACCCGGAAGGCGGGGACTTTCCCAGGAACAGCCGGGGAGGTAGCCCTCCTTTAGATACACCAAGGGAAGCCCTCCCCTCTCCTTCCTCCTCCCTCCCCTGATTTGGAGGGACCACTGGCACCCATTCCTGCCAATGCATGGCGGGCAGTCTGCGTCGCAGCCACCCCTGCAGTGCGGCCGGTGCCGCACACGTTCTCACGTGGTGCCTGCCTCGCCGCACCGGGAGTGCACGAATTGCCCTGTCGATGCGGACGGGCACCACTTCCACGAATGTATGCCCCCCGCCCAGGCACCTAAAGCACCTGGGGGTGACCACCTCCGGGGAGGTCTGCGTCCGGGACGGAACGGGACGCAGGCTCCCACACCTGAGCTACCTGAGGCGTAGGATGACCTGGAAGCCGAACCTGCGGCCTGAACTGCCCCAAGTAATTCCCCAGAGCAGAAACTCGGGGTTGATCCCAAAAATACGGAGGATCTGAGACATGCGTTCCGGACGTCCGGAATGTCTCTATCACCGGCCGCAGACGCCCGATAGTGTGATAGCCTGCTGCACCCTGCACTGCCCGTTGATAACGACACGGGAGGGGCTGGCCACTACCTCTGCGCCGGCCCTGGGGTCTGGACCCCAAGTGGTAAGTTCTGCAACGGATCTGACATTTCCAACCATAAATGTAATTTTTTTTAACGTGGTTGTCTCCACGGAGGCTATTCGGAGTTCTCCGCTCCTAGGCCAGTTGCATAACCCACCACGAGTCTGCCTACCTGGTTTTTTTTTTTTAACAATGGCTTCCTTCCATGTGTGGTTTAGACCCTGGGATCTCTCCCAGGGGAGTTCTCCCACCACGGTGGCTCACAACGGAGGGAAACCTAACCTAACCTTTTGTCCAGGGGAAATCCTTTATGGATACCTGAGAGGTCTGGGACCTCTACATGGGATCACCTACTTAACGGCAGCATACCTACTCAAAACCCCCCTGGGGTGACCCATCCTGCCCAGAATGAGGAGAGAGCCAGGTCGCTTACAAGCATCTGTCCGGTTCTCCTCCTCGGGTAAGGACTGCCGTGAAGTGGTCTCATCCTGGGGAGACATCTCCCCACAAATGAATAACTTAATCCTGGGAAAAGCCAATACCACAGCCTCCCCTGCCCCCCCTCCCATGTTAAGAGAGAGGCCACCCCACGTTGTTAGCAAGTGAGACTGGGGCCCCTGCCCCCAGTCACCCTTATTTCTTTCTTAGCTCCCCCGCTTCTTTGTTTCCCTGGGTGGAGATCTGCAGATCCTCCCTCTTCCACTCCCGCAACAGCAGCGGTCTGGCCCAGTCTATAGTCGGGGAGGAGCACCAAGGGGCTTTCCCCCCCCCGACTGATTCTTTTCAGAAAAGGAGGACCCAGACGCCGCCTTAGAAGGGAGCGCAGGGGCCCCCACCTCCTTACAAAACTCCCACATAGCGACAGACACTATCCCACCGATCTCCACCGGAGACCAGTGGGGGAAAGTCGCCTGGGACAACTCCCTGAGCCCCGAGCTGAGATTGCTCAGGTACTCATCACCAATGACCCTCCTAAGCTCCTGCTCCACCAAAGAGGGGGAGAAAGACAGAAGAGTCTTTGGCAACTCAGCAATATTTATCCAAAGCTGGATGGATTTCCCCCGAAACTCTATGGTGAACACCCTAAAGCCTGCATCCTTGTCTCCAGCCCTAACCAAGGGCTTGGAGGTTTTACTAGCAGCACCCTCCGCCGCCCGCGCCCCACCAACCGGAAGCCTATCCAGGCTAACCGCAGGGTGGAGGCGGGACAGCTTCGGGTCTGCCTCTCCCGCCAATGCAGTCGTAACCGGGGGGGAAGGGACAGAACCCATTCCCCCCCCCAACCCCACTACCGCCGGAGTTGTCCCCACATCAGTGGGAACAACCATTGTAGTCGGTGAGGGAGGGACAGAACCCATAGCCCCCACCGACTCCTCTACCTCCACAGTCGTAACTGTGTCAACATGGGTGGGTCCCCCAAAAGGGGGATCCACTTCCATCACCTTTCCAGGGAGGAGTGAGCTCCTCCCTAGGTAATACTCAGGGAGGGGGGCAAACCCCCCTCCCTCCTCAGGCAGGGGAAGGGGAGAAGCCCTCCCCTTCTTCCTCTCCTCCCTCCCAAGGCTGAGGGACTGACGGGCACCCGTTCTTACCAATACGGTACAGCGGGCAGCCCCGCGTCGGCACTTGTGGCAGGCCAGCCATTACCAACGTGGTGTCAGTCCCGCCGCACCGAGGCAAGACTGCCCTGGCCGACGGCAGCAGACGGGCACCACCTACGAATATGCCCCCGCCCAGGCACCGAAGCACCTGGGGGGCATTTCACCTCCGGGGAGGTCTGGCGTCCCGACAGAACGGGACGCAGGCCTCCTGCCACCCGATACCGAGGGACCCGGTCCTAGGTTTCCGGAGGCTCTCCGGGGACAACTTCATAATGCACCTCTTGTCAGAGAATCCCCTGTAAAGAGGAGGAATTTCTCGGTGCAAATCGCACCGCAGTCTGGAGAACGCTGCACCTCCGCAGTAGTGAACAGTGGGGGTTTATACTGCACTTCTGCATCCGCCTGTCGTCCGATGACGAATGGAGGGGCTGGAGCATTTACCTCTCGCGCCGACTTCTGGGGCTCCAACCCTGGGGCAGCGTTGATCTATCATGACACCGCGTCCATGTAATAAAATAAATTTTTTAACTACACTTCAGGGGTTATTTTCCTGAGCCCCCACTCCAGACCAGCTGGTATAACCCACCTCACGAGTCTGGCCTACCTGGTTTTTTAACATGGTTTTCCCTTCCATGTGTGAGGCTTCAGACTCTGTGAGAGTTTCTGGGGAGCCTCCACCACGACAAGGTGGCTCACAACGAGGGGAAACCTAACCTAACCTTTTTTTTTTTTTTTTTTTTTTTTGTGACGAGGGGAAATCTTGAGGATACCTCGAGGGGTCTGGGAACCCTGGCTATGCAGTCTCCCATTTGGCATACCACTAAACCCCTGGCCTCAATCGACACAAGTAGAAGTGAAGAGGGGAGAGAATCACCCAAAGGCACGCTTTCCCCTTGGAGCTGGCCTGCATTGGATGAAGTCCGTGCAGGTTTCTTTCCTTGTATTTGGAGGAGGAGCTGTGACCAACACCTCCTCCGCCATTGACTGCACGACTGAGAGCCCCTGCCCCGGCCAACAGAGACTTTCCCAGCCCCCCCAGACGTTAAGAGGGGAGGGCACGAAGCACCCCCCGATGTCTGGGGGGCTGTTGAAGTGTGCCGGGGGCCAAGGCCCCGCATTTGGCCTTTTGGCCCCCCGCTTCCCCTGTCTCTTTGGATGGAGGGTCTGGGGCAGTCCCCTCCACCACCTGACAGCAGCGGCCAGCCTTTATAAGATCGGGGAGGGCGAGGCCCTTCCTCCCCCCCGATACAGCTGCCTCTGCCGACGCTGCCTGGGGCACTTTCCCAAACCACTGTGGTACCTGCAGATGGGAACCTCCTTGAGCCTACTGAGGATCGACCTGATAAGCTGCAATGCTGTCCTCTATCTGGGAGGGGGTTGAACAGAGGACCTGAACTCTGTCCCCCCCCCCCCCCCAACCACATGGAGAGAGGCCTGCAACGTGCGGATCAAAACTCCCAACCCCTTCTGCAAACACAAGTATAGTACTTTCAGGCGGAGGTTGCTCCACCCTTCTTGGGCTGGGACTGAAGACTGTCCTCTGCGAACCAGCTATCCTTAGGAGAGGTGAAGTGCAAAGGCAGACTGAGCCACCATGCACTCTCCGCCGTCCCCTGACACCAGACGGTCCGTGGACTCCATCCCTGAGGAAGCCGCAGCTCCCTCTTCTCTCCCCCACACCTGGGCCTTAATGGTCTCAGGGTTCGATGGAACGGAGTCCCAAGGGCCCCTGTCTCTATCCCAGATAAACTTTTCCTCTTCCTAATTCTTTCTGGGAAGGAGCTCCTCCCCTCCTGTACTCTCCCATCTCCATGGCTCCCCTGGAATAGGGAGCCCGTGAGGGTAACATCTTGGCCTCCCTGCAGGCACAAGGCCATCCGGGAGGACTCATCACCACTGTCCACCTGGGAAGCTACCTCAGCCAGCTGGGACGTTTCCCAGGAACTCCGGTGGAGGGGGGTGCTCACCCCTTCTTTCGCTTCTTCTTCTTCTTCTCCTCTCATGCGACGGGGAGGGACAGCCACCGGGGTAGAACTCTGGAAGGGAGGGGAACCTCCCTCTCAACTTCCATCTCAGAGGCCCTGGGGGACTTACAGAGGCTCCCCCCAGAGACCACTGACTGTGTCGGCGGAAGATCCGCCGCCATCAAAGTGGCAACTCCTGGGAGGCTGACCGATGGGGTGGGCTCTCCCGTGAGGAGAGCCCCACTTATTAACCGGGGAAGGCAGCCCCTCCTCTTCCTCTTCCTCCCTCCCCGCGATTTGGAGGACCACGGGGCACCTGCTCCCACCACATGGTGGCCAGCGGGCAGCCCTGTTTATACACTGGGGGCAGCTGAGCGCCGGCGCCGCACATGTTTCACAGCTTTTCCGGTTCCTGCTGCACCGGATACAGGAACTGCCCTGACTTGATGGCAAGCGGGTACCACTTATTAATATGTTCTGTGCCCCCCAGGCACTTGAAGCACCTGGGGGGAGACATTCTCCAGAGGTCTCCAGGCCCATAATCGGGACCAGCCTCCCACTGCCTGAGTTCATCGAGGCGTAACGCGTCCCATTGCCTGATGACCTGGGGGACAGAACCCCCCCGAGCACCTGGTTCTCAACATGACCAAAGGAAGAGGAGGAACTTCAAAGGCACATCTCCAGACCGTCTGAGGGGCCTCATCACCCCTGCAGTTCGGGAATAGTGGAGGGCCAGCGGAGCACCCCCCTTGCACCCCCCGTCGTCCGATGACGACACGGGAGGGGCTGACACTAACCCCCCCGGCGCACGGCCCCTGGGGGTCCCCCTGGGGCGGCAAAAGCCACTTTCTCGTTTCGTCAGGTCCATAACCAAAAAAAACATTAAAAACCTGGCTGTCTTCCAGGGGGGGTTATTTCTGAGCCTCCCACTCAGGCCAGTTGGTATAAATCTCCACTCACGAGTCTGGCTCTACCCGGGCTTTTTTTTTAACATGGTTTTCCTTCCATGTGAGTTTTAGACCCCAGGATCTCCTCCTATGGGGCCCTCTCCACCACGAGCCTGGGTGGAGGGACGGAGGGGAACCTAACCTTTTTTTTTTTTTTTTTTTTTTTTTTTTTGTGACGAGGGGAAATCTCTGATACTCAGGGTCTGGGAACCCTCACATGTGGAGTCTCCCTCATTTTAATTGCATACTCCACCAAACCCCACAGTCAGCCGGACACGGGTTCTTAGTGAGAGGGGGGGAGAGAATCGCCTGAGGCATGCTTCTCCCTTCCAATGGGCCTGCACGAAGTCCGTGCAGGCCACTCTCAGCATTCCGAGGAGGTTTTGACCAAAGGCCCTCCTCCACCACTGCTGGGGACCACAACTGAGACCTCCTGCTCCTGGTCGGCTGGGTGTGTCTTCAACCCCCCCCCAGAGGCCAGGGAGGGGAATGCCCCTGACATTTCTGTTGTGGGGCTAGGAGGGGCGACCAAGTGAAGCCCAGTCAAATCTTTGTCTTTTCTTCTTTTTTCGTGACAGTTGGTCAGGGGAAGGAGCACCCTCCCTCCATCCACTTAAGATAGAAACCTATCTGTTCCTGAGGCGGAAACTGGAGGTGCCTGACTGCACTTCCCGGATCCTCGCGTCGAGGCGATTTTAGGCTGATAATCGTAGGCATTGTTGAAACAGGATGGCAGCGGGAGCTCCCAACCTGGGTGCCTCCGCCTGCCAACCAGCGACGCGTCCCTCAAGGCACACGCCCGCCTGGGAGACTGCACGCACCGATGCCCGTCTCTGATCATCTGAGACCCCTGCTAGCGGGGCCCTTTAATGCCTAACCTCCTAGTAAACCCCTCACAAAATACATCACGGTGCGGGGGACGTCCTGGGCTGCTCATGGACATCGGATCAACCAGTCCTGACCGACTTTTCCTACAAAGAAGTGATGGAGGAGTGAGAAGGAGAGCAGGTCTCCCCTGCCACTCTACCCCCAACCCCCCGGACGCTGATCCTGGATGATGATCTATCTTCTCGGTCACCTCCTGGCAGGACTGTAGAGGAGGTGAGAGTTTTAAATCTCCCGCCTCTCCCTTTAACTTTCTTAGCATGGGCGTCTCCGCCTTCTTTTTTTCCCTAGGGAGGGCGGGGACCTCTCAACCTCCTCTCGCCTACAGGAGGGGCTGGAGGATTGCTCCCCACACCACCACCTGCTTCATGAGGAGGGACTGATCCTCTCCTCCTCTGCACCACCTTTTCTGCACCTCCCTTCCACGTTCTCCATCATGAGGGAGTGGATTCATCCACCCCACCTCCACCACCCCAAGAGAGTGGAAACAAATCCTCCTCATCTCCACTCTCCATGAGCTCCCCAGAAGGGGAGCCCACAGGAACATTTCCATGTGGAGGCTGCCCCGACCCGCACATTGCTTTGCCCTGGGACGACCCCAGCAGAAATGGTGACATCCTCCCTGGGAAGAGTCACCCCACCCGAAGGTAGGGCCTCCCAGGGACAAATCCAGAGGGAGGAAGCCCTCCCTCCTCAGAACAACTGGGGAAGGGGTAGCCCTTCCCTTCCTCTTCCTCCTCCCCTCCTCTGCGACGGGGAGGGACCACGGGGCACCCATTCCTGCCAATCCTATGACGGGCCGGTAACCCGCGTCGGACACTGGGGGCAGGCCGGCGCCGCACACGCCCCCATTGGTGCCCGTCCTCAGCCGCACCAGCAGGATGTCCCCCGGCCGACGGCGGACGGGCACCACTCTCTGATGTGTTCCCCGCCCCAGGCACTTGCAGCACCTGGGGGGGGCACTTACTCGGGGAGGTCTGCGTCCCGACGGAACGGGACGCAGGCCTCCCCACACCTCGAGTGCCACTGGAGGCGTAGGGACCGCGGTCCTATTGCCTTCCTTGACGTGGGGGACAAACCCTGAGCACGCACACCTCTTAGAGATTCTCTCTCAAAAAAGAGGAGGGAACCTTCAACAATCCTCCAGACCGCGGTCTGAGACCACACCCCGCAGTAGCGGAATAGCGTGGGGTCAGTCAAACTCTGCACTGCCTGTCGTCCGGATGACGACACGGAGGAGCAATACTGCCTCTCTACACCCTGGGGGGCAAATTGAGACCCTGGGTGTCAATCTTCAAGGTCCAAAAAATGTAAATTATTTCACCTGGTTGTCTTCCCAGGGGGGCTATTTGAGCCTCTATTCCTGTGGCCGGGCTGGTATAACCCACCTACCGAGTCCGGCCTACCTGGGTTTTGGTCACGTGGAGGGAACCCAACCTAACCTTTTTTTTTTTTTTTTTTAGTGACGAGGGGAAATCTCCTGAGGATACCTGAGGGTCTGGGGAACCCCTCAAGCTGTGGGAGTCTCATTTAACGGCACCACCAAAACCCCCCTGGGCCAGCTGACACAGGTTTCAGGAGAGGAGGGGGAGAGAACCTCACCTTAAGGTATTTCATTGGCTCCGCACGAATGAAGTTCCGTGCGGGCCACTGTAATTCTGGGGGAGGAGCCGTGACCAGCGGCCTCCTCCACCACGCTGGGATCATGCTTGCATTCCCCTGCCTCGGCCGGCTCTCCCAGTCCCCCCTGCATGTTAAGAGGGGGATGACACAAGACCCCCAATGTTATGGGTTAAGAGGGGTGACTGGGGTGAAGCCCACACCCCTTCACCTTCTTCCCTTTTTTTCTCTTGGGTGGGAAGGTCTGTTTTGGGAGGAGGGACCCTCCCCCGCCTTCAACCCCAAGAAGAATCTGTATTGGCCTCGAGGTGGATGTCAGGTGGCGCCTTAACGCACCTGCCCTGACACCCCTCGAGGCGAGAGCTTCTGCATCTTCCTTGGTGCGTCGATATGGATAGGGTGTTGCCACGCACAGCAGCGGAGCTCCCATCTGGGTGCTCCTGCCGCCATGTCAGGACGGCGCTTCACTGCACTGACGCTATCCGCGCCATGCTGACAGTGGCATCAAAAAACTGATGCCACTGTCCCTTGTTCCTGATCATGCGAAGACCCCTCAGAAGGGGGTCTCCCTGCGCCACTGCTCTTCGAAAACAGCCCCCCCCACAAATCTTGTAGTGTGGGGGGCAAAGTCCTGGTTTATGGGCATTATTGCATCATCCCAGGACTCATCAAAGAGGTGCACCGAGGGGCGGTGGAGGAGAGAGAAAGAGACAGGTCTCCTCCCCACTCCCACCCCCCCTCGCGGAACGATGGTCCTGGAGCACCAATGCCACTGGGTCCTCCTCTATCCCAAGAGGGGACTAACCCTTCCCTCAGCTCTTTAGGGGAAACCAAAGTTCCCCTTTGGTTTTACCAGTCTTTCTTTTAATAGGGTGTCCTGAGGCCGCTGCCCTCACTCTTCTTTTGTTGGGCTTGAAGTTCGAGATGGCGGGTCCGACCGCCCGCCGCCCCACCACTGAGCCCCTGGGGAGAGAAACCCTCCTCCTGCCTCTTCTCTCTGGGAGAGAAGGGGATCTCTCCCTTCCCTCATCATCTCAGGGGGGGAGGAGACCCTCCTCATCCACCTCCCATGGGGACTCCCGCAGGAGACCCATGGAGGTCCCCACGGAGAGATTATCACCGTGTCAAGGACGGAAGATCTGTCTGTCTCATCCACGGCGACAACCCCTGCGGAGAATTGCCTGAGAGGTGGACCTCCTGAGGAGTGAGCCCACCACCTCCATTTCCTTTGTTTCCTGGGGTGGGACTCTCCCGTGAGGGGAGAGCCCACCACTTCCATTCTTCTCAACCAAAGGTGCCCCCTCCCTTCCTCCTCCTTCTTCTTACCCCTTGCGGGGGGGAGGGATAACTGGGCACCTGCTCCCACCCACTGATGGCGGGCGGGTAGCCCAGCTCCCTCACATATGGGGCAATGCGGGCCAAGGTGCATGCCCCAACATGGTGCCCGTCCCCGCTGCACCGGAGGCAGGAATTGCCCTGGTCGACGGGGCAGACGGGCACCACCTCCACGAATATGTTCCCCCTCGCCCAGGCACTGAAAGCACCTGGGGGGGGCATTTACTCCGGGGAGGTCTGTCCTGTCCTGAACGGGACGCAAGCCCCCACACCTCGAGTTACCGAGGCGTAGACCGCGGTCACCACGTTCTGATTTGGCCGGGGGGACGAAACCCTGAGCACGCACACCTCTTGTTAGAGGACTCTCCTCCAAAAAAAGAGGAGGAACCTCATAACCTCCAGACCGCAGTCTGAGAAAAAACCACACCCCTGCAGAAGGAATAGTGGGGGCCTGCGTCGCACCCCCTGCACTGCCTGTCGTCCGATGACGACGTGGGGAGCTGACCCCTACCTCTCATGCCGACGACCCCTAGCTCCTGAGACCCTGGGGTGGTAAGGTAATGGCTATTTTGCATATCAATCCATAAATTGCTTAATTTTAACCTGGTTGTCTCTCCAGGGGGTTATTTCGAGCCCCTGCCCTAGGCCAGTTGGTATAACCCACCCACGAGTCTGGCCTACCTGGGCTTTTTGACATGGTTTTCCTTCCATGTGTGAGTGATTTTAGACCCTGGGATCTCCCAGGGGAGCCCTCCACCACGGAGGGGCTCACAACGGACCTAACCCAACCTAACCTAACCCAACCTAACCCAACCTAACCTTTTTTTTTTTTTTTTTTTTTTTGCATCGATGTGGAAATTTTGATGGATACCCGCGGGTCTGGGGGAAACTCTAACGGGTTAAGTGGGATTCTCCGGTGAGCCAGAAAGACCTAGACTCACCGGCATACCAAGCTAAAACACACGGGATAGCCTCCCCATCCCCTGGTGAGAGGGGGAGAGTCCACCCAAGGGTATGCGTCTCTCCCTCCTCGGCTGGGCCCCATGTGGCGAAGGGCCCTACCAAGTTAGTGTAATCTGGGGGGAGCTAAACAGCCCCACCACCCTAAAGGGGACAGATCAGGCTGAGAGCCCCTGCCTGGAGCCACCCCCTGCTGGAGAGAGGGAAGCTCTCCCAGCATTATCCTTCACGTGGGAGAGAGGGAGTGCCTCCCGTAAAGGGGAGGGGTCCTCCCATGGGAGGTCCTGGCTGGGCTGTATGAGCCTAATCCAAATTAACCCAAAGAGGACCTCCCATCCCAGATTCACTCCTCTGATTAGAGATGGACACAGGGTCCACCCAGGGCTAAAGGGTCTGAAGGTAATGACCAGCTCCTGCGAAGACCCCGCCCCTGCACGAATCTCAGAGGGGGGTAGACTGGGAGTATCTATTCGAAAGAAGGACCTCCCCGGGAAAAAAATAAACTCCTGTTAGGAGCAAGCCGGGACCTCTATTTTCACTCTGGTCTGCACGGACTGTCTGGCCCAACCCAACCTGCAACCTAACCCAAATTCCAACCCAACCTAACCTAACCTAACCCAACCTCCTAACCTAACCTAACTACAACGAGGGAGGGAACCAACCTTTTTTTTTTTTTTTTTTTTTTTGGTGTCGAGGGGAACTTTATGGATGCCTGAGGGGTTCGGGGAACCTCGCTATGTGAGCCACCATTTAACGGCATAACACTCAAAACTCCCCCGGTCAATTCGACAAGTTTAGGTGAGAGGGGGAGAGAATCACCCAAAGGCATGTTTCCTCTCCCTCATTGGCCTGCACGGGATGGGGTCCAGCAGGCTCTTCTCTGTATTTGGAGGAGGAGCCAGACCAACGGTTCTCCACTACTGATGGGATCGTTACCGAGAGCCCCTGCCTGACCGTCATTATAATTCCCCCCCCAGCCTCCCCCCACGTTAGGAGGGGAGGGAGGCGAAGGCCCCCTGGGATGTTTAAGCAGCCAGCCGCAAGGCCCCGCCACCTTTACATTTGAATTTTGCTCTCGCTTCTTCTTTCTTCTTGGGGTGGAGATCTGGGGGAGATCCTCCCTCCTTCCACCCCCCCTCGACGAAGAAGCGGTTGGCTTTCAAAGCAATGGGAGGGGGCTCTGTGTCCACCTCCTGACTCCTCCACTTCCTTTTGCACTGACCATAGTGCCTGGGAACCCCAGGCAAGGTGTTGCACCCAAGTCCCCAGCCAGGGTTCCTTTGGGGTAACAGTCCCAGCTGCAGCTCAAATTAATATGGCAGTGCCCTTCCTACCGGCAAGATGGTCCGCGACGAAATAAATAACGCCTGCAGGACCAAATGAAACGTGACCTTGCGCGATCAGAGGTCCCAAGGCACACTGCCTCTAACCCACCTGGTCCCAAACCTGACGGTAGAACGTGGGGGCCTGTAAGTCGAGTAAACTGTCCTGGCCTCCTTTAAAGAGAGGAGGCAGCGGAGGCCAGGAAAATGGCCTCAGCCCCTGCCTTCCACTGCCCCAGATGTCCTCTGCAGCCTCGTCACTGTTTGGCCACCACCTGAGTAGCTGCTGGGGTACTCGGGACCTGAGGGGACTCCGCCTTTCTCACAACGGTCAGCCCCGAAAGGCTGACTGAGGGACGCCCACCGTCCCAGACACCTGGCTGGAGTTTTCACTGCTTTGGCCTTCACCTGCGGTGGCCAGGGGTGACATCCCTGAGGGGACTCCTGCCTCTTCTTCCTCAGCGGCCAGCCCTGTATTGATCATCGGGAGGAGGCGGGAGAGTTTAACAGCAGCTCCCTGCCTCCCTGTTCAGCAAAGAGGGGCCTTCCTCTATTTCAAGGAGGAGGGAACCACCCTCCCCCTCTCTGTTCCATCCACTCCATGGGCTCCCAAACGGGGAGTCCATGGAGGGAAGATTTGATAGGGTCGCTCCCCCTGACCCGGCACACGAGCCGGTCCCTGGGACGACCTCCACTGATACACGATTCCTCTGTAGGAAGAGTCACTCCCCACCCGAAGGCGGGGACTCCTCCCTAGGAACAGCTGGGAGTGGGGTGAGCCCTCCCTCCTCAGACAGCTGTGGAAGGAGAAGCCCCCTCCCCCTTCCTCTTTCCTCCTCCCTCCCGCGACGGGAGGGACCACGGCACCCAGTCCTGGCCAACGTGATGGCGGGCGGGTAGGTTCTGCGTCGGTAATAGTACCGTGCAGCCGGCGCTGCATGCCCCACCGTGGTGTCTGTCTCTGCTGCACCGGGAGGTGTGACAACTGCCCCGGCCGACATGGACGGCAATCACCTTCGAATGTATGCCCCCGCCTGGTGCACCTAAAGCACCTGGGCACTCCACTCGGGGAGGCCCTGGGTGTCCTGACGGAACGTAGGGACGCAGGCCCCCTTTACGTCGAATTAGCTGAGGCGCAGGGACCCGGCGGGCCCATGTTTCTCTAGAACTGCCCTGGGGGACAGAACCCTGAGCACGAAACCTTCTTAGAGGACTCCCCTCTAGAAAGAGGAGGAATTTTGCCTGACCATCCTCCAGAACGCGGTCTGGAGGATTGGCCGCCCTGCATGATATGCGGGAATAGTGCTGCACCCCCGCACTGCCCGTCGTCCGATGACGACATGGGGGAGCTGACTCCACCGCTCACGCCGGCCCCTGGGGTTCCCCGGGACCCTGGGGTGGCAAGCTGCAGCACATATTATTGACATCTCACATCTACCATATTTTTAACCTGGCTGTCTTCCAGGGGGGTTATTTTCTGAGCCCCTGCCCCAGGCCAGCTGGTATAACCCACCTCACGAGTCTCACCACCCCAGCTTTTTAACATGGTTTTCCTTGGAGTTTTAGACCCCTGGGATCTCTCCTAGGGGAGCCCCTCCACCACGGGCAAAGGTGGCTCACAAACGGAGGGAGGGGAACCTAACCTTTTTTTTTTTTTTTTTGGTATCAGATGAGGAAATCCTTGATACCCTGAGGTCTGGGAACCTCAGAGGTTATGGGGAGTCTCCGACTAGCAGAAAGAACCAGCCCAGCCGGCATACCCACCAAACCTCACCGGGATAGCCTCGTGTTCTAACTGAGGAGGGGAGGAATCACCAATGGCACAAGCCTCGGGCCGGGTGGCCCGTATTGACCTGGCCTCAACATTGGACTGAGTCGGGGGAGTTGGGCTCCAACAACCCCACCACACCAAAGGGGATAGGGTCAGCTGAGAGCCCCCTGCCTCGGCTAGAGGCCTCTGCCGGGAGAGAGCGCTCCCCCGGCTTGTAACCTCTCGTGAGGGATTGCTCTTCAAAAAAGGAGGGTCTCTCTGGGAGGTCACTTGATAGGGCAGGGTGAGCCCAACCTAACCAAACTGACGAGGACCTCGACTCCCATAAAAAAACCTCCTGTTAGAGGATGGACGTTGGGGCACCCAGGGTGCAAAACACCTGCTGGTTGAACCCCGCGTCCTCTCGTACGCAGCCCTTCGAATAGGTTGAAGACTGGGGGAGCTTTTCCTGCAAAAGGGAAACCCCGAGATAATGAACCTGTGAGGGAGTGCCACCGGGTCCTCATTTTACTTGACCAGAGCTCTGGCCCCTGGGACCCAGTGGCTGTCACGGACCCCATTATATGGAAGCGACGGTGGGACTCTCCACCTCCTCCTAACTGGAGGAGGTGGGGCCCACCCGTCGCTTGCCATCTGCGGGGGAGGTGGGAGCCCTCCACCTCCCCGTCTAATGTGTCTGGCCTCCTCCTTCTGCCCCATAACCCCGGTGCAGAATCGGGAAGACGGGAGACTTTTCCTCTCCCTCCATTTTTCCTCTTCAAACTGCTGGGAGGGAGAGGTCCCTGCCTATCACCGGTGAGGAGGACTCGGCGCGCCTCAATCCAGGCGGCACACCCCGCAGAGACATGCTCGCCGAGTCCCACTGGCTGCACGATGGCAATTTAGTGTGCGTTTCGTCCTATCCCTGTTCAGGTACTGACCGAAGCAACCGTGGCTGGTCAGCACTCAGACAGGTGGAAACCCAGGTTGCGTCCGCGCCCGTCTGCCCATCCGAACAGACAGGGCCGGATGGCGTGGATGGTCCTTTCCAAGCTCCGGCCGCCGTGGGTCCCCCCAAGGCAGACTGCCAACGTGGAGGATGGCCTCACGGCGGCGCGTCCCTTCTTAATTCTTGCCACAACTGTTGGCCTGCGGCACTCACCGTCGGCGGCCCTCGTACACCTGTAACCAGGGCCGAGGCCGCTGAGAACCTGCTGGATAACATCTGCCAGGGCTGTGGCCGCCGCGAACGACGCTGTGCAGCAGGGACTGAGTCAGCCTAACTGCGAGCTCTGGCGCTGTAACTGATGGACAATCGCCTGACTGCCGGCTCTTGCCAATGACTGGTCTTGCACCGGTGCCTGCACAGAGCACCGACTGCACAACGTCTGCCAGAGGCTCCTGGGTCTCGAGCCTGGACCACCCACGTTGGGCAGGAGGCGGTCAGCGCAGCCGCTATCCTGGGCCCTGCTTGGGACCATTTGATGAAATGCTGCTTGAATCCTCTGTGCCCATCCAGAATGAGAGGCCTAGATATTTAACTGGGGCCCCACCCGGACGCGAGCCTCCCCTACCCACACTCTGGCAGGGGAGGTCACCCCTGGCTTTCTGGAACAAAATAATGTAGCCCTCTGTCTTAAGGAGGGCGACCGAGTCCCATGGATCTAGATGCACGACAGCCTGGGTGCGGCGTTTGCTGCATCCTGGCTTCCTGACCAACCTCCCCTGGCCATTAATGAGGCTAACCCGCACAACAGAGCAGATGACAGCCTGGGAGCGCTGTGGAGCACCTGATCAGGCGAGGTTCCAAGGTCAAGGGCCCAAGACTGACCTCGTGGAACCCTTCGCAGTACACGGGTCTTCGGAATTTATCTGCTCCAGCTGATTTCTGTACTGAGTGCCCGACCGCGGAAGTAGTCCTGCAGAACGTCTTTCAAATACGGGGAGGTCGAGGGCCTCCCCCACGTGCTCCTAGGGAGGGGATCTGTTAAGTGCTGGATACGCCGAGGACACCGCTAACGCCACACATCTCCCTCCCTACGATCCGGTCCGAGAGGGCTCTAAAACGCACAATCGCGTCAACCGTCGAACGGCCCTCCGGAAACCAAACTGGGATCGGTCTAGGCTCGGGACCATCTCATGTATGGCTGGACGACGCGGCCGGCACGATCCGTTTCAAAAAAGTTTGCCGACCTCGTCCAGTGACAACCGGACGATAAGCCAGCGGTTGCTCCGCCGGTTTCCCCCCTGTGGAGGAGGACCGTTAGCTCCCTCCACGCTGAGTGCCTGACTTTATGCAGGCGCTAAACAACCTCCCCAGTCGGGCACTTACCTCGCCGAAGGCTGCGCTCACACGCGACTGGCACTCCTGTCGGGACTGGGGCCTGCTCACTGGTAGCCCCAGTCGCCGAGCTGCCCTGGAGTATTCTCGCTCGGTCACTGAGATCCTCTGACCAGGGGGGGAGGGTGGCCTCTCCGGGACAAGGTCCCTAAAAGGAAAGAGAGGTCTCCCACCACCCGGTCGAGGCGAGCCGGGCCGAGCCTCCTGAGATAGCGGCTGGCCTGAGCCCATTCAGGACCAGCCGATATGCGCTCTTACGGTCCTGGTCGAGCTCCAACCGCAGCTCCCTCCCCAGCCTGGCCCCTGCTGGATGGCTGCACGGAGGGCGTACTTTGGTGGCTGGTACGCCCCGTGAGCCACCCCAGTTCCCCACCTCTGGATGTTCTGGCCCGCCTCTCAGCCGGGCGCGGGTCCGAGATCGCAGGCACGGATAGCTGTAACTCCGAGCTCCGCGGACTTCCCTGACCATCTGCATGCTGCCCACAGGGGCAGCCTGAACGGGCATGGCTGCATCGCAGATCCATGGGCCATGACCCACCCCAGCGGCTCACCTCCGCGTCGACGTGGTCGGCATTTGCATCGACTACGTCTCCATCATGGCTGCCGCAACAAGGCGGTGGTCCTGGCCCAACTCACCAGGGTCCACCTTTGGGGCCCATTGCCCTGCACCTGACGGCGGGAGCAGCACTCCCGGGCCAGGAGAAACACCTCTATGTAGAGGTGGTCTGGAAAGGGACTCACGGTCCGTCACCCCACCCCCAGGATCTCCACGTGCGCGCCCTGGGGAGAATTCCACGCTAGGTCGACTATCAGATTCCCCCCCCTGAGGACGCACGCAAGCTGATGGACCCCTATTTAATAGATGGAGGTCCATCTCCGCCGCCCAGTCTTAGCGTGATCTCGCCCTGTCGATTTCGCGACTGGCACCACGCCTGATGCTGTGCGCTAAAGTCCCTGGCTACTGAAATGGGATGAGGGCGGGGTAACGGCGAATGCCAGCCCCAGAGCCCGTAACAGTTCTTAAATCTGTGGCGAGCTGTGGCTAGGCGGGGCATAGACTTAGTTACCTCACGAAGACACCCCACCGCGCAGAAGGAAGCCCCTCCTACCCGCAAGGAGATGGAGGACCGTGGGGGAGTGTCTTCACCGATCGTGACGGAGTCGTCCTCCGCCGCGACCCACCTAAGGCCGCGATTTGACAGGTCTCCGCTGCGATCCCTCAGATTGCATCACGCCCGGCAAGGTTCATAGGAACAGATCCCGTGCCCGCTGGCGTGACAGACCCGCCTGCAGAGGTGACATGAACGGAAGCTGCGAGCCGCCCTCCTGCGGGCCCATCTCCTCTGAGCCACCGTCCACCGCAGCCTGTAACGATGGCTCCACATCCCAGCTGTGGACGGGAAAGGGGGAGACCCCTCCTGCTTGCCCGCAAAGGCCGCTGCATTCGCTGCCACAAGTTGACTACTCTGGGAGGGGGGGGCGTTACCCCTTCCTCTCTTCTTCCCCTTCTTAATTGGGAGGCTGACAGCTTTTCCCCATCCGATGATCGAACGGGATGCGCCAGCCGCTTCGGTACGCCGTGCATCTGACAGGCGCTGCCACCCCTAGTCACGCCTGCGACGCTGCAGCGGTAGTAATAAACTGCTCAAGTCGGTGCTGCTATCGGGCATTGCGTTTGACGTAACTCTCCCTCATGCACTGGCGATGTGAGGGACGCGCTCCACAAGCTTCGATGATTAATGGGCCTGAACCAGTATTGTGGGTTCAGCGACCCACTTTAGCGCGATTCCAAGGGCCGCTGCTGACCAGCAGCGGGACCCAGGAGGTCCACGGATTTTATAGACCTTCCTGGGTTCTGCTGTTCTGACATCGCCGGACTGGGCAACCCCCGGCTGACGACACCGCTGCGGCCACCTCCCCCGGAAGAGTGACTGAGTCCCTGACCCCTAAGTTCAGCCACACAAGCTGAGGCTGGGCCATCCCACTTCCGGCTCATTGTCGAAGAGATCCACCAGGACAAGGGCCAGCCCATCGGCCTGGCGAGCCTTGCCTTCGGGTCCAACCCAAAATCGTCGCCCTGGTTTGGGTGGCCTCTGTACCGCGGTTGCGGGCCACTGAGGAGGCACAAAGAGATCTTCCGCCTGATCTCCCTCATAGACGTAACCACCGGGCGCACAGGTAACCGACACCTCCAGCGGTGTTAAGTGCCTCCTTTCTGATTCTCTTCTGCCCCTCCTTGGGGGCAAAAGGGAGGCGGCCTTGGGGAGCCTGCACCGGTCTTAATATGGCGCTCAAGGTACCGGTTTCCTCTTCTTTCAGCCGCCAAATTCGTCCACTGGGGAGTTCCCTGGATCGGAGGGGGGGCGGCCTGGACTCCTGGCGCCGCCGTGAGCCCCTGGTCCTGCTTTCGAGGGGGCCACCACCTGGGTACAGCAACCCGGGGGTCATCTCTTCCCCTGGTCGGGGATTTATGGAGGGTATAAGTCTGCTGCAGGCTCTATCATCCCCTGACATTTTCTCTGACCCCTCTCTTCTTCTTCTTTCTCTTCTTTCCTCTTAGCGGCTGGTCTCTGCGGGGCGGGGAGGATGTCCCTTAACTGGGATTGGCCTGGCGCGCTTGAAGGATTCAGGGAAGGGGATTGGGCGTGCACTCAGAGGTGAGTTTGCCGCCCAGCATCTCCCTGGGCTCTGGGCTAATCGCACTCTGAGCCTCTCGCTCAACTTGTCGAGCAACAGACCTGATCCAGTCGAGCTCTGAGCCTCTTTCACAATACTGCTGGTAACAAACTGGCAAATGGTCGATCGGCCACATTTTCCTGACCCCTGTAATTGAGTGACGCACGGCCGGAAATTGGACCAAGTCATCCTCCAGGATTCTGGGGTCTGGAACGTCCGTGGCTCCCCATCCAAACCTATGTCTTCAGCTCCTAGCAAAGGCCCTTGTCACCGGAGGAGATGGAGGAGGGAGGTGCGCTCCCTCCTCCGTCTTCTCAGCGGCGGAGGTCCACATTTCCCCTGCCTGAGGTGGCGATTTGCCTCTAATATA
>CABEGB010001100.1:0-121250 GCA_901521435.1 Crematogaster levior
AATCTATTGCGACTATATCAAATTTTATTAATGTAAATGTGATTTTATATCTAGTTTTTAATCAATAAATTGTAATGCTCATATTACCCTAAACTTATTCGAATTAATTTAATTTATATTTACGTATATATTGGTTCACATCACAATTATGTTTTTTTAAATAAAAATTTTAAATAAATTTTAATAAGAGCCAGTAATACAGTTTATTTATATTACAAAATAATTTATTGAAAATATTTATTTTTTATTTACTTTAATAAATTTTATTGCATATTCTTTAGAAAATCAGTCATGATTTAAATATAATAATGATATTCAATATTAAACCTCTTTTACAATCTATTATACTATATATATTTCTAAAGTATTTCTCTTCTTCTAAGTCACCTGTATATATCTCTATAGGCATTATCTCTCTCTCTCTATATATATATGTATATACAGGGTGTTTGATAATTCGAACGTCAACCGTAAAATGCAAGTAGAGTAGGTTAAACTGAGTAGAAAAGTCCTGTATCATTTTGCGATTTTCGTAATAATTAATGAGATATTAATTAAAGAAGATCGACCAATACGCGCGAATCTAAGCGCGCGGCGAGAAGAGACAACCCACGATTATTGTGTAGCGTTTGAGTACGCGGGGAGAAGGAACAGCCTACCGTTATTGTCTAGCATTTTAGCGCGCGGGGAGAAGGGATAGCCACAACCATTGTTACGCGATTGTTTAGGCGCGTGACAAAGCGTTGCGAGAAGCGCGTAATACTAGAATACCGCGGCGACCGCCCCGAATTGTTCTCTCGCATTGTTTTGCATCTCTCTCTCTCTCTCTTTCTCTCCCTCTCGGTAGGCTGTTCCTTCTCCCCGCGCACTCAAACGCTACACAATAATCGTGGGTTGTCTCTTCTCGCCGCGCGCTTAGATTCGCGCGTATTGGTCGATCTTCTTTAATTAATATCTCATTAATTATTACGAAAATCGCAAAATGATACAGGACTTTTCTACTCAGTTTAACCTACTCTACTTGCATTTTACGGTTGACGTTCGAATTATCAAACACCCTGTATATATAATGTCTATAGAGATTAAAGGGTGACTCAGAAAAAGAGAAATACTTTGACTGAGGTTTTTTCTAAATTTAAATCATGACTGAAGAACCTTCGAGAATTTTCTCACAGATAAAAGTTTATTTAATTTGCCGATTCGTGGATACGGAGCAGTATGATAGTGAGCGCGAGAAACGGTTTAATTTTTGAGTATCGATTTATTAACAGTCGAACACATTTGAACCACGCGAATACTTATGCTCGCGACTAATGCAACGAGCGACTCTCTCTTTTAGCGCAAGGTCCAATATAGGCTCTTCTCGAAAGCGGATAAGGGAGCACCTTGCTCCGCTAATTCTCTGGACAGACTAGACTTTTCCCCTTTGAATTCGGCGACGAGATCGACCGGCAAATCACGAGCAAGGCGCGTGGCCCGCGCGTGCTCGACTCCGATTCGCTGGCGTCCTGGCCGAGTATCGAAAACATTCGAAGAAAACATGTGTTTTTCAATCTCGCGCGTGCCATGTCGAAGAACGTTTAGGCAGGACGGTATGTCGCGAAACGACCTTATTTTGTTTTTATTTATTTCCTAATATTTGAACATACCGCCCGCCTCGCATGCGAACGGATGCGAAAGCTGCCTTACTTATGACATTGGGATACAGATTACAAAGGCGATACAATAGATCTCGACAACCGAATAATAGGTGCGAACAATAAGAGCGCGAAAAATACCTTTACAACTTGAACTTCAGAAGTCTGATAATATTATCCTAAAGACCTTCTTAACAATAGAATAGAAAGTTCTTTTGGTACGCAAATATTATTTGAAGATCTCGAGTTTTCGAGCGCAAACAAGTACAAAGGTATGGTCAACAAGGAGTGATAAACAGCGATGTTACAATATCTTGTTTGATAAGCCGTATGATACAAATCATTCCTTAAACAAACACATTTATTAACTTAATACGTATTCTTAAATGTAAATTAAATTTATGACGCAACCTTATATTTTTGAGCAAAATTTAATTATTACCATTAACAGGTAGTCGGCACAGTAATGTGATGGGTCTCTTTAATACTGAACGCGCGGTTCGCACTGTAACGACTCGCACGAGTCCGTCGGATCCTGGATGGATCTGAGTTACTCGTGCAAGTTCCCATTTGCTCGGAGGGAGCAAAGGGTTTTTTAGCAATGCTAATTCGCCTACGCGAAAGCATGGAGTTTTCTCCGCCCATTTGTGCCGCTGTTGCAGAGAATGCAAATAGTCCTGCGACCACGCGCGCCAAAGTTGCTCCGTCATCGCATGGACTAGTTGCCATCTCGAGAGTCGATTAGAGTTTATCGCGAGTACTGATTCCTCCGGTACCGCGATAATCGGACGGCCTATCAAAAAATGACCCGGTGTAAGTGCTGACAGATCGTTCGGGTCGTCGCTGAGCGCCGCAATAGGGCGTGAGTTTAAACACGCCTCTATTTGACAGAGGAGGGTCGCGAATTCAGCCTGTGACAGGGTACGCGAGCCGGCTATTCTCTTGAGGCGCGATTTGAAACTCCTCACGCCCGCTTCCCACAATCCACCGAAATGAGGAGCCGCGGAAGGAATAAAACGCCACTCAACGCGGTCATTTGCAAGACAGTCTTGCAACGACGGATCTTTCATTAAAGCTTCGAACGTGCTCTTCATCTCCTTGTCCGCTCCCTGAAAATTCGTACCGTTGTCGCTATAAAGTCTCTTCGGTAGGCCTCGGCGACCAACGAATCTACGAAAGGCGGAAAGGAATCCAGCGCTTGAACAATCTTCAACTAGTTCTAAATGAATAGCCTTGGTTGCTAGACAGATGAATAAGGCTACCCAAGTTTTTCTCGCCTTCTGTCCTTTTCCGACGAACGGTGTGAGGAGGAAGGGACCGGCGTAATCAACACCCGTGTGAGTGAACGGTGAAGACTGATTAACGCGGGGCGAAGGCAGATCACTCATGAGCTGATTTGACGGCTTAGCAGAATAACGAGTGCAAACTACGCACTGACGGATATGATGTTTCACTGCATTTCGACTTCCCAACAGCCAATACTTTTGGCGGAGGGTTCGAAGTACTAATTGAACTCCTCCATGCAAGGTAGTTTTATGAGCATGATCTATAAGCAGAGATGCTATTCGACCCTGTGGAACAATGATGGGGTGTTGCTCATCATAAGCGAGAGCGGCATTCTGCAACCGCCCGCCGAGACGGAGCAATGAATCTTCCCCGAGAAAAGGACTTAAGGTTCTCAAGGAGCTCCTTTTTGAGATAACTTTATCTTTTCTTAAAGAGTCAATTTCAGAATCGAACGATCTCCTCTGAACATAGATCAACCAAAACGTCTCGGCTTCGTTAAGATCGTCAGCATTAAGTGCCGAAGTAGCGCGAGAATGTTTCCCTTTTTTCTTGAGCAAAGAAAGAAACCGACGAACGTAAGCTGTCACGCGGACAAGCTTCGTCCAGCTCGAGAACTTATAAGCCAGATCCCATTCTTCTGCGCCTTCCATGTGAAGGACAGTAGATTTTCGAGTTTCACTTGAAATTCTTTTGATGGCGTCGGAGGATAGCGGGACTGAGACATCATGAATCGGCCATGACGTAGAATGCTTCTGGAGCCAGGGTGGCCCGGTCCACCACAGTGGATGCGAAAGTAATTCGGACGCGGTTAGACCGCGAGACGCACAATCCGCGGGATTGTCCTTTGACGGCACGTGACTCCATCGAGCCGACGGCAGATTAGTTTGTACTTCGGATGCGCGGTTAGCTACATAAGTGGTCCACTTAGATGGATGCTGGCGTATCCATGCCAGCGCTATAGTGGAATCCGTCCAACAATGTATCTGAATTTGATGTAAATCAAGTGACTTTACTGTCCATTTTACAAGTCGACTTAAAAGTACGACGGCGTTCAATTCAAGTCTCGGAATACTAACTGTTTTTACTGGTGCGACCTTTGTCTTAGCAGCGATCAAACTAACCGTATAATCGGAAAGCGAATGAAAGACGCGCAAATAAACCACAGCGGCATAAGCACGAGTTGACGCGTCTGCAAACCCGTGAATTTCGAGTGTCAAATTATCTGGAGCTTGGCCGGTCCATCGCGGAATTTTGAATTTCATCAATTCACTAAAATCCGATACGAAATTGCTCCACCGGAGTTTCAAATCGTCGGGTATGAGCGAGTCCCAATCGCAATGTAACAACCATAGTTCTTGTAAAAAGATTTTCGCGGTAATTACGACCGGAGCGGCCCAACCGAGCGGGTCGTACAATTTCGCGACGAATGAAAGTATTGATCGTTTAGTGGGATCAACCGGTTTTATCGAATTTACAGTGAGACAAAATGAATCTTCGGAGGGAAGCCACGAAAGTCCGAGTACTTTCAGAGATTCGTCTTGTAATACGAGATGATCCGTGACTTCTGGCTGATCGAGCGAGATTTCATCGAGAAGATCGCTTGTATTAGACGCCCATTTTCGAAGTTGGAAGCCTCCTCTTTTCATTAATTCTATTAATTGAACTCGCGTGTCTTTTAATGAATTGATATCGTCTGCACCAAACAAAGTGTCGTCGACATAAATCGATTCATTTAAAATATGAACCGCCGCGGGGTAATGAGCACCGTCGTCTAGAGCCAGTTGTTTTAAAACGCGCATCGCGAGATACGGAGCCGGAGCCAAACCGTACGTCACCGTAAGAAGTCGAAAATGCTTTACCGAGGTGTCACCCGTCGGACGCCAAAGAATCCTTTGATAATCGACGTCTTGAGGATGCACGCGAATTTGCCGGAACATCTTTTCGATATCCGCTGTATAAACGTAGCGCCATTTTCGCCACCGAGACAAAACGGCAGGAAGATCTTGTTGCAGTTTAGGCCCGGCTAATAAATGATCGTTCAACGTCGTGCCATTCCGAGTCTTGCACGATGCGTTGAACACGACGCGTAACTTCGTGGTGCAACTAGTTCTCCGAACCACCGGGTGATGCGGGATGTAAACGGGCAAACTCTCCGCCTGTTCTGACTCATCGACTCGAGTCATATGTCCGAGTGACTCGTACTCCGCGAGAAATTCGTCGTATTGTGAGCAGAGTTCGGGTTGATTTTTTAAGCGGTTCTCCATACGATGGTATAGAGACCGCGCTATAGGCAGAGATTCTCCGATATCGATCGGCGGATCTCCCCTGAACGGCAGTCGAACGATGTATCGACCGTCGTAAGAACGACAGTGAGTCTGCACGAAGTGTCGTTCGCATTTTTCCTCCTCTTCCGTGAGGGGGGTAGTTGACGAGATCTCTTCGTCTTCCCAGAAACGCTGGAGAAGAGTGTCTACGTCCTGAGCTAGAACGCAATTTAAAACGGCAGTCTCCGCAGAAGCCCGTTTATTACCACCGGTAGGACCGGAAATAATCCAGCCAAACGCGGTTAATTGGGCTGTGGGGGTTCCGAGCGGACCTTGTCTCAAATCGCGCCTCAAAAGGGAGCCGTAAATATCTGCTCCTATAAGCAAATGAATTTGATGATGGCTCGACGGATCCGGATCCGCGAGCGAGAGGCCCTGTAAATGAGGCCATGAGTCGACAGGCTGAATTCGCGACGCCGCGTATGAAGTAATTCTTTGGAAAACATATGCAGTCATAGGAAACGCAGGATTCGCCTTTTCACGAGGCGTCAATCGCAATGAGACGCGAGATTTTGCAGAGCCGGTGTACTTTTCACCGAACCCTTTTATCTGCAAGTCGGTTCTCTCTCTTTTCGTACGAATTGTTTGAGTTAAGGCTTCCGAAATGAAACTGAAATTTGATCCTTGATCTAGCAAAGCGCGTACTTTAAAACACCTACCCTCAGCAGTGTGAATGTCGACCCACGCAGTCGCGAGAAGCACGGTCGGAGTCGTGACGACCGGCGGTTTTACCGCTTGAACGCTAGCGACGGCCGCGTTATCGGAAACGCACGAAGAGTCGGGTTTTGAATTCGACGGTACGTTCGCCTTTTCCGATGTCGAACTTTCAGTGACGCTCGGCGCTTGATAATTCGCAGAATGCAACAATGTATGATGCGTACGACGACACTGAGTGCATCGCTGCTTGCTTATGCATTTCGGCGACATGTGTCCCGATCTCAGACAATTAAAGCATGTCTTATTTGTACGAGCAATCTCCATGCGTTGTGCTGCTGACTTTCGGCGAAATTCCTCGCACTTTGAAACGAAGTGATTTCCCGAACAGCAAATACATTTCACCACCGCGACATTATTAACCGACGACCGTTGCTTGTCAGATTTTACATTAACGCCTTCTTTTGTAATGTCGGCGAAGTCCGACAGTCCGCGTATGCGCGAAGTAAGAAAATCGTGGAGATCTTTATATGATGGGATGGAATCGATCGCTGAGCGTTTCAAGTTCCACTCGCTACGAGTTTTTGAACTGAACTTTTGCGTTATGGTATAAACTAAGATATCGTCCCATTTATCTACTGGTCTTTGTAAATTACGCAGAGCAGCAAGCGATGCAGCTACCGTGTCGCGCAGCTTTCTTAATTCTAATACGCCCTCGCTTTTCATGACAGGTATGCTCATAAAGGCATGCAAATGCGTGTGAATTAATGTAAGCCTGTCATCGTACTCGTCAATTAGCAGTTGCCAAGCCGACGCGTAATTTTCATCCGAAATACGTAAATTGTTAATAATTAAGGCAGCGTTTCCGATTACGCTTGTCTTTAAATAGTGGAATTTCTGAGTATTTGATAAAGTATCGTTATTGGCTACGAGAGATTCGAATGTATTTTTAAAGGTTTCCCAATCGGAAAACTTACCCGAAAATTTCGGAAGTGAAATGCGTGGCAACTGAAAATGACTATTATTACTGTCGCGTATGGAGGAATCAGTACTACGCTCGAAAGAAGAAGAACTAGTTTGAAAACGACTTATCGTCTCCCGTAATATGTCGGCAGTCTCGAGGTAGACCTCCTCCGCGGCCAGGAACTCGTTCTTGAGAAAGTACTGTTGTGTCTTTCGATCCTCCGGGGTGGCCACCATCTGGATCCGGGAGTGAAGTCCTCGGCAGGAAACCCAGAGGGACTCCAAATTGGTGAGACGCCCTTGCGTCTTCGCCAACGTAATATTAGCTTTCGCTAATTTTTTAAAGTTCACGAGGACTCTGGTCAGAGTCTCAATCGTTTCGGCCTGTTCGGCGAGAATAAACTTTAACTCAGCCATAATTGCAGTAATTTGAGAAGACACTGTCGAAACGAAAAATGTCTTTAATCGAACCACACCGATTATGCCGGGCACTATTGGTGAGCCGACGGCAACGATTTCGCGGACGAACGTATGTCGAAACGCGATAAACTGTCTTCGGGAGAACGCTCTAAGTGTACCGGGACGTGAGATCACTTTCCGACGGTCACTGTTCCGCGAACGATCTTGTATCGTTTCGCGTGGATTCCTGTCTCCTTCCGAGCACACTGGGGTTGCCGGGCATGTTATGAGGATGCCGACGGCAACGAATTTCGCGAACAATCTTTCGTTGGAACGCGATTAATTGTCTCCGTGAACACTGTATCGGGCGCTTAACAGCGGCCCCGACGGTAATGAATTCGCGGCTGACTCAGCGTCGTTTCGCGAAAAATAGCGTAACGCGAGACTTTACTATCCTTTCTTGTCTCACGGTACCGCGGGCAGCTTTTGCACTCGCGGATACAACGCGAAACTTGTATTACGATTGGTCGACTTCACGAATCGGAGTCTGCCTGATTAATTAAACGCTAGTTCTCAATCTCTTCCGTCGCTCGCGCGCACTTCACTGATCGTATTGTCGAGGATCCGGCTCGAAGGACCAATTTTATCTGTGCAAGAACCTTCGAGAATTTTCTCACAGATAAAGTTTATTTAATTTGCCGATTCGTGGGTACGGAGCAGTATGATAGTGAGCGCGAGAAACGGTTTAAATTTGGAATATCGATTTATTAACAGTCGAACACATTTGAACCACGCGAATACTTATGCTCGCGACTAATGCAACGAGCGACTCTCTCGCTCCATTAGCGCAAGGTTCAATATAGGCTCTTCTCGAAAGCGGATAAGGGAGCACCTTGCTCCGCTAATTCTCTGGACAGACTAGACTTTTCCCTTTTGAATTCGGCGACGTGATCGACCGGTAAATCACGAGCAAGGCGCGTGGCCCGCGCGTGCTCGACTCCGATTCGCTGGCGTCCTGGCCGAGTATCGAAAACATTCGAAGAAAACATGTGTTTTTCAATCTCGCGCGTGCCATGTCGAAGAACGTTTAGGCAGGACGGTATGTCGCGAAACGACCTTATTTTGTTTTTATTTATTTCCTAATATTTGAACACAATTAATAAATCTGTTACTGAAAATGTTACTATTTTTTATTTATTTTTTATTTTTCAGAGGATTAATCAAGCTGTGCGGCGCGCCATAAATCGGGACAAAAAAAGACAAATAGATATACTGGTCGCATGTATGCACCGCCGACATACACGTCTTTCTACACATCGACGCCGCCGCCGCCGACGCCGACATACACGCCTTCATATGCATCGACGGCGCCGCCGCCGCCGCCGCCGCCGACGTACACGCCTTCATATGCATCGCCGCCGCCGACATACACGTCTTCATATGCATCGATGGCGGCACCGGCACCGCCACCACCACCACCACCACCGCCGCCTATGTACGCCGCGCCGGCTCCGACTCCGTACCAAACATATCCGCATCAAACATATCCACATTTTTCCTCTTATCCGTATTTACCACGGCCATATTAGACTATTACATTTGGCAAATTTTTTAAGCATGGTGATTGTTGATTTCTCTCTCTTTCTCTCTCTCTCTCTCTCTGCCTTTCTCTCAGATAAAACGGGAGTGTAATTTGTGTGTAATTTTTATTTTTATTTTTCAATGCAGAACCCAGAGAGAGAGAGAGAGAGAGAGATACTGGTTTTGGCTCTGTATCAAACATATCCTCATTTTTGTTTTGCAGTCAATCACGTTTGAAAAATTTGCAGTACGAAAAATGTAATACTAGTCTTAGATTGTGGAGTTATTTGATTTTCTCTCTCTCTCTCTCTGCCTTTCTCTCAGATAAAACGGGAGTGTAATTTGTGTGTAATTTTTATTTTTATTTTTTAATGCAGAACCCAGAGAGAGAGAGAGAGAGAGAGAGATACTGGTTTTGGCTCTGTATCAAACATATCCTCATTTTTATTTTGCAGTCAATCACGTTTGAAAAATTTGTTGTACGAAAAATGTAATACTAGTCTTAGATTGTGGAGTTATTTGATTTCTCTCTCTCTCTCTGCCTTTCTCTCAGATAAAACAGGAGTGTAATTTGTGTGTAATTTTTATTTTTATTTTCGAACGAAAATTTTTTTGTAAATGTAATATATATATATATATATGTACATTTTTTGTATTTCTTTAATTATAAACATATCCTCATTTTTATCTTGTAGTCAACACATCATCACATGTTTGTGATAAAAAAATTTGTTGTATGAAAAAACAAGAATGCAATTTGTATGTAAAAATGTAAAACGAGAGTGTAATTTGTGTGTAATTTTTATTTTTATTTTTGAACGAAAATTTTTTTGTAAATGTAATATATATATATATATATATACAGGGTGTCTGGTAATTCGAAGATCAACCGTAAACTGCAGGTAGAGTAGGTTAAACTGAGCAGAAAAGTCCTGTATCATTTTTTGATATTCTTAATATTTACCGAGATATTAACAAAAAAAGATTGGCGAATCCGCGCGCGCTTTGCTCGCGCGGCGAGAAGGACGTCCCACCGCCACGTGCTCACTAAGCGCGCAGTGAGGCGGTGGGCGGAGCCTACGAGCGTAATACTAGAACACGGCGGCGACGGCGGCGACCGCGCCGACCGCGCCGAATTATTCTTTCGCATTGTCTTGCATCTCTCTCTCTCTCTCTCTCTCTCTCTCGTACGCGCGCACGCAGCATAGAAAACATGCTATCGTTTCCTCACCACCTTGCGGTAGATAGCAAGGCGCATTTTTTTTATAGTGGTATCCCCAATAGGTCTAATCCACTCTCATTATTTAATGCAAAAATTGTTCGAAGTGCCTTCCTCGTTCTCGTACACACAGTTCGGCCCTTCGAATAATATTGCGCGTCGCGCGATACGCCATATCCGGCGTGATGGTATTAAAAGCTGCGAGAATTGCTTATCGCATTTCCGCTTCTGTACCACCACGCCGATGTTCGACTAAATCTTTAATATATCCCCATACAAAATAATCTAATACATTAAGATCTGGCGATCGCGGCGGCCAGATGATTGGGCCACCTCGACCCATCCACCTGTCCGGATAATGCGCGTTTAAAAATTCGCGTACCTGTCGTGAAAAATGTGCAGGTGCCCCGTCGTGTTGGAAAATTAGTTGCGCTCTTGCGCGGAGGGGAATAGTTTCCAAAAGTATAGGCAATTGATTTTGGAGGAAATTTGCATATACTTCTCCATTTAAACGAGGCGGTAGAAAGTAGGGACCAATCTGAAAATTACCGAAATAAATAATTTAGTGAAACTGCAAGAAAACATTTTTTAGATTACTCTGTAAATTTATTACTTACGATTTCGTTCGCCGTTATTCCTGCCCATACATTAATTGTCCAACGATACTGGAAAGCGTGTTCCCGAATGACGTGCGGGTTTTCTTCCGCCCATAATAAAAAATTATGTCTATTAAAAATACCGTTGGGCGTGAAGGTGGCCTCATCGGTCCATAGAATGCGGTCGGGAAAAGAATCATCCCGCCGACATTGTGCAAGAAACCCTGTGCATGTTTCACCGATTATTAATATTTATTAAAAATAACAGAAAAATACATTAAATAAATAAATAAAAATACCTTCACAAAAATAGATGCGTGGTTCTCGATCTCTCGGCAAAAGTTGCTGTACTCGTTGAAAATGAAATGGATGTAATCCATTTTGGCGTAAAGTACGATGCACGAAGTGTCGCGAGAAACCAAGTGTCTTAGCTAAACAGCGCACACTATTTTGCGGATTCTCCTCTATCGCTGCAAGAATCCTTTCTTCATCATTTACACCATGCATTCGTCTACCAGCAGTTCGGCGATTTGCTATTAAAACTCCCGTGTCTCGTGCGCGTTGTATACATTTTAAAATCACTCTGTAATCGGGATGTCGTTCACGCTCGGGAAATTGCTCCGCGTACAAACGCGCCGCGGCATGTGCATTTTTCCCGGCCATTCCGTACGTGATAATCATATCCGTATATTCCACGGTAGTATAACTCATCTTTTTATAATTTACGATAATATTTCGTGCGAAACGTACACGTAGGAGACTGGGCAACTACTAATGTTGAAGTAATAAATAAGTCGAAAAATTTAACGTTGAATTTTGTTTTTATTTGTTTCAAACGTTGGTGCCGCGCGGCATATCGCTATCGAGCGCTTTTCTTTCACATCTAAGGAATACCGCCGCGCGATACATAAAGACAAGCCGCGATCGCGATTAGAATACATTGAGATTTGGCGATCGCGGAATATATCGCGCGGCGGTATTCCTTAGATGTGAAAGAAAAGCGCTCGATAGCGATATGCCGCGCGGCACCAACGTTTGAAACAAATAAAAACAAAATTCAACGTTAAATTTTTCGACTTATTTATTACTTCAACATTAGTAGTTGCCCAGTCTCCTACGTGTACGTTTCGCACGAAATATTATCGTAAATTATAAAAAGATGAGTTATACTACCGTGGAATATACGGATATGATTATCACGTACGGAATGGCCGGGAAAAATGCACATGCCGCGGCGCGTTTGTACGCGGAGCAATTTCCCGAGCGTGAACGACATCCCGATTACAGAGTGATTTTAAAATGTATACAACGCGCACGGGAGTTTTAATAGCAAATCGCCGAACTGCTGGTAGACGAATGCATGGTGTAAATGATGAAGAAAGGATTCTTGCAGCGATAGAGGAGAATCCGCAAAATAGTGTGCGCTGTTTAGCTAAGACACTTGGTTTCTCGCGACACTTCGTGCATCGTACTTTACGCCAAAATGGATTACATCCATTTCATTTTCAACGAGTACAGCAACTTTTGCCGAGAGATCGAGAACCACGCATCTATTTTTGTGAAGGTATTTTTATTTATTTATTTAATGTATTTTTCTGTTATTTTTAATAAATATTAATAATCGGTGAAACATGCACAGGGTTTCTTGCACAATGTCGGCGGGATGATTCTTTTCCCGACCGCATTCTATGGACCGATGAGGCCACCTTCACGCCCAACGGTATTTTTAATAGACATAATTTTTTGTTAGATTGAGCAATGTATAACCTCTCTCTATATATTGTATGTTTGTGGACTAAAAGTCTGAGTTTACTTTCTTATTCTTTATGTTTTCTATGCTCGCTAAGCTCCTCTCTCTGCTTCCGCTAAAAGCAAGCAAGAACTCTTTTTCTATCACACGTTCATTAAAAGGGTATACAGTTTCTGTGTAGGTCTTGTGTTTGCTCTCGTCCATTCCTCATCCCCAATGCCCGACGGCCAACAGGTTATGGGCCCAGTACTACGTGTGTGAAAAGAGGAAGTTAGTTGCGAAATAAAGTTTGCATATCACGAGTCGGTTCGAGGATCAACGTGCGTAAAAATGGCGGACGATGAGAAATACAAAGTGCCACTCTTCGATGGAAGCAATTATAGCAACTGGAAGTTTCGCATGCAGATTCTACTCGAGGAACACGATCTCTACAATCTAGTCTGCGTAGAGTTTGATAAACTAATAACAGATTTACCGACGGCATCTGCGGCCGCCCAAATTTCTATCTTAAGGAAAAATGACAAAAAATGCAAGTCGCTCATCACTCAACGTATCTCAGACAACTATCTCGAGTACGTGAAAGAGAAGAATACAGCATATGACATGTGGAAATCTCTCTCGGACAGCTTTGAACGAACAGGCGTGTCGAGTCAACTTCGTCTTAGAAAAACACTTTTGACAATGCGGTATGCACCAACGGAATCCATGGCATCTCATTTTCTAAAATTCGATAAACTCATTCGGGAGTTGAAATCGACCGGCGCTAAGATAGAAGAAACCGATATAGTGTGCCATCTATTACTAACGATGCCTGAAGAATACGATATGGTCGTAACAGCTCTGGAAACAATGTCAAGTGGACAATTAACCCTCAGTTTCGTAAAAACGAGGTTATTGGATGAAGAAGCGAAGCGAGGTGGCAGCACCGGTTCAGTGAGTGGAAGTCCATCTACCGTGTTCTCAGCTACAGCGAATAAACGCCATGGAAATCGAAATGCGAACAATAAACAGAAATCAAACGGAAACGGTGCAAGATCCGGAAAGCAACGCACTCGGTTTGACTATAAATGTCACCACTGTGGTATAGTCGGACATAAACGGTCTGAGTGTCGGAAACTAAAATACGGAGACAAAAATTCTGAAACAGCGAATGCCGCACTTGACGATAACAATAACAATTACCAAAAGGACTTTGTGTTTCTAGCAAGTGGAAGTGACAGTGACGTGTCAAGCGTTAATTGGGTTCTAGATTCCGGATCTACTGAGCACTTGTCGACGAAAAAGACAAAATTAACTAATGTGCGGAAATTAACTACGCCAGTAAATATACGTATCGCAAAGTCGGGTCATACGCTCGTCGCAGATGAAATCGGAGACTTAAGAGTGCGTGCGCGAGTGAACGGAAAAATCACTGACATTCTAATGACTGGGATCTTATCGGTAGCCGGACTCGAGTGTAATCTTCTCTCGGTTCGAAGACTTGAAATAAATGGTTTTTCAGTAACGTTTAAAGACAGTAAAGGAATTATTAAGAAAGGAAACAGTATCGCCGCAATCGCGTATCGAAAAGACAAACTGTACGAATTATGCGTTGAATGTGTAACGGAAACTGCAATTTTTTGCAGGACAAATGAAACAACACAACTGTGGCATCATCGTTTGGGACATCTAAGCAGCTCCGGGATGAAAAAACTAGTCAGCATGGCAAGCGGAATTGACATGAAGGAATTAGAGACTTCATCGGAACTTTGCGAAATCTGTGTGGAGGGCAAGCAGACTCGACTCCCTCACCAAACTCATCGCATCAGAGCAAAACGTCCTCTCGAGCTGATTCATAGTGATCTTTGTGGTCCGATAAACATCACGTCCTTTGATGGGAAGAAATATCTACTCACCTTCATTGATGACTTCACTCATTTTACTGTGGCATACACATTGAAAGCCAAATCAGAAGTGCTCAGGCATTTTAAAATGTTTCAATCATTAGCAGAAACTCATTTTAATCTTAAAATAAGTAGATTCAGGTGTGACAATGGCAGGGAATATCTCTCGACTGAAACTCGTCAGCATTTCGAAGAATGCGGAATACAATTTGAATTTACGATTCCCTATACGCCACAACAGAATGGAGTGGCAGAAAGGATGAACCGCACAATAATGGAGAAGGCGCGCTGTATGATTCTACATTCAAAAATGAATAAGATTTTCTGGTCCGAGGCAGTGATAGCAGCTGTTTACTTAATCAATCGATGTCCAACGAACGCTGTGAAAGACAAGCTGCCTGCGGAACTCTGGTATGGAAAAAAACCTGATCTTCGGAAACTAAGAGTTTTTGGATGTGTCGCGCTTCTCCACATTCCAAAAGAATTGATAAATGGAAAATTTGAACCACGCTCAAAACGTTGCAGACTGATGGGCTATTGTACGAATGGATATCGACTATGGTGCCAGGAAAGTAAAAAAATAGTACTGGGTCGAGATGTTATGTTTAATGAGACAAAATTTACTTTCGAGCCCGAAGATGTTTATAGCGGATTAGAACTTACAAGTGAAGCAGCAAAGAATCAAGAATCCCCCACAGTAACTAAGAGTCAAGAATTATCCACTTCAGGCATAGAACAAGAAGTCTCGAGTGATACAGGATCCGAAGACTTTAATAGCGCTGAAGAAGATGTAAACCAAAGAAACACAACATCGGAAGATAAAGCAAAGACTCTGAGAAGAAGTTCACGAGAGAGAAATAAACCGAAATATCTAAATGACTACACCGTTCTGGCTTTATGCGCAGAATCCCTCGTTGAGGATGTACTACAACAATTTGATGACATACATGGACGGGATGACGAAAGGCAGTGGATACATGCGGTGAATGAAGAAATTAAATCTCTTGTTGAAAACAAAACTTGGGATTTGATACCATTGCCTCCTGGAAAAAAGGTCATTAGTAACAGATGGGTTTTCAAGATAAAAAGAGACAAAAACGGAAACATCGATAAATACAAGGCACGTCTGGTAGTGAAAGGATGCTCACAACGAAGGGGCCTGGATTATGAAGAAACGTACGCGCCAGTTGCGCGCCTCACTACGGTGCGAACCCTTTTATCGATAGCCAATGAGTTCAAGCTAAAAACTAGACAATTAGACGTCAAAAACGCCTTTCTACACGGAACCATCAGTGAAGAAATATACATGAAGTTACCTCAAGGATTTACTCAAGATAGTGGTCTCGTATGCAAGCTGAATCGTTCGCTCTATGGACTGAAACAAGCTCCACGAGCATGGAATGCTCGATTCAATGAGTTCATCTTAACTCTGGGGCTCAAAAGGTCAGAGCGAGACCACTGCCTTTATACAGCTATATCCAAAAGGTGTCGGTTGTATCTCCTGCTCTACGTCGATGATATTATCATTGCAGGTCAAGATGCAACTCAGATGCAGGAGATTGTTGATGCTCTTAAAAATGAATTCGCTATGACAGACATTGGTGAAATCGGAAATTTCCTCGGAATAAAGATTGAGAGAACATCAAGAGGTTTATTTTTGAGCCAGAGAGCATATATGGAAAAAATGCTTGCTCGTTTTGGAATGACGGAGTGCAATCCTTCTAAAACACCCATGGAAGCAAACCCTGAGAAACAAGAAAACGATGACGGAGAAGTTATAACCGTGACGAGACCATACAGAGAGCTCGTTGGATGTCTGATGTTCCTCATGCTCAACACACGTCCAGACATAAGTGTTACTGTAAACCATTTTAGTCGTTTCCAGAGTAACGCAAAACTAATTCATTGGAAAGGTCTCAAACGAGTCCTTCGATATATCAGAGGTACCCTCGACTATGGATTGCTGTTCAAACGAAACTTGGATCCAGAAACATCTCTGCAAGTTTACGTAGATGCAAACTGGGCTACAGATCGTGATCGCAAGTCAACTACTGGCTACCTACTCCAGGTCTTCGGTTCTACGGTAGCTTGGTCAACAAAGAAGCAAACTGGCGTCACCCTCTCGTCTACAGAAGCTGAATATGTTGCTCTGGCAACAGCCTTGACAGACGCGATGTGGCTAAAGGGACTTCTAGAGGACCTTAGTGTAAATGGTGATCGTCCCATTGTAGTGCATGAGGACAATCAATCAGTAATTCACCTATTAAGCAGATGGGAACATCGCAGATTAAAACATGTTGATATCAAATATAATTTTGTTAGAAACATGCATCAAAACAAAGAAATCAACGTGCAATACATAAATACCAAAGAGCAAATTGCCGATATACTTACTAAAAGTGTCATAGGAGACCAATTTGCTAAACTTCGTTTCTACATTGGTGTTTGTAAAATCTAAACTATCATTTATGTAATGGCTGATACATTGAGGCGGAGTGTTAGATTGAGCAATGTATAACCTCTCTCTATATATTGTATGTTTGTGGACTAAAAGTCTGAGTTTACTTTCTTATTCTTTATGTTTTCTATGCTCGCTAAGCTCCTCTCTCTGCTTCCGCTAAAAGCAAGCAAGAACTCTTTTTCTATCACACGTTCATTAAAAGGGTATACAGTTTCTGTGTAGGTCTTGTGTTTGCTCTCGTCCATTCCTCATCCCCAATGCCCGACGGCCAACATTTTTTATTATGGGCGGAAGAAAACCCGCACGTCATTCGGGAACACGCTTTCCAGTATCGTTGGACAATTAATGTATGGGCAGGAATAACGGCGAACGAAATCGTAAGTAATAAATTTACAGAGTAATCTAAAAAATGTTTTCTTGCAGTTTCACTAAATTATTTATTTCGGTAATTTTCAGATTGGTCCCTACTTTCTACCGCCTCGTTTAAATGGAGAAGTATATGCAAATTTCCTCCAAAATCAATTGCCTATACTTTTGGAAACTATTCCCCTCCGCGCAAGAGCGCAACTAATTTTCCAACACGACGGGGCACCTGCACATTTTTCACGACAGGTACGCGAATTTTTAAACGCGCATTATCCGGACAGGTGGATGGGTCGAGGTGGCCCAATCATCTGGCCGCCGCGATCGCCAGATCTTAATGTATTAGATTATTTTGTATGGGGATATATTAAAGATTTAGTCGAACATCGGCGTGGTGGTACAGAAGCGGAAATGCGATAAGCAATTCTCGCAGCTTTTAATACCATCACGCCGGATATGGCGTATCGCGCGACGCGCAATATTATTCGAAGGGCCGAACTGTGTGTACGAGAACGAGGAAGGCACTTCGAACAATTTTTGCATTAAATAATGAGAGTGGATTAGACCTATTGGGGATACCACTATAAAAAAAATGCGCCTTGCTATCTACCGCAAGGTGGTGAGGAAACGATAGCATGTTTTCTATGCTGCGTGCGCGCGTACGAGAGAGAGAGAGAGATGCAAGACAATGCGAAAGAATAATTCGGCGCGGTCGGCGCGGTCGCCGCCGTCGCCGCCGTGTTCTAGTATTACGCTCGTAGGCTCCGCCCACCGCCTCACTGCGCGCTTAGTGTGGCGGTGGGAGATAGAGCGGTGGGATTATACCAATAATTCGGCGCGGTCGCCGCAGTGTTTTAGTATTACGCTCGTAGGCTCCTCCCACCGTCTCACTGCGCGCTTAGTGAGCACGTAGCGGTGGGACGTCCTTCTCGCCGCGCGCGCTTTCCTCGCGCGGATTCGCCGATCTTTTTTTGTTAATATCTCGGTAAATATTAAGAATGTCAAAAAATAATACAGGACTATTCTGCTCAGTTTAATTTACTCTACCTGCAGTTTACAGTTGATCTTCGAATTACCAGACACCCTGTATATATATATATGTACATTTTTTGTATTTCTTTAATTATAAACATATCCTCATTTTTATCTTGTAGTCAACACATCATCACATGTTTGTGATGATGTGTTGACTACAAGATAAAAAAAAAAATTTGTTGTATGAAAAAACAAGAGTGCAATTTGTATGTAAAAATATAAAACGAGAGTGCAATTTTTGTGTAACTTTTATTTTTATTTTTGAACGAAAGCGTTTTTTGTAAATGTATATATATATGTATATATGTACATATAATGTATAATAAAAAATAAAATATATAAAATATAAAATATAAAGTGTACTTTTTATTTAGTTATAGAAAATAATTTCCTATAATTATCAATTAATATAATTTCGTAGGAAGAGAAGTAAAATTGGATGAAGAGGTAAGGCACACTACTCAAGTGTTTGAGAAAAAATTTCGAGCGCCGGATAAAATAACAAAGCTTTTAGCGAAGGCGCTTAGCGTAGCAGTAGGGAGGCAGTATAGTTTAGGCATACTAAACTCGTAAAGTCGACATTGCCAGTTTGAGACTCGGTAAATAATTTTTTTGTATATAATTTTTTTTAATAGACTATAATACATAATAAATATATACGTTTATATACGTTTTGTTATTTATTGCATTTATATTTTTCTTTGCTTCGAAAATCCGCCAATAGAATAACTGTATGATAGAAATAAATAGATAATTGTTTCTAAATAGCAATAACAGTGGTAGATTGGTGCTATACACAACACAAATAAATCAAAACATGTTTTATTTACATGTTTTTTTATACAATGTATAAAATATCGCGCGAATTATTGTTTCGCTTCTTTTTATAATAAATATTGTCCTAAAACATACTATTTTATATATTCTATTTTTAGCAATAAATAAAACATGTTTTAATTTATTTGTGTTTTGTATAGCATTGATCTACTGCTGTTATTGCTGAAACACAATAATATATCTATTTCTATCATACAATTATTCTATAAATAAATTTTTTAAGCAAAAAGATGCCCAATATAAATATAATAAATAATAAAACGTATTACATTTATTATGTATTATATTCCATTGCAAAAAATCGTATAGAAAAAAATTATTCATCGAGTTTTGAACCGGCAATGTCGACGTTACGAGTTTAGCAAGCTGCCTGTATGCCACGCGCTCTTCACTAAACGTTTTGTTACTTTGATTTATCTGGCGCTCGGAATTTTTGCGATTTTCTAGCAAACGCTTGAATAGTGTGCCTTATCTCTTTATCCTATAATGTGTAATAAACATGCACGAAATGGCAAAGATAATATTATTTTTATCAAATTATTTTATTAAATTATTTTATCAAATAAGCAGATTGCAACAGCTCCATCTATCACGATGTCTGTGAACTAATTTACTGCTCTGTATTATCTTTAGATCTCGCTTTCGCTTGCAAATAATTCTTCACAAATAATTCTTCAATTTTATACGCTAATCTTTTTTATTAAGCCTCTAAAAAAAATTCTAAAGGTATATTTACATTCTTTCATGTTTTCTCTTGTCGGTGCCGATCTCATTTTATATGTGCAAGCTGTAAAACTTTTGTATTGGTCAAATATATTTACGACCTGCAGCTAGGAGTCGATAACAAAAATCTAATTTTTAAAATTTTTTCTTATTTTTAAGATAAAATCACCGGCGCCATATTTGTTACTTTGTGTATTTTAATCGTGGAGAAGCATTTGTCATTTTACTTAACTAATAAAAAGTTTAGCGTAAAAGACGAAAGTATCATTTCGGTCGGTAAAGAAAATGCTTTCAGCATCCCCTTAAGACAGTCTTCATTATTAAACCCGACTCTAAATACCGACCTATTATAGTAGTTTTTAGATATAGTTACTTTATCCTTTATTACACTCAAATTCACGTAATCGATTTGCATTACCAATGACCTTCTATGTTACGACCTTAACCTTCGACTTTGTGGTATCAATGCTGCTACCAATCGTATGGTCAATGCTTAAATTAACATGGCGGACGAGCTCGATAACTCGTAAGTAAATTGAAATATAAATAATAATACTTATAATAATTAATCGTTCATTTTTTTTAATTTTCAGATTATCTAACATTGATATACAGGGCCTCGAAGAAATTGCCCTTCTTAAAGAGCTTAACAAAGATTTAAAGAAGCAGCTTACAGAAGCTATGGCGGCCCTTGCTGCTGCCACTGCCGCTGCCGCTGGCGGTTCACAGCCGCCACTTCCACCGCTGCCGCCGCCGCCTCAGCCGTTTCCGCCTCCGCTTCCGCCGTCGTCTGAGGGATCGCCGCCGTCGTCTGAGGGACCGCCGCCGTCGTCAGCGGTACCGCCGCCGTCGTCAGCGGTACCGCCGCCGTCGTTAGCGATACCGCCGCCGTCGTCTAAGGGACTGCCGCCGTTGTCAGCGGGACTAGCTTTGGCGTCCCAACCGCCACCGAACCGTAAGTCAAAAAACGTACTGTCCATAATAATGTTATACAATGTAATTTTTATTAAATATTTATCTTTTACAGGTCCACCTCGGTGGCAAAAGTCTAGATACCGCGGTCGAAACCGCGGACGCCCCCCAATTCGTCGTGGACGAGGTGCCCTCAACAACGGTTTATTTAATTTTTACTTTTATTCGAAGTAGAAAACTCTTACTTCAATGTTTTTTAATTAATTTCGTAAAATAATAAAAAAATAAACTAAAATAAAATAAAAATTTTTATTACTTCTTTCCCATACTTTTTCTCACAACTTAAATGCTACTAGAACAAATTCCATTTTAAATGACGATTGATAGTGTAACCTTTTAAACGGTAGATTTACAGAGTGGACCATTTTAATCCTTCCAGTCGAATATTTCGTAAACCAAGCCCGGGAGAGAAAAATTTTTCAGACAAAAGTTGTTTGGTTTCGAGGGGACTATAAGATGGTATCAATGGTTTGACCTTGCAGAATTATTTGAAAGTCACATGAAAGTCACCTCAATTTTTTTAAATGACATTCCCTATTTTTTATTGCATATTCTTGTAGCTTATCTCGAGACCTTTCCAAAACACTATAAATAAATGTTTTTTGTTAAATATTTTCCAAGTTATAAGGCTTGTAATAATTTCTTAATTTTACATAAACTATAAAATATCTCGTGAAATATTCACTTTTCGATGATCTTACCTCAATACTTTTATGCACAGAATAATGAAAGAAATCAATTGGTGTAAAGAAAACACATAGTTGTTTTTAAGAAAAAATGTGCAATTTGTAATCAAGAGACACGGTAGTGTCTTGTGCTAAGTCCGCGCAAGCACAAGACAGACACTACCGTGTCTTATTACGTGAGTCGGTCAGTTGAGAGCACTCAATATTTCTGGTTTTCATATATCCGCTGAACGGATCGACTTCTAAGTAGTCTCAATCGATAGAGCGGGGTCGAATTATATAATAAAAATGTTTTCATTTTTGGGCTACATGCTCTATAAATCGAGCTATTACGACGCAAAGTCCAAATGTGAAAAATATCATTTAAGAAACGTCGTCTTCGTCGTCGTCGTCGACCGTAAAAACGTACTGTTGAGGCATTCGACACAAGATCGCGCTAGTGATGCTCTGGAAGTGTGATCGATCGTATAGTGTGATCGATAATCGATTGTAGTAGTAAGTGACGTCGATAAACGAAAGTTAGGTTATAGTCTATAACCTGGTTTGACAGGTATAGGAATTTGTGTATCAATCAATGAGTCTGTTCTTTTCAGCTGCACTGCTGAACTAGTGCAATAAGTTAGAGTGAAAAAATATATATATGTCTTATTCTAACTTATTGCACTAGTTCAGCAGAGCAGCTGAAAAGAACAGACCCAATGTGAATTATAAGAAATAAGAGGAAAAAAAATAATTTCGCAAGTGTGCTATACAGGACGTCGTTTATTGGATTGGATACGTTTACAATAATGTAGTATGATCGATAATCGATCGACGGTAAGTGACATGGATAAACGAAAATTAGATTATTAGGGGCAACGATAGTGAAAAGTAAAGTAATAGAATAATAATTTCTATATGATAACAAGCCGCAATAGTGAAAATTAATCTGCATCATGTTTACATTCTTTTAGGAAACGTCGGCTGCTATAAATCTGGCTGTTGTAAATCTTTCTAATTAAATATTTCTTACAACAATGATTTGAAATTATGATAGTGAGCTTTCACGGACATGTCAGACATGAGAAAAAAGTTACGGTAGTGTCTTGTGCTATATTTCTTACATTTCGAAATTATGATAGTGAGCTTTCACGGACATGTTAGAGATGAGAAAAAAGTAAGTCTTGAATTTGTGCAAAACTTAGTAAGTGACGGCGATAAACGAAAGTTAAGTTATTAGCGGCGACGATAGTGAAAAATAGCAACTTAAGAAATGAGGTAAGAAAAGAAGTATTCAATTTTATAGTTTATTATTGTATTTTATTATTTTAATATCTTCTTTTATATATAGGATATAAAAATGGTTTCTTTTATATACAGGACATAAAAATGGTTTTTTTTATATATATAATACAAGAAAATGGTTGTGTGGCAAGAAATAATGCAGTAAGTAATGTTGATTGCTGCATATTATCTTGTCTCACAGCATTTTCATCCTGTATGTATTACATTTCATTTCGTTTAATAATAGTACTTTATATTATAATTATGTGCACTTTGGTTTGAAATCGCTAAAAGAAGATAACACAGAAAAGATTCAAGATGGTGTAACATCCTAAAAAACCAAACATGACGCTGAAGCTAGCAGCGGATTCGTAGCAGCAGATTCGTCAAAGCAGGGGTTCTCACTTAAAATAAAATCATAAGAAATTTCAACAAATAAGGACAAACCAGCAAGTAATTACACAAAATACACTTATACGCTTCTAAATCGACCACGCCTAGTCAGAAAAATTAAAAAAAATGCGCACGGTTACGGAAATTGTTTAAACAATTAATTATTGCAGAAACAAGGGATGGGAGCCTCGATCGGGGCTGGAATTTTTTGTAGAACATCCTCTTACGCTTCTGAATCGAACCCCGTTTTAGTCATTTTGTTTAAAAATTTTTAATACGGTTACAAAAATTGATTGAACAATTAATTTTTGCAGAAACAAATTTTGGGAGCCTCGATCGGGGCTATAATTTTTTGTAGAAATCCTTTAATATCGAAAACAAAATGCCTAGTCAGAAAAATTAAAACATTTTGCTTCAAACGATTGCGAAAATTTTTAAACAATTAATTACATTATGAACAAGGGATGGGAGCCTCGATCACATCAAACGTTTATTTGTAGAACATCCTCTTACGCTGCTATATAGAACCCCGTCACATTCAGATCGATTGTAAAAAAGGATCATAACGGTTACGAAAATTGTTTAAAAAATTACAACATTGCAGAAACAAGGGAAACCCAGCCTCAATCAACATTGTGATTTTCTTTGTAGAACATCCTCTTACGAAAATCACATTGCATCCGCCTAATCAGAAAAATTAAAGTTTTATGCGCACAGAACTGGAAATTGTTTAAAAAATTAATTATTGGCAGATATAAGGAAATGGGAGAAGGATCGGGGCTGGATATCATAGCCGAAAAATCCTCTTACGCTAAAACAATAAATTGTGTTTTTGCGTTTAAAAAAAATTAAAACAAATGCATCACGACTGCAGAAAACTATTCGATAATTGGTTATTGTACACAGTGCAAAAGCCCAAGGGATGGTCGATTAGAGAGAAAGCTGTAAATGAAAGACGTTGACGTAATCTTACGCTGCAGAATAGACGGTATCCAACCTAATCAGAACCGAAATTAAAAAGACAATTGAGAGGTAAACGTCGAAAAATTGTTTAAACAAATGATTATTCAAAAAGAAGGTCGATTAGGCGAGCCTCGATCGGGGCTAAAATTTTTTGTAGAAAAAACCTTACGCTTCTGAATCGACCCCGCCTAGTCAGAAAAATTAAAAATTATTGAAAACGGTTACGGAGTTTGTTTAAACAATTAATTATTGCAGAAACAAGGGATGGGAGCCTCGATCGGGGCTGAAATTTTTTGTAGAACATCCTCTTACGCTTCAGAATCGACCCCGCCTAGTCAGAAAAATTAAAAAAAATGCGCACGGTTACGAAAATTGTTTAAACAAAATTATTGCAGAAAAAAGGGATGGGAGCCTCGATGACCTGGAATTTTTTTTCAGAACATCCTCTTACGCTTCTGAATCGACCCCGCCTAGTCAGAAAAATGGTAAAAAATGCGCAACGGTTACGGAAATTGTTAAAACAATTAATTATTTTGTCGAAACAAGGGATGGGAGCCTCGATTGTTGCTGTAATTTTTTGTAGAACATCCTAATGTACGCTTCTGTAATCGACCCAGCCTAGTCAGAAAAATTAAAAAAAATGCTATCACGGTTACGGAAATTGTTTAAACAATTATGCCGACAACATACAACAAGGGATGGGAGCCTCGATCGGGGCTGGAATTTTTTGATGAACATCCTCTTACGCTTCTGAATCGACCCCGCCGGGTCAGACAAATTAAAAAAAATGCGCACGGTTACGGAAATTGTTTTAAGAATTAATTATTGCAGAAACAGTTTTGATGGGAGCCTCGATCGGGGCTGGAATTTTTTGTAAACATCCTCTTACGCTTCTGAATCGACCCCGCCTAGTCAGAAAAATTAAAAAAAATGCGCACGGTTACGGAAATTGTTTAGAACAATTAATTATTGCAGAAACAAGGGATGGGAGCCTCGATCGGGGCTGGAATTTTACATAGAACATCCTCTTACGCTTCTGAATCGACCCCGCCTAGTCAGAAAGAATTAAAAAACATGCACGGAAGGAAATTGTCCAAACGGATAATTATTGCATAAACAAGGGATGGGAGCCTCGATCGGGGCTGTAATTTTTTGTAGTTTATTCCACTTACGCTTCATAATGCGATCCTATTCAGAACAGGTTCAAACATAGCAACATGCGCACAGTTACGGAATTTATTGTTTAAACAATCGTTTATTGCAAAAACAACTTCCAATGGGAGATTCGTTCGGGGCTGGAATTTTTTGTAGAACATCATCTTACGGTAAAAATAAATCGACCCAAATCCTAGTCAGAGCGATTAAAAAAAATGCGCACGGTTACGGAAATTGACCAGTCCATTAATTATTGCAGAAACAAGGGATGGGAGCCTTCGATCGAGTATAGAATTTAATGACAAATCAATTACGCTGCAAAAATCGACCCCGCCTTTTGAGAAAAATTAAAAAAAATGCGCACGGTTACGGAAATTGTTTAAACAATTAATTAGCACACGATAACAAGGGATGGAGAAGCCTCGATCGGGGCTGTAAAAATTGGTACAACATCCAAAAACGATCAAAATCGACCCCGATTAGTCATAAAATGATTAAAATAAATGATAACGGTTAGGAAACAGTTTAAACAAATAATTATGAAAGAAACAAGGGATGGGAGCCTCATCGGGGCTGGAATTTTTTAAAAGATAAACATATTCTAGCACGCTTCTGAATGACCCCGCCTAATCAGAATATATTAAAGAACTGGCGCGGAACGGTTACGAAAATTGTTTACGGAATATAACGAATTAAAAGAAATAAGGTAAAAGCTGATCCGAAAACGCTGGAATTAATGAACAATCATATTAAATTTTCAGCTGTAAAAAGATTTTGCTTTACAAAGTTGTGCGGAATGGAAATATATTAAAATTAAGTTAGTTACGAAGCTTAAATTAATGGTCATTTTTGAAAAGAGGTGAATATGGGAAATTATTTTCTAAATTTTGAAAATTCGATGTAAATTATTGATCAGATATTGCAATATTTGACAGATAAACGCTCAAATAAATATTATTCTCACTCTTTGCGATACCCAAACCAACCAACGCAAAAACAAGCAGAGAATATGGTCTCAGATTTGTTTTTTTGCAGGGTGCTGTTTAAAAAAATTAAATATTTTAAGAAATTTTTTAGAAATAATTTTTTATTGCTTAGGAAAATAAATTAGAATTTTTTTACTTTTTTAGATGATAGATGTATTTATTACAAAAAATTACCTTTTTACAAAAAAGGTAAAAAAAAGGTGCTAACTCCGCGTCAAAAAGTATCTTTGTAAAATAGTATAGTGTTATTAACTCTAAAAAAACTATAAGTTATTCGAATTACCGCCCAGTCAGAAAAATAATGATATCAACAAATTGTGCTAAGTAAAAATCAAATTTATAAAAACATTTTAATGGGTCGATTACAAAATTGTATGAAAAATAGTTGTTTTAAGCGAATGATCTGATCCTGTCAGAAAAATAAAATTTTTATGCGAAACCGTTTAAACAAAAATAAAAAATTTAAAACAAAGGGATTTGGCGGGGCCGGAATTTTTAAAATAGCATATTTTGTAGAAGCTCCTAAGTCTTTTAAAAAACGCGCACGGTTTATTTTTAAATCAAACAAATAGCATAATTTCTTGATCGGTATTTTAGTCAGATATTTAAAAAACCTTCAAACAGAAAATTTTTCATAGCCCTATTTTGTAAAATTTTTTAATTAAAATCATTGCAGAAAATTTTTATTTTTCTTAGCACAATTTGTTGATAGAAATTATTTTTGTCGAATGTCCCATTAAAATAACTTATAGTTTTTAAACAGTTCAAACACCAATCATTTTACAAAAGATACTTTTTGAGGGGCGGAGTTAGCACCTTTTTTTTACCTTTTTCGAGGCTCCCAAAGGTAATTTTTTAGTTTGGTTTGCGCCATCAAAAAACATCTAAAACAAGTAAAAAAATTCTAATATCAGAAAAGCAATAAAAAATTATCATCTAAAAAAGTACGAAAAAAATTAAAATACAAAAACAGCAAAACAAAAAGGTCCCATGATAATTTCGCCACCTCCACATTGGTTGGTCTTGGGTAGCGCATTGAGTGAGAACAATATATATAAATACGTTTATCTGTCAAACATTATATCTGATCAATAATTTACATCGAATTAGGAAAAGAGGTAGTAATGATTATTACCTCTTTTCTATAATGATGTTAAATTATCGATCAGATATAATATTTGACGGAACCAATGCACATTTTTATAAAGCAAAATTTGCGCTAAGCAAGACCAATATGATTGTTCATAAATTCCAGAGCCGGCGAGAATATTTCTCAATTTAGTTTTTTTGTTTAAACTGTTTTCGTAATTTTTTGCGCATTTTTTTTAATTTTTCTGACTTTTAGATATTAGGGTCGATTTAGATGTTTTAAGAGGATTTATTACTTAAAAAATTCTTTTTAAAAAAAGATAAAAAAAAGGTGCCAACCCGCGTTCAAAAAGCATCTTTGTTAATTAGTTTAAACATTTTCCTAAAAAAACTATAAGTTATTTTTATTAGACATTCTACTAAAAATAATGATATCAACAAATTGTGCTAAGTAAAAATAAAAATTTATAAAAAAATTTTAATAAAAAATCGTTACAAAATACCATGTTTAGTTGTTTTAAGTTTTTAAACAATATCTGAACAAAATACTGATCAATTTTTCTGATGCTATTTGTTTAATATCAAAAATAAAAATTTACAAAAAATTCTTAGCGATCGAAAATATGCATTTTAAAAATTAGCAGCTGCCAAATCTTTTAATTAAATTTTTTTTTTATATTAAACAAATAGCGCAATTTTTTGATCAGTATTTTAGTCAGATATTTAAAAAAACTTAAAACAACTATTTTCATAGTATTTTGTAACATTTTTTTATTAAAATATTTTTATAAATTTTTATTTTTACTTAGCACAATTTGTTGATATCAATATTTTTGTAGAATGTCTAATTAAAATAACTTATAGTTTTTTTAGAGTTAATAACACTATACTATTTTACAAAGATACTTTTTGACGCGGAGTTAGCACCTTTTTTTTACCTTTTTTTAAAAAGGTAATTTTTTAAGTAATAAATACATCTAAAAACATCTAAAAAAGTAAAAAAATTCTAATATCAAAAAAGCAATAAAAAATTATATCTAAAAAAAAAAAATATATAAAATACAAAAACAGCAAAACAAAAAAACAAAAAAGAGACCATATTCTCGCCACCTCCACGTTGGTTGGTCTTGGGTAGCGCAAAGAGTGAGAACAATATATATAAATACGTTTATCTGTCAAATATTATATCTGATCAATAATAATTTACATCGAAGTAGGAAAATAGAAAATAATCATACTACCTCTTTTCTATAATGACATTAATTTTCTTCGTAACTAATTTTATTTTACGGAACCAATGCACAACTTTGTAAAGCAAAATATGGCGCAAGCAAGCAATCTTAATATGATTGTTCATAAATTCCAGCGCCGACCGAGGCCCTTATTTCTGCAATAATTAGTTATATTGTTTAAACAATTTTCGTAACCGTGCGCATTTTTTTTAATTTTTCTGACTAGGCGGGGTCGATTCAGAAGCGTAAGAGGATGTTCTACAAAAAATTCCAGCCCCGATCGAGGCTCCCATCCCTTGTTTCTGCAATAATTAATTGTTTAAACAATTTCCGTAACCGTGCGCATTTTTTTTAATTTTTCTGACTAGGCGGGGTCGATTCAGAAGCGTAAGAGGATGTTCTACAAAAAATTACAGCCCCGATCGAGGCTCCCATCCCTTGTTTCTGCAATAATTAATTGTTTAAACAATTTCCGTAACCGTGCGCATTTTTTTTAATTTTTCTGACTAGGCGGGGTCGATTCAGAAGCGTAAGAGGATGTTCTACAAAAAATTACAGCCCCGATCGAGGCTCCCATCCCTTGTTTCTGCAATAATTAATTGTTTAAACAATTTCCGTAACCGTGCGCATTTTTTTTAATTTTTCTGACTAGGCGGGGTCGATTCAGAAGCGTAAGAGGATGTTCTACAAAAAATTCCAGCCCCGATCGAGGCTCCCATCCCTTGTTTCTGCAATAATTAATTGTTTAAACAATTTCCGTAACCGTGCGCATTTTTTTTAATTTTTCTGACTAGGCGGGGTCGATTCAGAAGCGTAAGAGGATGTTCTACAAAAAATTCCAGCCCCGATCGAGGCTCCCATCCCTTGTTTCTGCAATAATTAATTGTTTAAACAATTTCCGTAACCGTGCGCATTTTTTTTAATTTTTCTGACTAGGCGGGGTCGATTCAGAAGCGTAAGAGGATGTTCTACAAAAAATTACAGCCCCGATCGAGGCTCCCATCCCTTGTTTATGCAATAATTAATTGTTTAAACAATTTCCGTAACCGTGCGCATTTTTTTTAATTTTTCTGACTAGGCGGGGTCGATTCAGAAGCGTAAGAGGATGTTCTACAAAAAATTACAGCCCCGATCGAGGCTCCCATCCCTTGTTTATGCAATAATTAATTGTTTAAACAATTTCCGTAACCGTGCGCATTTTTTTTAATTTTTCTGACTAGGCGGGGTCGATTCAGAAGCGTAAGAGGATGTTCTACAAAAAATTCCAGCCCCGATCGAGGCTCCCATCCCTTGTTTCTGCAATAATTAATTGTTTAAACAATTTCCGTAACCGTGCGCATTTTTTTTAATTTTTCTGACTAGGCGGGGTCGATTCAGAAGCGTAAGAGGATGTTCTACAAAAAATTACAGCCCCGATCGAGGCTCCCATCCCTTGTTTCTGCAATAATTAATTGTTTAAACAATTTCCGTAACCGTGCGCATTTTTTTTAATTTTTCTGACTAGGCGGGGTCGATTCAGAAGCGTAAGAGGATGTTCTACAAAAAATTCCAGCCCCGATCGAGGCTCCCATCCCTTGTTTCTGCAATAATTAATTGTTTAAACAATTTCCGTAACCGTGCGCATTTTTTTTAATTTTTCTGACTAGGCGGGGTCGATTCAGAAGCGTAAGAGGATGTTCTACAAAAAATTACAGCCCCGATCGAGGCTCCCATCCCTTGTTTATGCAATAATTAATTGTTTAAACAATTTCCGTAACCGTGCGCATTTTTTTTAATTTTTCTGACTAGGCGGGGTCGATTCAGAAGCGTAGAGGATGTTCTACAAAAAATTACAGCCCCGATCGAGGCTCCCATCCCTTGTTTATGCAATAATTAATTGTTTAAACAATTTTCGTAACCGTGCGCATTTTTTTTAATTTTTCTGACTAGGCGTGGTCGATTTAGAAGCGTATAAGTGTATTTTGTGTAATTACTTGCTGGTTTGTCCTTATTTGTTGAAATTTCTTATGATTTTATTTTAAGTGAGAACCCCTGCTTTGACGAATCTGCTGCTACGAATCCGCTGCTAGCTTCAGCGTCATCGATTTGCAGTATCCTTAAGTTTCTCTGAATAAAATTTATTTGAAGCGATTGCACTTAAAATAACCTGCAATATTGAATCGAATGCACATGTATTTTTCACGTTTAGTAAATATTTTCCCATATTCACAGGAGGGCAAAAATTACCATTTTTTAAGCTTGGAAGCTTACAGAACTTAACATTTTTAATATATTTCCATTCCGGGCATTTGTCCAACTTTGTGGGCTTACGTCTTTTTACAGCTGAACATTTAATAGAATCAATTGATCTCTTAAGTGAATGTATTTTCGGATCAGCTTTTACCTTATTTTCATATTCCTTCGATTCCGTCCACAATTCTTTGGCAGCTTTTCCGCGCCAGTTCTCGCATATATTCCAATTATCACATTCATCGAGAGTGCTTGATAGAATATCTTTATCTTCAAACAAATCTATCGATGAGCTGTTCATATTGAAACTTTCAGAAATATTCGTTTCAGCTGTCTGCTCTTCGTTATCAGTTATATGACCTTGATCATTTTTATGTTCATAATCCATTTGTAGAATTTGATCGTTTTGGCTATTTGTACCAATTTTGCCGTTAACTTCTATTGATGCAAGTTCTCCATGCTTTCTTATCGTGTGCTGACCGCAAACAGGAAGCATTTCGAAGTCCTGTGTATGAGAGTCGCTCAAAACACTAGATTGCATAATTGATTTGTCATTAAATTCTATACTCGTGTCTTTTAAGGAGAACTTGTCGTATTTGGTGTGATGATTTATGGACTGGTCATTATTTCTAGAGAAATCCACGTAATTAGGAATCGCTACATCGCAGGGATTTGAGGCCAATTTTATTTTACCGTCAAGATGATTCAAATGTTGCAATACAAACAAATCAATCCGCATTGGAAGTTGATTTGCAAATGAACGATTCTTGAGATCATTAAATTCTGCTTCGACTGATGAAGATGTTGCTATGTTTGAACCTGTTCCAAAATATGATCGCATTATGCCAGTCCAAAGTGGAATAAACGGTAACAATTGTTTTGATAGACGAAGAGCGAAAGCCGGATTATAGCATCCGTTTGGACGATTTCCTTCCATGCATGTTTTTGCAATTCTTTCAGCAGAATTGTATAAATTGTCAGCCCACTGCTTCCAATTCACGCTGTCTATATACGCGTCCTCTGAGAGGACTCCTTCTTTATTATCCTCGTCCGTTATCCTGGGTTCTGCATCATCCTTTACCTCAGAGAAATCAGAATCATCTCCTTCAATAGCTTTATCAAGTACTTGCATGCGTATTTCTGACCGCAATGGTAAACCATCTTTCCCATTTCCGATAAACTCACTTAAGCATACTATCAAAACTGATTCGAGAAAATAAGCTACATTCTTAAAATCACTCATTTGATAAGCTTGTGCAATACACCGTAAGTATAATTGTCGTCCCGCATTACCTGTCGATTTAATACAACTCCATCGTGATACCATGGCAGATATGTGACTTACATCTAGTCGAATGTATGTTGTCGGCATATTTGTAGGAATCTGCTTAATAGCTGGATAGCATCTTTCTAAGTAGTCGGCTAAACTGCTGCAACTACCTAAGATTTCTGCTACATTAACCAATGCTCGTCCAAAATCGCATACAACAATAGGAGGACGAGGTAAACGTTTCGACAAAATAATGCGAAGAAAGTTAGCGATTTGAAATGACCGTTGATCACTGGTTACCATTTGAAACACCGGTACACTGCCCTCATTGGTAACTATCATGCATTGAAAAAGGAAAATATGAGGGTCATCTTTGTGATCATTTTTTGCAATACTTCCGGTAGCATCAATCGTCATAATGGCATTTGGATTGTTTTTGCACCGAGCGGTATAGATCTGTTCTTGCTCTGGTGTCCAGTATATGCAGTGGAATTTCAGCAGACCGATACCATGTATAACCCCCGCATGATCTCCAACTGTTGACTCTTTCAACAAATTGAAAGGACAAAGCGCAAACTCCAGCCCATACATTTTCAATAATTGTTGCTCCTTTGCCTTACGGAGAACGTTAGCTTTTGGAATTATCGATGGATTTTTTCCTCCAAAATCTTTGTATTTTCTCGCCATTTCTCGCCTAATAACGACAGCACTCTTTTTTTGATCGATCATTTGAGTAGCAATCTTTTCTCGACGTTTACCTCTCAATTGTCTTACTTTAATATCAGTATGCTTATTAGGTTGGATACCGTCTATTCTGCATGAGAAAATTACGTCAACGTCTTTCATTGGGGCTTTCTCTAATCGACCAGTTATTTGGGCTTTGCACTGTGTACAATAACCAGTGAATATCGAATAGTTTGCTGCAGTCGCAGATGGAGTTGTTAGATTGTTTTTAAACGCAAAAACACAATTTATTGTTTTATGTTGCAAGCATATTTTTTCGGCTATGATATCAGCCCATCCTTCTCGAAATTTCCAGTATATCCTACCAGAAGAAATCTTTTTTTTCGGGGCAATAGCTTGCCAGTTCTGTGAAGATAAAACTAACTTAATTTTTTTAGCGAAATGATTATCGGATGCAATGTGATTTTCGTCAGATAAATTAGTATCCAAAGAAAAATCACTAATGTTGATTGCTTTGGTTTCCTTTGTGTCAATGTTGTATGTTTTTGCGACAAGAGTTCTAAATCCGTTATGATCCTCATTTACAATCGTGTAAATGTGACGTGGTTCTATATGCGAGCCACACAATGCCATGCGGTTGGCAATGCGAATAAACGTTTGATGTGACGGAGGTAATATTTTCCCATTGTTCATAATGTAAATGCATACAAGTGTTCGGCAATCGCTTTGAAGCAAAATGTTTTGCAGTTTTTCCTTGTCATATGGCATTTTGTTTTCGATATTAAGATTTTCAAATATTATATGTTAAGTATCCCTAAGATTAAGTTATAATGTAAATGCATACGTCCAATCAATACTTTTGTACGATCGTATTAAAAAAATAGAAAAACAAAACCGGTAACTCCCCACTTTAGCCGATTGTCGACTGTCACGCGGTTCTCCTCCCACCCGGTCCCTGGGTAGCTTACTATACTTTTGATCCGACAACCGCGTAACGCATTGTCTGTACAGCAGATCTCGATGTTAGCCTCACCACGTGTTTAGCGTCTTCGATAATTCTCAAGCTTTGGAATCCGCAGTTTTAATGATTTTGTTTTTCTATTTTTTTAATACGATCGTACAAAAGTATTGATTGGACGTATGCATTTACATTATAACTTAATCTTAGGGATACTTAACATATAATATTTGAAAATCTTAATATCGAAAACAAAATGCCATATGACAAGGAAAAACTGCAAAACATTTTGCTTCAAAGCGATTGCCGAACACTTGTATGCATTTACATTATGAACAATGGGAAAATATTACCTCCGTCACATCAAACGTTTATTCGCATTGCCAACCGCATGGCATTGTGTGGCTCGCATATAGAACCACGTCACATTTACACGATTGTAAATGAGGATCATAACGGATTTAGAACTCTTGTCGCAAAAACATACAACATTGACACAAAGGAAACCAAAGCAATCAACATTAGTGATTTTTCTTTGGATACTAATTTATCTGACGAAAATCACATTGCATCCGATAATCATTTCGCTAAAAAAATTAAGTTAGTTTTATCTTCACAGAACTGGCAAGCTATTGCCCCGAAAAAAAAGATTTCTTCTGGTAGGATATACTGGAAATTTCGAGAAGGATGGGCTGATATCATAGCCGAAAAAATATGCTTGCAACATAAAACAATAAATTGTGTTTTTGCGTTTAAAAACAATCTAACAACTCCATCTGCGACTGCAGCAAACTATTCGATATTCACTGGTTATTGTACACAGTGCAAAGCCCAAATAACTGGTCGATTAGAGAAAGCCCCAATGAAAGACGTTGACGTAATTTTCTCATGCAGAATAGACGGTATCCAACCTAATAAGCATACTGATATTAAAGTAAGACAATTGAGAGGTAAACGTCGAGAAAAGATTGCTACTCAAATGATCGATCAAAAAAAGAGTGCTGTCGTTATTAGGCGAGAAATGGCGAGAAAATACAAAGATTTTGGAGGAAAAAATCCATCGATAATTCCAAAAGCTAACGTTCTCCGTAAGGCAAAGGAGCAACAATTATTGAAAATGTATGGGCTGGAGTTTGCGCTTTGTCCTTTCAATTTGTTGAAAGAGTCAACAGTTGGAGATCATGCGGGGGTTATACATGGTATCGGTCTGCTGAAATTCCACTGCATATACTGGACACCAGAGCAAGAACAGATCTATACCGCTCGGTGCAAAAACAATCCAAATGCCATTATGACGATTGATGCTACCGGAAGTATTGCAAAAAATGATCACAAAGATGACCCTCATATTTTCCTTTTTCAATGCATGATAGTTACCAATGAGGGCAGTGTACCGGTGTTTCAAATGGTAACCAGTGATCAACGGTCATTTCAAATCGCTAACTTTCTTCGCATTATTTTGTCGAAACGTTTACCTCGTCCTCCTATTGTTGTATGCGATTTTGGACGAGCATTGGTTAATGTAGCAGAAATCTTAGGTAGTTGCAGCAGTTTAGCCGACTACTTAGAAAGATGCTATCCAGCTATTAAGCAGATTCCTACAAATATGCCGACAACATACATTCGACTAGATGTAAGTCACATATCTGCCATGGTATCACGATGGAGTTGTATTAAATCGACAGGTAATGCGGGACGACAATTATACTTACGGTGTATTGCACAAGCTTATCAAATGAGTGATTTTAAGAATGTAGCTTATTTTCTCGAATCAGTTTTGATAGTATGCTTAAGTGAGTTTATCGGAAATGGGAAAGATGGTTTACCATTGCGGTCAGAAATACGCATGCAAGTACTTGATAAAGCTATTGAAGGAGATGATTCTGATTTCTCTGAGGTAAAGGATGATGCAGAACCCAGGATAACGGACGAGGATAATAAAGAAGGAGTCCTCTCAGAGGACGCGTATATAGACAGCGTGAATTGGAAGCAGTGGGCTGACAATTTATACAATTCTGCTGAAAGAATTGCAAAAACATGCATGGAAGGAAATCGTCCAAACGGATGCTATAATCCGGCTTTCGCTCTTCGTCTATCAAAACAATTGTTACCGTTTATTCCACTTTGGACTGGCATAATGCGATCATATTTTGGAACAGGTTCAAACATAGCAACATCTTCATCAGTCGAAGCAGAATTTAATGATCTCAAGAATCGTTCATTTGCAAATCAACTTCCAATGCGGATTGATTTGTTTGTATTGCAACATTTGAATCATCTTGACGGTAAAATAAAATTGGCCTCAAATCCCTGCGATGTAGCGATTCCTAATTACGTGGATTTCTCTAGAAATAATGACCAGTCCATAAATCATCACACCAAATACGACAAGTTCTCCTTAAAAGACACGAGTATAGAATTTAATGACAAATCAATTATGCAATCTAGTGTTTTGAGCGACTCTCATACACAGGACTTCGAAATGCTTCCTGTTTGCGGTCAGCACACGATAAGAAAGCATGGAGAACTTGCATCAATAGAAGTTAACGGCAAAATTGGTACAAATAGCCAAAACGATCAAATTCTACAAATGGATTATGAACATAAAAATGATCAAGGTCATATAACTGATAACGAAGAGCAGACAGCTGAAACGAATATTTCTGAAAGTTTCAATATGAACAGCTCATCGATAGATTTGTTTGAAGATAAAGATATTCTATCAAGCACTCTCGATGAATGTGATAATTGGAATATATGCGAGAACTGGCGCGGAAAAGCTGCCAAAGAATTGTGGACGGAATCGAAGGAATATGAAAATAAGGTAAAAGCTGATCCGAAAATACATTCACTTAAGAGATCAATTGATTCTATTAAATGTTCAGCTGTAAAAAGACGTAAGCCCACAAAGTTGGACAAATGCCCGGAATGGAAATATATTAAAAATGTTAAGTTCTGTAAGCTTCCAAGCTTAAAAAATGGTAATTTTTGCCCTCCTGTGAATATGGGAAAATATTTACTAAACGTGAAAAATACATGTGCATTCGATTCAATATTGCAGGTTATTTTAAGTGCAATCGCTTCAAATAAATTTTATTCAGAGAAACTTAAGGATACTGCAAATCGCACAATAATGTTTATTCGGGCCTTGTTCAAGATAAGCAACGATTAACGATGGCCAGTTACAAAGAAAGAGCTGAAATTCTTTCTACATTATCAATATTTAATATTGAACAATTTACGAGGACAATAAAACGCTTAGATACTAATTGCAATGCAGCACACTTAGCGCAATATCTATTTGTCGATGTTCCCAGTCATAAAACAAGAGTTATCTGTTCATGCGGATATCACTTAGAAACACAAAATGTTGCGCTTAGCATTAATGTTAATGTATTATTGTGCGAGGGATTTAGTTTTATGCAAAAGGCTATAGATGAGGGTCGAACATCACAACGTTTATGTCGAAAGTGCCATAGTATCATCGATGACGAAGTAGAATATGGACCACACATAATAATTGATACCACGATTTTAACTGACGATAATTACAAAACCAGAAATGAAGGTCTTACCCACGCTCTAAAATCAGTTGCTGAAACTGTTGAAATAAAAAATAAAACCTACCGATTAGCTGGTCTCGTTCACTACTTTCCTGGACACTACGTAGCTTACGTAAAATTAGGTTTATATTGGTACAAGTATGACGATCTAGCCAAAGGTCGTCAAAGCGTGCAACCAAACACGGAAGTGAAACCTCATCTGATAGTGTACACGCAGGCTTCTTAATAAAATTTTATAAGATTTATTTTGTTAAAATTAGTATTTAGAAATAAGATTATAAAGATTTATAATCCTTAAATAAAAAGTAACAGATTATTTCACAAAAATATAAAAAAAAAAAAAAAATAAACAAAAAAACAAAAACTTAAAAAAAAAAAAAATTTTTAAATAAAAAAAAAAAAAAAAAATAAAAAAGCAAAAAAAAAAATAAAAAAAAACAAAAAGTGGATCCAAATCTTACCACGTCCTCGTCGTTGGATCTGGATAACGCCAAGAGTAAGAGTTCAATTACACGCAAAAGAAAAACAATGCATAAGAAATCATTATCCATCCATAAAAAAGTGGTAACTCTAAAAAAGTGTAAACTCTGAGTTACAGATAAGTACATGCCATTGATAAAATCACATGATCCTAATAAATATTAATAAAATTGTATGCATAAAACATACAAAATGTATGTATATAATGCCGCAAAACAATTCTATAAAACGTGTATAACTACACACTTCTCTTAAATCTTACGTTATAACTAATTTTAATAAAAGAATTACATTAAAAAGAATTACAAATATGATGGCGACAATTTGAAAATTATTATATATACCCAGAACTATATATACCTAGAACGGGAACACGAGAATTGTTTTAGAATAAGCAGAACTCTCGAAAACTGACCGGCATCTCACCTCGATACTCGAAAATATGCGTTTTTCGGGCAAAATAATAGTTTAAAAAAATTTCTAATATATTTTAATTGCCAGAACTCTTTGGAAAGGCAATGTACAGAACTCTTTGGAAAGGATGACCAGAACTATACGAGAACTGTTTTAGAATAAGCAGAACTCTCGAAAACTGACCGGCATCTCACCTCGATACTCGATGCGTTTTTCGGTTTAAAAAAATTTCAAAATATGCGTTTTTCGGGCAAAATAATAATTTTAAAAAATTTCTAATTATTTTAATTGCCAGAACTCTTTGGAAAGGCAATATATATGGCCAGAACTATACGAGAACTGTTTTAGAATAAGCAGAACTCTCGAAAACTGACCGGCATCTCACCTCGATACTCGAAAATATGCGTTTATCGGGCAAAATAATAGTTTAAAAAAATTTCTAATTATTTTAATTGTCAGAACTCTTTAATGTACATGCCAGAACTCTTTCGGAAAGGCACCTCGATACTCGAAAATATGATTTTAAAAAATTTCCAGAACTACATGACCAGAACTATATGAGAACTGTTTTAGAATAAGCAGAACTCTCGAAAACTGCATCTCACCTCGATACTGAAAATATGCGTTTATCGGGCAAAATAATAGTTTAAAAAAATTTCTAATTATTTTAATTGTCAGAACTCTTTAGAAAGGCTACATGACCAGAACTATATGAGAACTGTTTTAGAATAAGCAGAACTCTCGAAAACTGACCGGCATCTCACCTCGATACTCGAAAATATGCGTTTTTCGGGCAAAATAATAGTTTAAAAAATTTTCTAATTATTTTAATTGCCAGAACTCTTTGGAAAGGCAATGTACATGACCAGAACTATATGAGAACGTTATAACAGTTACAGTATGATTACGTATTTATAACAGTACTCGCTAAATGGCTTTTAGAATGTGACATACACGAAGTAATATCGCTGTTACTAATTAAATTTGACAGAGTCTTGTTCTACGATGTACTTAATATGTGAGTTTTATAATTAGATTTATTGTACACATTTCTAACTTTTATTGATATCCCTCAATTTCAACTAGCTTCTAGATTGATGTAATTTGGGAGCAATGTCAACGTAACAGATGTTTACGTGTGTTTTCCATCCTCATCCCATGTAAAATAATTTTGTACATTTGATAAGAATCTAAATCAGAGGTCGAACCGTGTTGATTCAATTAATAAAATTAGCCAGACGAGTCGAAGGAAATTGAAATTTGTTTATATTTAATAACATCTGATAATAATATCCATATATCTAATTATATATAAATAAATAATTACGTGCAAAATATAATTATACATATTTAATTATATACAATTTATTATATATAATTATTATTATATAGTTATTATATATAATTATATATACATATTATATAATCTAATCACAATTTTATTTTTTGTAAATAAAACAGTACAAAAATATTTTTTCTAATTCTCATTTTTCCTAATACTTTTTAATTAATTTTTTAAATTATTTTTGTTATGTATGTGAACAGAGATCAAGAAAAAGAAAACATATATTTTATATAACTATATATCAGTTATTTTATATAATTATATATAAAATTTTTTTTTTAAGTATGTGAATGAATATACATATAATAGAAAATGCTTCTGATTTGAAAGTCTTATATTTTATAATATTAGATAATTTGATTGATTGATTAGATTAATATTAGTTTGAAATCTATACTTACAATAACCCTTGGATTAAAAAAATATTTTTGATCCAATTGTACAGTGGAGTTTGCAAACACTAATGGTACTGCGCACTGATTGTGTATTAAAACACAGCTCTCTTTTGGAACAATAAATCTATATAATTAAATTAATAATCGATTTAAATGTTGATGCTAATGCTGTTTAAGTTTATAAAGAATTTATTGTGAATAACATTAACCAGTCTGGTATTTATCAAAAGTTATTTATCTGAAGTTTAATTAGGTGAATTTACTATTATTAGAATAATAGAATATCATTAAATGTTGTTAAAACGACGTGTTGAAAATTCATATGTCTCGGCTTAATCTTCACTATGGTATAAGCAGATGGCGCAGTAACCGCTATCACTTGCGTAACTCCCTCTCTTCTCTCGGATGGTTACACAAGTCACGTCGCGTTCCTTTTATGTATCTTTTATTAAAGTGTTCAATACTCATACGTGTTTCTTGAGTTATTTGTCTCCTCTTTCAAACACGACGGATCGAGATTAAATTAAAAAATAGATCAGGATGATTTCTAACATAATTCTATGAAACTTATTTGTTTTATGTGCAATTGTTTCTTTAAATACTTGATGGCCGACTACTGCAAGTACAATAGTATTCTTCATGTTTATGTTCTTATAAAAATTCGCGAATTGAGCTTTTATAAAAACTTGATGAAGATTATTCTTCAATGAAGATTGTGTGATAGTCCGGTATGATTTGCGTTTTAACTTGTGTGATGGCTCTTGTGATGACTCAAGTAGTGATTCGTATGTAATTTATATGGTGAGTTTATGATAAATATTGTCAAAAGTGTTTTAAATTTTCGCTAATTTTATTATTCTTTTTTATTTGTTTTCAACATGGAAATAAATAAAACATATAATGAATTGAAAAAGAAATATAAATGTTGATGATATTCATTGTACTAGTATTAAGTTGCTTTCTGTTCTGTTAATTTGAATCGTTGATTTAGCCCGCTAAACCATATATAAAAAAGAAACAGAAATAACACAGTAGGTGTAATTGGTGGCGCTCTCGCTGAGTCAGTCGTCTTCAGACACGCGTCAGCACTGACCGAATTCATTGTATCTCGCTCAAATTTGTGCAATATAAAATATAAAATAAAATATTTAAGTTGTTCTTCACTTGTGATCTTTCAATATGTGCCTCGCACTGGTCCTCTCCACGAGAACACAGTATAACATATTTTGGTCCTTCGAGCCGGATCTCGTATTCCGGAAATCACAGAGAGAAGTCAAGTTTTGCAAGCGTCTTTTACATGGGGTCGCCGAAATTGTATAACACGTTTGTAATATCGCGAGTCGAAGCGGAAAGCAATTGCTGGCTGAACGATTAATCTCGAGTCGCAGATGCTCTGTAGAGAACCTATCGGTACGATAAAACCTAGAGGACATTCATTCATCAAATTTTACAGATTGTTTTCTGAATCTTTCGGCCACCATATTGGATCGAAGTAGCCGTTCTTCAAGCGCTAATTAGACCATCTGCCTATCATCTTTTAAATTACGCGAGATAACGCGAACGTCGCGCAAACGCTAGCGCCAACGCTATAACCTACAAGTAACGATTCCACGCTACACACATCACAATAGCTGAGACAGCAGCTAATCTTACAACATACAAATCAAAGCGCAAGCAAATCAAAGGAAATCTTACTCGATACTGTACAAACTTGAACAGCCTAAACGTCGAGGAGGTATTAGTGATCGAATTGCATCAGAGATTACAAAAGGTGAGTAATCTTTGGGATGCGTTCAATGATACACAATCGAGGAAATCAAGCCTCAAGACGAGGAGGCAACAAAGGAATACTTGCAGATAAATATTTTTCAATCACTGTCGAGTTTAAAACACTAATTAGCAACAAGGAAGGAATGCGTCGGTTTCAATCGTCTCATCATATTAACATTACACAAGCTGCTCTACACTTCAGAGAAGAAACGTCAGCTATTCAAGGGAGTATTACATCAAATGGGAATTTGAAATTGTTTCGCATTAGTCTGCCGGCATTCACAGATAAATATGAAGATTGGATACCTTTCAGAAATATGTTTCAGAGCATGATCCACGAAAATCAGGATTTGCCAAGCGTACAAAAGATGCAATACCTTCTCTCGGCTTTAACGGGAGAAGTCAAGGATGTCATCAGTTCTCTTGAGGTTTCCGAAAAAAATTATATCGAGGCTTGGAGAATGCTCAAAGATAGATATGACGATGACTGTTTAATAGTTCAGAAACATGTTAAAGCTTTGTTTGAGCAACTTGTTATTGCCAAGGAGAATCATTTCTCACTAAGATGCTTATTGGATAACGTATTAAAACATCTACGCGCACTCAAGGCGCTAAAAAGACCTACAAACCAATGGGATGATTTGTTAATTTATCTAGTGACAAGCAGACTGGATTAAACAACGAGCAAAGAGTGAGAAACAACAATAAAGAGAGGACAAGTACCTACATTTGATCAGCTGACATTTCTTGGCACAACGCTGTAGAGCTATGGAGGCGTCATCGCGTGCACAACAAACTACACCAACTACACAGAAAGGAAGTAAATTCAATACAAGTAAAAGAAAGCATAGCAGCTCATGTAGCTACAAAAAATTCAAAGTGCGCTTATTGTGGTAAGGTTGATCATGTCATCTACAGATGCACCAAATATTTGGAATTAGGAGTGGAGAAGCGCTTATAGGAAGCAAGGTTACACAAATTATGCTTGAATTGTTTAAGACCTGCAGCCCATATAGCCAACCAATGCACGTCAGGATCTTGTCGAAAGTGTAATAAACGCCATAATACGCTACAACATATAAAACACTAAACAAGCAGAATCGTCTACTACTCAGGAGACAGCGATATCAACTCCCAAGGATAGCGAAAAGGTAGTGGTCACAAGCGTGAACCATGCTTAATCAAACACTACAAGTAATTCTTTTAACGGCAAGAGTTAACGTCCTGAATATCAAAGCCAAATCAATTTCGTGTCAAGCGCTTCTAAATGATGAAACGCAATCTTGTTTCACCACCGCTGATTGCATCAAGAGATTAGGTCTCAAGAAATATGATACACGTATAATTATCACAGACATGAATGGAATGACAGCGCAAACATTAAGCATGGTAAAGGTGATGTTTTGTTCGAAACTCAATAGGTTTCAAGCCAAACTCGAGTGTCCAATAGTCGACAGAGTCATGCAAAATCTTCCAATTATTCATTTCAGCTTAGAAGAACTATAAATTGCGGATGGCATAAACAATAACTAACCCTGGATTTAATAAACTATCAGACATAGACTTGCTTATCGGAGCAGAGATATATTTTGGAGCTCCTATGCGTAGGCAAAATCAAATTTTCCACAAATCAGCCCTTCTGGCAGAAGACACTTTTGGCTGGATTGTCTCTAGCAACCTTATAACGCAAAACCAGCCCAAGAAGACTACAATCTGTAACTTTGTTCTCAATGATCAATTCAATGCAAATCTTACACGGTTTTGGCAGATCGGTTTTGGAAGATCTTCGAAAGATCTTCAAGTCCGTTATCAACTGACGAATTGGAATACGTAAATAGAAATCTTATCAAAAGGGAGCAGCAGCTTGCTTCAGCAACGAATTTGATAATCTGATAAAAGCAATGGTGGCGTTACATCAAGAAAAGATAGTCTGAGGGATTTAAATCCATTCATTGACGAAGATAGCATCCTGCGGGTCGGTGAAGGATTAAAGCACTCAAACGTGACACTAAGCATTCGATTATTATTGCTACATCGGTCGAAATTCATAGAACTTGTTATTGAACATGAGCATAAGAAGAATTTGCACTCTGGAGTTTAAATGACTCTCGCTGCTGTACGAATGTTATATTGGCCAATTAGGGCACGCGTATTGTGAGAAAATTACTGCGCCAATGCGTTATTTGTTTGTGATCTAGACCACAAATATCCGATCAGCTAATGGGCGAGCTTCCTGTTTACCGAGTAATTCTCCAAAAACCTTTTAGCAGTACAGGCGTTGACTTTTGCGGCTCAATATACTTACGTGATGGTCATCGCAAAAACAGCAGACACATCAAGGGCTATGTCTCAATATTCGTGTGCATAGGTACAAAGGTGTGCATTTAGAGATTGTGTCAGATCTGTTCACGGAAGCCTTTCTTAACTCTTTCAAACGATTCATCGGACGTAGAGGGCAGACATGTTTTCGGACAACGGACACAAACTTCGTTGGAGCAAATCATGAATTAAAGGATCTTAAAAATCTCTAGTCCCAAGAGGAACATCAGACCTAAATTATTGATACGGCTTCAGATGGCATAAAATGACACTTTATATCTCCGCGAGCTCCTCATTTTGGAAGATTGTGGGAGGCGGCCGTTAAAGTTTTCAAAAGACATTTTTACAAAGTCGCATCAGATGCTGCACTAACGTTCAAAGAAGCATCCACTCTTGTCACACAAGTTGAAGCCATACTCAACTCCAGACCGCTTGCTGCCCTTTCAAACGATCCTAATGATTTGTCTTATCTATCATCAGGTAATTTCCTGATCGGCAGCCCACTAGTATCTTATCCTGAACCCAATCTAGTGGACATTAAGTTAAACCAGTTCTTAAGAGGTTAGGCCACTGTAGCGCACGAAAAAAACAACCTAATTTTGACAATTATAATATTTATAAAAAAACCAAAAATTTTTAAGATCTAAACATGATTTTCCACAGAAGTACGCACGGAAATTTTTCGTTTCCGTTTTTTGTGAAAATGGCGCATATGAAAAAAAAGTTTCATTAAAAAAAAAGTACATGAAAATTGTTTATAACAAAAAAAGTTTACAATGAAATTAAAAATCCGTAAGATGAACAATAAGATGCTTAAGGGGTTACACCTATTTGAATTTTTTTTTTTTTGCATTTTTTTTTTATTGGCTTAAATGATGTGAAAACATCTCAAAAATGATATTCAATCGTAATTTTAGTCCAAAAAATTTTTTAAATAACCTTTTTAGCTAAATTTGTGAGTCTACCTTTGATGCTCCAAAACACTTTTAAACTCTTGGCGCGCTATAGCAGCAGTTTGGAAGATTTAAGTCCTAAAGAATTACTTACGCGTTGTCTTGGAGCATAAATACGCAAAATAGCAATGAATCATTCAACTCTGTTGTTTGGACCATAGCGCCTAAATCAATATCTAGTGGCAAACATACTTTGGATGTAGCATGTGATATAGCCACGATTTTCTTCAATGACGGATTTTTAGGCTTGCTACGAATTATGAAAGTGCTTCAATTGCCAATTAGCGTTGAATTACATAATTATTGCTTGACAATCGACGAACACCGTGTGAAAGCCGCAAATCGCTCATCATCAAAATTTGAAAAAGACGCTCGGCATGACTTAAAATCGTTAAGAAAAAAAGATGAGGATCAAAATCTGAACTTGGAAGGAATTCTTTATGGTCCTGGGATAGCAGAGTAAAGATAAAAAAATTAGCAAGCTCCTATTTTGAATTTTTCATGCAGTAAATCGTTTCCAAAACTTTGAACGCAATTATCTCAAAACCACGTTTTTCAAATCGGCAGTACAAATAACTCTTTCAATTTTTATCCAATCGACTTACAATTTTAACTGTAGCTTTTTAGATAGATTTTAAAGAGAAGTACACACGATTTTTGAGATCCATTAATAATTACGTGTTTTATAAACATTTAAAGGTCGATTTTTTTGGTGAAAAACAAAATTTTGGCTTTAAACTTGTGTCAAATTGCAAAAAATGATTATTTTTTAATAATCGTGTGTACTTCTCTGATAAATTTAATGTAAATTATAAAAAAAAAAATTTTTTTTTCCTAAGTGCAGAAATAAAAATGACATTTGTACTGCCGCAGACCACCTCCAAAAAAAGACACGATGCTTTGAGTATCTCTACATCCGCCATTTTGAACAAAAAAATTAAAAAAAAAATTATTTTGTATACTTCAATATATGTATAATAAACCCTCAAAATTTTATTTACATTGATTTATTTTATCACAACGAAAAAAATTTCTTAAAAAAGGCTTTTTTCCGACCGTTCAAATAGGTGTAACCCCTTAACTTAAATTTTCTTTCTTGCATTACTTATCTTCGTAAATAATTGTCAAAATTAGGCTGTTTTTTTTTCGTGTGCTACAGTGGTTTAACCCCTTAAGGCAGCGCTTAGAGCAAATCAGACAGCATTTTTGAAAATGCTGGTCTTCCGAATATTTGCTACAACTTCAGCAGCGCACAAAATGGCAAACAAATAAAGGTTCGCAACTTCAATCATCAATTAACCCTCTGTCGAAAAGAAGGTTTATCACCAATGGACAATCAGAAGAGTTTTGGAAGTTTGTCCAAGCAGCGATCAAATCGTAAAGGCAGCTGTCATCAAAACCGCCACAGGAATCTTCAAGCGACCTGCAGTTAAATTAAGAATCCTCCCCCTTGATTCGTACCCGAATACGGAGGATTGAATATAATCTATCAATTTATTTTCTCGCTTAATGTTTTATAACTTATATATTACTCCAGTTTTACTTACTAAGATAAATTAGTATTAATTATTTAGTTTAAATCCATAATTATCATTTTAGCGTATATAAAGTTTAACTATTTTTTTTTGTTTTTGTTTTTTATTACAGTGTAAGTTCTTAATTTTTAAGAATTTCAACGTTGACAATCAGAGATTATCAAGGCGCCCAGTATGTTGGTGATATTCATTGTACTAGTATTAAGGGGTGAGGCAGTAATGAAAAAAAAACGCTTCGATCAGATGACATTTGATTGAGTTATGCGACAATGAAGCGAAAATGCAACTTTTTTTCAAACGGCCGTAACTCGGCGTAAAAAAATCGTAGCGACTTCTTTTTTTTTTCATTTTGTAGGGAAAAGTGCAAGGTTTAACATGGCTGACATGAGACATGCTGAAAAAATTTATCTCAGTCCGTGAGCATTGTCAAACTCGACCAATTTTTTTGATGCTTGAGGCATGTCCGTTTTCTTCAGGATCCCGGGACGGGGGGAAAATGCACGGATATCGGCATAGAAGCATCTTAAACTAGAGGTTTCAAGCGTTAAAATGAGAACAAGAACACTTTGATCGGATCATTCTTCTTGGAGTTTTGCACTTTTTAATTTAGGCTATTTTTTTATGCAATTTAAGTGATGCGCTTTTTTTGTGGACCAGTGTATTATGTTTCAACATGACTTCACTAAATTTAAAAAAAAAAATATTAATTTTTGATAAAGTTATCGCCATCTTTGTTGGACCGTCCGACAAGTAGTGCTTTGCGGTGACCATCAGAACATTCCACCAGATCATCTGAAATCAACGAAACAAAAAAAAATCATTAGTTTAATAGATAATCTTGTACTTGATCGAAGCTTTTTTTTTGAAAATTAACAAAATGGCGGTTTCTAACAGCTTTTTCGCGATTTTTCGAGGAAAAAACATTTGTTTATTGTTAAAAAAAATAGTAATTTTTAAGAAAAATTAAAATCCTTCGATCAAGTACAAGTTTTTTATGTTTTTAATAAGCTCTATAAATTTCATCCAAATCCATCGAGTGGTTATTGAATTACAATGGTCACCGACTTCGAAAACATAGTTTCGAGAAAAACGCGATTAAAGTTTTAGTTTAGGTTTGGTATTACTTTTTCATATAACTTTGAGGCCATTGGATGAAGTAAAGTTTTTTTTATGTATTTTGATCTGCTGAATCCAAATGTGACATTAGTTTATCCAGAAACCCAAGTATTGAATTGTTTAACGGCTATTGTTTAAACAATTGTTTATAAAAAATTTTTTTTTGGAAAGAATTAAATTTTTTTAAATATTTTGGGCAATTTAAAAACGAAAGTTATTCTTATAAAATTTTTGTTAGATCCATAGTTTTGAAGTTATAAATTTAAAAAAATTGAAAGTACGAACGGGTAATACCACGCCTAAACAAACTCACTCTCGATTTATATGCAGAAATTGTAATTATTAAATTACTTACATAGAGTCATCGATTCCTGGGCCATATAACAATTGTTCTATGTGGAAGCTTCCAAGATATCGATTTGTTGTCGTAACATTCTGTCTTCTCATTGTAAGATATCTCGAAAACTATTTGTTGAATCGATTTGAAATTTTCAGGGAATATTTTCGAGACATCATACTTTTAAAAAATGCAAAAAAAAATCGATTTTTTGAAAATTCTGATTAGATCTCACCCCTTAAGCTGCTTTCTGTTCTATAAATTTGAATCACGTTAATTTAGCAATAAAGCCATATTATAATGAAAAAAAAAAAACAAATAACACAGTATGTAGTTGGCGCTCTCGCTGAGTCAGTCGTCTTCACGCATGCGTTGGCACTGACAGAACTCACTGTATCTCGCTCAAGTTTGTGCAATAAAATATTTAAGTTTGACCATGTTTATTGCGTGTAATCTTTCAATACGGGCCTCACACCGGTCCTTTCCACGAGGACACAATATATCACACGTTTATCCTTTGTGAGCGTGATGTCTTCACGGACAGGATTTTTTGCACGCTTATCCTTTGTGAGCGTGATGTCTTCACAAACTGGATTTTTTACATGCTTATCCTTTATAAGCATAATGTCTTTACAGGAAAGATTTTTTACATTCTTATCCTTTTTAAACGTAACATCTATCATAGATAAGATTTTAATAATAATATTTAATATTTTTAATCTAAATGAAGGACCAACGATATCATCATCATCCACAGCATGAAGCCTTAAAGTACTTTGGTCCTTTTTAACAACACTAGCGTATAATTTGTCCGATGACATAAAAGATAAATGTTTTTCCTCAATCGTCATATTCATAGGTTTTTCTCTCAACTTTAATGCTGACTTGAAAACACAAATTGCATTTACAGAAGCCGACGATAGTTTGTTGCGGGTTTTCGTTTTTAAATTATTTAAGAGGAAAAATATTCTCTCTGGATCGGCATTCAAATGTGGAAACGATCAGATAGTATTTAAAAGATTCATTAAATTTGGATATTTAGCAGTATTATTTGAGTTTTGACATTACAAAATGTTTTTCCACATATTGTCGAAATTTAATTTTGAAAAGTTTTGTTTCTCTTCTATTGTAAAATGTAATGGTAATGCAATCCCCATTCTTTTTTTAAGACATCTTCATCAAAATCAAGAGTTTTAGCTACGAATGAAACATCATTAAATGTTTCTCATTGAATGTTTCTTATTGAGCAAAGTAATCATTATCCTTTTTTTTACGGGGGGGGGGGGAATTCTCATGGATTTCCTCGGCCCTCGGGGTACGGCCGAGGGATATGCCAGACTCTTACCGGCTAAAACCCCTCCCGGATGTCCTACTTCTGGCGACTCATAGGGTGTCTGGGGACAGGTATACTACCCTCTCGCCCGGAACCAGTCCCGTCTGGTGGGGACACCGCTTGTTGGTATGCGGGCCCTCCAGAATTCCCTTACGGGATTACATCTTTTTATTCGACGAAGTGGGGACATCAGCTACCCCGTCACACCATCCCGTTGTTTTGGGGAGGCGGAGGGAGGGTCCGGGATTCCCCGCTCGGACCCCACCTCCCGACCTTCAGGAGCGGAGGGGAGAGAGTGCTTAAAGCATTCCCCCCGCTGCTCCCGGGTCACTTCTCATACTAGGGGGGGGGGGGGGTAGAGCGTTTCACATTTCCCAAAGTGTACAAATGTTACAGGGCCGTTTTCTTATTTTGATCCATTTGTGAAATGATGAATTTTGATCGGCCAATATGAACTTGATCGGACAATATTTAGTACTTGCGCCGACAGGTCAAAGGTCACGTAATTCGGTGGTTACTAAAATGCGCAGTAAATTATTTGTTTGACTTTGTACAAAAAACTTTATTTGACAAAAAATGTTTAACAAGGTTGAACAATACTGGATGACTAAGGACACAAAATGTTACAATTTCCTTCTCTCGGTTGCCTACCTGACAGGGGCAAAAGTAGTAAATTCTCTACAGGGCAAAAACTCTCTACAGTTTAAACAGTTTCCTGTCTTTAGCCACTACCAGCATCAAAGTCTGACGCTGTTCTTCATCCTTAGTAAGTTTATTCCCCTTTAAAAATTTTGTAATTAGAGCTACCCCCCGTTCAGCACAATCATTAACAACTTTAATGTGCTGAACAATTGTCCTCCCCTTTTTAAAATTCTCATCACTGACCCAACACAGACATCATTTCTAAGAACGTTGGTGTAATACCAGTGACCTCAAAAAATTTCATTGATTCTTTGGAGGCAAAGTCTTTGAGCTGCAGGGTTAGCACGCTTCGGTTCAGCACCACCTGTGCACGCACTGGCGCATCTTGCAACCCTCTGCTTTCAGGCCCTTCAGGTCTCCAGGGGAGGGGCTCCAAAAACTCGGGGCCCCAAGAAGTGGGCCCCCAGTCAGGTAAGACGAGACCGAGTGGCCTGCTTGCCCTCCCCCCACTTGCGCCTTCACCTACCACGGAAGGGTGGTCGGAGGTGGGGGGAGGGGTAAGAGGGCGACGGGGAAAATCCCGACCTCCCGCGCCTCTGGTGGCGCGTGTGGTCGTGGAGGACTGGAGGATGGTGCGGGGTCGGCGGTGATGGCCCTGCGGCCGACGATGGCGCCCCATTCCACGAGTGGGCCGGCGTCGCGGCCGGCTGCGCCGCCGCCTCGGCGGAATAAGTCGGAACTCCGGCCGGTGAGGTCAAAAACACAGCCAAGAGGGGGAAGATCCCGAGGTCCATCGCCGTGGTCGTCACATACCCCGCGGGCAATTACACGGAGGAGATGGCCGCGGCCAGGAGGGCAATCCGCCTGGCGGACCTGGGGATCCAGGAGGTCAGGCCTAAGAGAGCCATTACGGGAGCTTTATTAATGGTCTAAGGTGGAAGCAGCGGAGGGTCTGGCCTCACGCCTGAGGGAGGCCTTGACTGGCATTGAGGGGGTGAGGGTAACTCGCCCCTCAAATATGCCGAGGTAAGGGTCCGCGACCTTGACGAATCGGTCACCGGGAATGATATATCCCAAGTGGTGGCCGAGGTCGAGGGTTGCGGATCCGAGAAAATTAAGATGGGGGAAATTAGGCAGTCCCCCAACGGGCTAGGAAGCATATGGGTCCGGTGCCTCCTCTCCGCGACGAACAAACTGGTCGCCGGGGGGGCGGATAAATGTTTGCTTCCTGGCCCGACGAGTCGAGCTGCTAGATGAGCGCCCACTCATCTGTTACAGATATCTAGAGCGGGGGCACGTCCAGCAGCACTGTAGCAGCGGCACTGATCGTAGTGGCCGCTACTACAGGTGTGACAATCCTGGCTACAGAGCCAGGAACTGCGTAGCTCCGCCGCGATACCCAATCTGCATAGACTTAGAACGCCACAAGGTTGGCGGACCGGCGTGCGCGCCGCTGCAAAAGACGCGCGGGAGTCGGTTGAGAGCGGTGAAAGAAACCCCCGCTCCCGCACCATCCCGAGCAGGCCACGCTATGGAGCCAGAAAAGTCGGGGGAGGAGAGGGCCGTGAAGATCCCTTCCCAACTTGTGGAAAAAGTAGCCTCTCCAAGCGTAAGCGAGACGGAGGGGCTGCTGCAGAGCTGGAAGGAGAGGCCGCCTCCAGATCCGTCGCGGCTGCGTCCCCGGCTTTGGACCAAAGAGGGGTTCCGGCTGCTGGGACGAGCAAGCCGTGGCTCGACTGGAGGCGGCTCAGCAAGTCTCCCCAAGAAGAAGGTAGGCGCCGAGAGCGTTTACTCCTTTTAAGTTGGTAAAGGGGGTGGTGGAGAGAGCCACTGACGTGGCTCCTCCCACCCCCCAGTATGAGAAGTTACCGGGGAGCGGCAGGGGAAATGCTTTAAGCACTCTCTCCCCTCCGCCCCTGAAGGTCGGGAGGTGGGGTCCGAGCGGGGAATCCCGGACCCTTCCTCCGCCTCCCCAAAACAATGGGATAGCGTGACAGGATGGCTGATGTCCCCACTTCGTCGAATATAAAGATGTAATCCTGTAAGGGAATTCTGGGAGGCCCGCATACAAGCGGTATCCTCACCAGACGGGACTGTTTCCGGGCGAGAGGGTGTATACCTTGTGTCCCCAGACACCCTCTGAGTCGCCAGAAGTAGGACATCCGGGAGGGTTTTAGCCGGTAAAAGTCCAGCATATTTTTCGGTTCTACCCCGAGGAGATCCATGAGGATTTCCCACCCGTAAAAAAAAAAAATATTCGCCGTAGGTCTCCTCAAGCAAACGACGTGCTTCAGCGGCATTTTTTTTCAAGTTAAAGCAGAAAAGCAAAACTTTCTGCAAATACTGTTTATTTGGCACAAAACTCGACATCTTCATTGTTAGAAAAAATATTTTTGCGTTGCGATATGTATTGATATTACGACTAGTTATTGTTGACAGATGTCCAAACTATTAAAAAAGAATACTTCAGACATGTATGTTGACTACATGTGTCGTTAGCGCCACCCATGTGTGAAACCCGGAAACTTAGTTGCGCACCTGGTATATATTGTAAAGCATTGGTGACAGCACACCCCTGCCTAACTCCTTTATTGATGTTTCATTCGGTTGACGTTGTTCTATTCAAATTATGGCTTTGCTGTTGTTGTAGAAGTTGGCTATTATTTTTATGAGGTGTGCTGGAATGCCTATCTCAGAGAGCATTTTCCATAGCTTTGATCATTTTATGTTGTCAAATGCCTTTTCGAAGTCAACGAAGCATAGCAATATTGTTATAATAAAGGAATATAATCCTCGCGTGCTTTTGCTACGGATATTCATGTTATAGATATTCAGAATCTGTTCTTTGCATCCTCTATTTTTAACAAAACCTGCCTGTTCAGGTGCAATTTCGGGGCTTATATAATAATACAACTTGTATGATATAAAGCATTACTTTGCTTATATGAGTAATGAGTGCCAGTGTTCTATAGTTCCTACACTCAAAGATTGATCCCCTCTTATGCAGTGGTATAATAATCGATGTTGTCCATTCGCTTGGTCACTGGCACGACCACATATTTTATTGCATAAGGAATGGATCAATTTTATTCCCATACCACTAAAGACCTTGGCAGGAATAGTATCGATGCCTGGTGCATTTTTTAGTTTCTTCAGTGCATTTTCTTCTTCTTCGAACAAAATATCGGATTCAAGTTCTTCGTATCTTATTACAAGAGCGATATTTTCGGGGTCATCCAAAGTGGTTTATTTCGGTTACTTACCATCCTTATTTCTGATGGCTCATGTTTTGGGCTTAAAGTTGTGTATCAAATTTCTTATAATTCGGTAAAGATCTTTAGTTATTGTTTTCTGATTGTTGTTTGATCTCGCGGCACAGATCCCTAATGTAATTGTTTTTATCTCTTCTGCAGTGAAGCTGGATTTGTCTATTTAATGATTTGGATTCGTAATTCTTAACGCTCTTTTCCTTTATTTTCCTGCGTTTCACCACAAGCTCCTGCGTTTCATCAGACATCCATGATTGTTTTACTCAAACAGTAGTTATAGCATTATCACGAACCGTTTTAATGTAACTTCTTTTATCTGGTCCACAGCTCTTCTACTTCCAATGTTTCTGGAAATGACATATGGCTTTCTAGTTTCTTTGTAAAAACACATATTGTTGAAACTTAATTTTGAAAAGTTTTGTTTCTCTTCCATTGTAAAATGTAATGGTAATGCAATCCATTCTTTTTTTAAGACATCTTTATTAAAATCAAGAGTTTTAGCTGCGAATGAAACATCATTGAATGATGTTTATCAATATTGAACAAAGTAGTACAAGGTCTAAAAATTTTTAGTCATTTACTGATAACCTTCTACGAATTTTTCCTGTAGCATAAAATGTTAAAGTTCTGTCGAACAGTTGTAACAATGCTGTGTGCCTTTGCATCATTAATTTATTGAGGTATTCCTCACAATCAAATCCTAAGATAATTTTATTAAGATTTTTTAAATTCTCCTTTAAAGAGAAGTAGAGAATACAATATTTATGGAGAAAGATTTTAAATGTTCCTTTTTCAAAAAATTACGACACACTTGGAAAAGAAAATTTGAAGATTTTTGCTATAATAAATGAATTTTGTTTCTGCCACTTGAAAATATCCATTAAGTGCGTTAAAAAAGTTTAAAACATATTTTAAAAAGAGAAAATAAGCTTTCATGTTTATATTGCTCATTGAAGAGATGTTCTCCAGACTAGGTTTTCTCATTCATAACTATTTCATTAAGAAAATGTTTAATTTTGTATCTCAAGATTCTAAAAATCTTTCTACACACAAGTAGTGAGAAAGTCAGCGTATATCGCATAATTTTAATATTTTGTGATTAGTTTTTTAGAAACATTCACAAAATCCCCCCAAAATAACCGAACGTTTAGGACTGCTATTTATGTAACTACTAATTTTTTAAATAAATTCTTTGCAAAATGACGGTATTTCATTGCATGCTACATGGGCTGCTAATGCAGAGGATGACAAGGACATGAAAATGTTTTTAAATATAGACATACTTTTTCCAGTTTTTTTTTTAATGATAAATGTTTTCCTGTCATGACAGCCGCATTGTCGCATGACAAGACAACAATATTTAAAAATGGTATCTGTAATTTCTACATTTCACTTTTAAATATCTGAAATAATTTTTCTGCGCTAGAGTCTTTAGCATCAATATCAATTAATTTAACTAATTGAGTACGAATTTCTCTAACATCTTTTGGTCAACATTGCGAACAAGAAGAGTCATCCATTTATCATTGCAAATGTCAGACGTTTCGTCAATAAATACTGTAAACTTTGTGTTCTGAAACTTGTTTACGACTCTTTCCATCTCAACTGGACACAAAACGTTTGTAATAATATTTTTACCTTTTGTTTTGCTCATGCTCATGCTTTGCAAAACATTACGATCTTTACAGTCTGTAAAGTAAGAGCGGCATAAATGGCAGTTGACTTCAAATATCGTCCTAGTTTTGTTGTGAGTCGATAGATGGAATCTTTGTCGTGAATGTTTTGTCACAAAAGATTCAGTTGGTGTCGAATTCTTATCTGAGAAACACGTTAACCGCCATAAGTGCCGCATACGCATCGCGCTACGAGGCTGTGTTCCTTTGTTCTCACCCGAAAGGACCAAAAATGTCATATGTAGCGGCTGCTAAATGGGAAAGTCAAAATCGTTCGTCGCTAAGTGGGTTCAGCAATATAAGGAGACCAAAAATGTCGATGACTTGCCAGAACGTGGCTCGATAGGCAAAGTGACGCCGAACATGGAAAAAAAAATTGTGAATTTGTTTAAGTGGAACCCGACCTTAACATTGCGACAAGGAGCAGCAAAATTAAAACAGAAGGGTATAGAAATATCACATACAATTATTTGAACCCATCTCCTTGCGCATAACATCAAATATCGAAGCACAATGAAGAAACCACTGTTAGGCGAAAAACATGTGATGAAAAGACTCGCTTAGGCAAAGGAGAATTTGGACCGAGATTGGAGCAACGTGATCTTTACGGACGAAGCTTCTGTTTGGGGATTACCATCCGACGTTCCTAGTCAACCTTGACCAATAGATTAATACAACGGACCGTTAAACACCCTGTAAAAGTTCATCTTTGGGGCTGCTTTTCAAAACAGGGTTTTGGAGCATTACATCTGTTTACATACAATTTAAATGCTCCGAAAATGCTTAAAATTTATGAAAAGTATTTGTTGCCGACTGCTGAACAATGTTTCATAAAAAAAAACGAGGACTGGATCTTACAGGAAGACAACGACCCAAAACACCGGAGCAAGCTTTGCACCGAGTGGAAAGAGCAGTCTGGCATCGTCACACTTGATTGGCCATCGCAATCGCCAGATGCAAATCCCATTGAAAATGTGTGGGCATATCTCAAGCACAAGCTTCGAGGAAAGAGAGTATGCACTTTGAAGCAGCTGACACGACAAATTCGTCTCATTTGGAGGTCTTTACCGAACGAATACGCAGTCAACTCAGTGGAAAGTATGTCTCGGAGATGTCAGGCAATGCCGGTGGTGACTGGACTCATTATTAATGGTATAGCATTTTTCTTCTCATGGAGTACAACAAATGTACTTAAAAATCATTAAAAATAAATTTTTCTACACATTAACCTGTACACGCTCTTACTTTATAGACTGTACTTACATGTTGAAAAAAATTAAGAATCTCTTGTGCAGTTTAATAAGGAATATTTTTATCGGCGATTAATGGCATATTGGATCTTTGCTAATTTTTTACGCTCATTAAATGATACACGCAATTCAATTTCTGTATACGAATCTTTAATCAATTTGCTTCAATGGACCTTGTTTTACATTTATCAAGATGTGTTTGGAATTTTGTGTAACGATCGATTCAATTTACTGAAAGATATATTGCAAATTGAACAAAAAAACTAAATTTGGATCATGAGGTACTTCACGTAACCAACATTTATATTGCTTATTATCTAGCCATTCTTGTTGAAATATTGATTTTTTTTATTCGCGGGTTTTTTATTGACAATCATCATCGTTACATAACACCGATTTTTTTATTTTTATGGTAATGCGCGCGTTAGTGTAGTAAACTTGACAATGGACATCATTGATTTCCCAGTTTAGCAGAGCTTTCTGATTACATTCAATAAAATGCTTTCGATTCGCCCTGTTACTTTGGAAAACCGTGTGAAATCGCAATTTGTAGATGTATGACGGGAGGATGTCGTACCGTCTGCACCGGAGTAAAAATGTCAATTGTTGTTTCGCAGCTCTATTCTCATCATATTGTTAATCCATGCATATTATGGTACTGGATGTTTGTCGTTTTTATATTTAATTTTTTATATTTAATTTTTTATATTTAATTAATTTTTATATTTTATATTTTTTTTTTATTTAATTTCATCTAATTTTGAATATTTAAGCATGATTTTATACTTTATATGGATGTATTACCATTTTAAACTACATGCACACAGTACTGCTAACATTATTTATAAGTAAACGGCGGAAACTTATTCAAGTACCTAATAGAGAAAATTAGGTTATTTATTATAGCGAGATATAATACTTATTTGTAACATTAAATGTAATTTTTTTTATTTTTATTCTTTATATAATCTATATGCATTATTGATTATATAAATTTGATTGAATGTCTCGCAACTATTTGAATTACTAACATTTAGTTTTTTTTCTAAAATTTCTTTATTTTTGTTTTCAAAGTTATCTATTTTGTTTATTATACAAAATACAAGTAGAATATTAATTCTCTTGTATTTGTAGATGAAAGTTTTATTTTTTGATTTTGTACTGCAATAAGAAAATAAATAAAAACAATAGAGAAGCTTGTGTATTTTATTACATTCTAAAATTATAAAAAATAATATGATTATACTGTTCAGTAATTGTTACATTAAAAACAATTAACATAATAAATACTTTAATATAGGTTACATATGTATATTATCTGAACTTTCTATTATCAATAAAAGTACTGAATAAAAAGTTTATAAATGTCTTTATTAACTGTAAGCTATATACTTTTAGAAATACTTTTATTGATAAAAGAGAGTTCAGTATACAGAGTAATCCAGGATAACCTTCCATCTGTAAAATGACATATTCTTGACACTATTCTAAGACGATTTTTCCTTTATCAAAATTTGATTTGAAACGTAGTTTTCGAGTTATAAGCAAAAATAGTTAGGAAATCACGCGTCGAGTACAGAAGTCAGGCAGGAGCGGCGCACCGCGAGCGTAACGCGGGTTCAGTTGACCGCCCGACGGGTGATTACCACCTCGTGAGTCGCTATTTTAATCTTATGACAGAAAATTATGCTTTAAATAAAATTTTGACAAAGAAGAAAGTGTCTTAGAATTATGTTAGGAATACGTGTTCCTTAAAATAAACATTACTTTAATAACAAAAAGTTGTTCCGGTTCGCCGGCCGTTGAACACTGCAATCAGCTGATTGCTACACGCGATGTGTGTAATGCGTGTGTGCATAAAAAGAAAGAGAGAGAGAGAGAGAGGGAAGGAGGGAGAGACATTCATACACATGCACGCACGTACGCATACACTTTTTTCTCGCTCTCTTTCTCTCTTTTACACAACACACTCTCTCATTCAGTCACTCATTTACTCACCCACCTACCTGCTCAATCACCTTGTAGCGAATCCTCAGCGTAGCGAATCCTCATGCTACGTGTTAACTGCTGCACCGTTATGATTAAGTTGTAGAGACAAAACTTTTTGTAAATTACTCTCACAAATCATCAAAACTTTTTGTAAATTACTCTCACAAATTACTCTCACTCGATTAACACAATACAGAATACGCGATAACGAATTCACTGATTTACTGACTCACCGATACCAAAAATTACTTTAAAAGAAACGCGAATGCAAATAGCACATGACTCGACGCGAAGCGACGGATCGCAGAAACTGCGCGACCACCAGGGTTATGTTGACAGTTGACTAGCGCTGCGACTTGCGCGTGGCGCGTGATCGACACGAAATGAGACGAACGACGGTGATTGGTCGATTCGTTTAAATTCTACTGCTTTCTGCTTAACTTTTTTTATGTGCCACGGCCTTTAAACCTTCGCATTGCGAATGTGGTAGAAAACATGAAACGTATAATGACGTACTTAAAAAAATTAATTATTTATTACAATTAATAACTATTTATAATTATAATAAATAATTATTATTTTTAAAAGCATGTGTTATACGTTATTACGTTTTCGAAACTATTGCATTCACGATGCGAAGGTTTCAGTCAATTGCAAAAATAATGTAATTAATAAATTACATTTGGGAATTTGGGAAAATTTATTTTTATTTTGCTCAAAAGAGATGTTCCAACGTTAAAATGTATTGGTCGCTCTGAAAAGAGCGGATTGAATAAAAAAAATTTTAGAGCAGATGCTCGAAATGCCCGCCATCCATCCTAATGCAAGCTCTCATGCGTTTTAATAAATTTCTTTCGACGTTCTGCATTACTTCTTCGTCGATATCCCAAATAGCCAATCGTAATCTTGTCTCTAGATCTTCGATATCTTCGGGAAGAGTTTTATAAATTATTTCTTTACAATATCACCATAAGAAGAAATCCAGAGGGTTGAGATCCGGCGATCTTGCGGGTCAACGTATCAGACCGTACCGACCCATCCCGTCTGGGAAAATGCTCGTTTAAATAATTTGTAACGATCCTGGCATTGTGTGGCCCAGCACCGTCTTGTTGAAAGACAATCTCGTTTCTTTCACATAATGGCACATTTTCGAGAAAATCTGGTAGATTTTCTGTTAAAAAATCGACGTAGGTTCTCCCAGTTAAGACATCTGGAAGAATAACTGGACCAAGTATTTCAGTGCCCATTATTCCGGCCCACACATTGATCTTCCAACGAGTTTGAAAATTTCGGAGTCGCGTGACTCTGGGATTTTCTTCATTCCAAAAGTGCATATTATGCACATTAAAAATCCCCTCTTGTGTGAATAGCGATTCATCGCTGAATATTACACGAGAGGAATATCTGGGATCTCGATCGACGTTTCGCAGAAAATTTTCGCAAAACGTTCGTCTTGCAGGGTAATCTGCTGGTCGTAAATGTTGTACGCGTGTATAATGAAACGCGTGCAACTTTTCTTCTTTTAATATCCAATCGCAAATTGGTTACCAATTAGCGCGCGACGTTCGTCGAACTGGTAACCAATTCGCGATTGGTCGCGGGAGGCGAGGAGGGGGCATCGACCACCCGCGAAGATCGTATAAATTGGATGTACGATCGATAATGCGATCAATAAGCCTGCGATTATCAGCGATTATCAATAAGCGCGAAGAAGATATGGCAGCTTATACAAGTCAAGAATACTACGACATGCTAATGGCACTTGGCGAGTGTCACGGGCAGCAGAACCTTGCTGTAAGAAGATACGCCGAAATGCATCCAGACCGAAGACATCCATCGGGTCACGTCATACTTACAGCAGCTCAAAGACTTTACGATACTGGCAGTGTCCTGCCGAACAAACACGACGATGGAGGAGATTGCGCCGTTAGAAATGTACGGAACACGGAAAGAGTTATACGTGCTTTTGAGAATAATCCCGAAACAAGTATTCGGGTAGTTGCTCGAGAGCACAATTTATCTTATACAACTGTACAAAGGATATTAAAAGAAGAAAAGTTGCACGCGTTTCATTATACACGCGTACAACATTTACGACCAGCAGATTACCCTGCAAGACGAACGTTTTGCGAAAATTTTCTGCGAAACGTCGACCGAGATCCCAGATATTCCTCTCGTGTAATATTCAGCGATGAATCGCTATTCACACAAGAGGGGATTTTTAATGTGCATAATATGCACTTTTGGAATGAAGAAAATCCCAGAGTCACGCGACTCCGAAATTTTCAAACTCGTTGGAAGATCAATGTGTGGGCCGGAATAATGGGCACTGAAATACTTGGTCCAGTTATTCTTCCAGATGTCTTAACTGGGAGAACCTACGTCGATTTTTTAACAGAAAATCTACCAGATTTTCTCGAAAATGTGCCATTATGTGAAAGAAACGAGATTGTCTTTCAACAAGACGGTGCTGGGCCACACAATGCCAGGATCGTTACAAATTATTTAAACGAGCATTTTCCCAGACGGATGGTCGGTACGGTCTGATACGTTGACCCGCAAGATCGCCGGATCTCAACCCTCTGGATTTCTTCTTATGGTGATATTGTAAAGAAATAATTTATAAAACTCTTCCCGAAGATATCGAAGATCTAGAGACAAGATTACGATTGGCTATTTGGGATATCGACGAAGAAGTAATGCAGAACGTCGAAAGAAATTTATTAAAACGCATGAGAGCTTGCATTAGGATGGATGGCGGGCATTTCGAGCATCTGCTCTAAAATTGTTTTTATTCAATCCGCTCTTTTCAGAGCGACCAATACATTTTAACGTTGGAACATCTCTTTTGAACAAAATAAAAATAAATTTTCCCAAATTCCCAAATGTAATTTATTAATTACATTATTCTTGCAATTGACTGAAACCTTCGCATCGTGAATGCAATAGTTTCGAAAACGTAATAACGTATAACACATGCTTTTAAAAATAATAATTATTTATTATAATTATAAATAGTTATTAATTGTAATAAATAATTAATTTTTTTAAGTACGTCATTATACGTTTCATGTTTTCTACCGCATTCGCAATGCGAAGGTTTAAAGGCCGTGGCACATAAAAAAGTTAAGCAGAAAGCAGTAGAATTTAAGCGAATCGACCAATCACCGTCGTTCGTCTCATCTCGTGTCGATCACGCGCCACGCGCAAGTCGCAGCGCTAGTCAACTGTCAACATAACCCTGGTGGTCGCGCAGTTTCCGCGATCCGTCGCTTCGCGTCGAGTCATGTGCTATTTGCATTCGCGTTTCTTTTAAAGTAATTTTTGGTATCGGTGAATCGGTAGTGAGTCAGTAAATCAGTGAATTCGTTATCGCGTATTCTGTATTGTGTTAATCGAGTGAGAGTAATTTGTGAGAGTAATTTACAAAAAGTTTTGATGATTTGTGAGAGTAATTTACAAAAAGTTTTGTCTCTACAACTTAATCATAACGGTGCAGCAGTTAACACGTAGCATGAGGATTCGCTACGCTGAGGATTCGCTACAAGGTGATTGAGCAGGTGAGTGAGTGAGTAAATGAGTGACTGAATGAGAGAGTGTGTTGTGTAAAAGAGAGAAAGAGAGTGAGAAAAAAGTGTATGCGTACGTGCGTGCATGTGTATGAATGTCTCTCCCTCCTTCCCTCTCTCTCTCTCTCTCTCTCTCTCTCTCTTTTTATGCACACACGCATTACACACATCGCGTGTAGCAATCAGCTGATTGCAGCGTTCAACGGCCGGCGAACCGGAACAACTTTTTGTTATTAAAGTAATGTTTATTTTAAGGAACACGTATTCCTAACATAATTCTAAGACACTTTCTTCTTTGTCAAAATTTTATTTAAAGCATAATTTTCTGTCATAAGATTAAAATAGCGACTCACGCGGTGGTAATCACCCGTCGGGCGGTCAACTGAACCCGCGTTACGCTCGCGGTGCGCCGCTCCTGCCTGCCTTCTGTACTCGACGCGTGATTTCCTAACTATTTTTGCTTATAACTCGAAAACTACGCTTCAAATCAAATTTTGATAAAGGAAAAATCGTCTTAGAATTGTGTCAAAAATATGTCATTTTACAGATGAAAGGTTATCCTGGATCTCCCTGTACACTCATGTTCAAAAAGGTTGTCTGGTTCTTTTTGTGAGTTTAGGAACAGTCTGTGTTGTCCAATAGGAGAATTTTTCTTTAAATAAAAGTATTCTCTCATTAAATAAGGCAGATAGGTTACTAAACTTACAAAAAAAAAAAACCAGACAACCTTTTCGATCACCAGTGTTAAGACCAGGATCTTAGTTTTGTATTTAGTGAATAGATGTCGCGCGCCCAAAATACGACAACGACTTCCCCTCTCGTCACTTTTCGTGTGATACGTAATGGCGTATACCAGTCAGTCATCTTGTAAGAGCGCAATACAAAAAGCAGGTCCTCTTCAGCATAGGGAAGAGGTTTAGCGAGCGGATAGTGTTTCATTACACCTTGCATCACACGCAACATCATTGGTCCTTCGAACCCGATCTGTGGATCCGGCAATCTCGGAAAAGAAAGCACGTGAGAAAACGGTCTCTGGCGACACGCATTGCGAGTTCAAGAATATTCACTAACGTGAGGGCCGCAAGGGCGTTCTATACGCTACAGGTGAGCTTGTTCGAAACGAAGCAAGCAGGCATCGTGAGCGTACATCGGATCACTCAGCAAGATAGAGCAGAGTAAAGGAAGCGGCGGAAAGCCGGCATTTTCCTAGCCTACAAAACCATCGCACACAAAGCTGACGACACGCCATAACGGAAACAGGCAGTTTCATTGCTACATGATAACAAGACGGTAAGAAGGCACAGCAATCGGTAAGTCTCTAGAAGTGCCCATTCTTTCCTTTACTTACATCCATATTACCTTTCGCATTTGCATTTCTTCTTCATCGATATCTGTCAAAATGAGTCGGGAAGAAAAGATAAAGAGATTAAATATTCGTAAAGGCCAAATAAAGGCACAATGCACTAGGGCGCTCACTACAGTTACATCGGACGCGGTTCGCGATATGTCATTAGCAGAATTATCGCAAGACAAAGATCGAAGCAGCATGGTCACAGTTTGACGAGATTCAAGCGGAAATCGAAGCATTACAAGACTCTCAAGAGGAATTTGAAGCGCATGAAAATATGAGATCGGATTTTGAGGAGATGTACTATGATGTCATAGCCAAATTTCAAGATTTGATCACGACCCGCAGTATAGTCAACGTCCCGGAAAGCGAAGCCCATTTCGTTGGTCCGATAAATCGAAATCAAGCCGCTGCTAGAAATTTGAGACTCCCTAAAATCGATTTGCCATCCTTTTCAGGAATTTACGAAGAATGGTATCCATTTAATGACCTTTCAGTCACTTATTCATCGTGACACATCGATTAATGAAATACAGAAGTTTCATTATTTAAAATCATCTCTCAAAGGAGAAGCCGCTGAGGTAATCCAAGCCCTTGAAATTTCTTCAGAAAACTACATAGAAGCATAGCAGATGCTGAAACGATGATACGACAACAAGCGTCTCATTATACAGAAGCATATTAAGGCTTTGTTCGATTTGCAGCCCATTCTCAAGGAAAGTTGCATGGGTCTTCGTCGCTTAGTGGATGGAGTTTTGAAGCACATGAGAGCGTTAAAGGCGATCGGCCGTCCTACTGAGTCATGGGATGACGTTATCATCCACCTCGTAGTTGGCAAATTGGATCACACCACAAACAAAGAATGGGAAAACAGCATTACCAACGATGAGACTCCCACGTTGCAGCGTCTCACAGAATTCTTGGAACACAGATGCCATATGCTTGAAGCAATCAACAAAAAGGCTCAAGCCTCTTCACACTCACAGACTAGGACCGGTCAAACGAAGGTTTCGTCACTTGTTAGTTCCAGGATAGCGGCATGCCACAATGCAAAGGAGATCATCAGATATACGCATGCGAGCAATTCTTAAAACTTTCTCCAGAGGATCGTCTAAAATGTATAAGGGAGAACAAACTATGCTGGAACTGCATGAAGGTTTCATCGCACACCGCAAAGACCTGCAAATCAAGCAGTTGTAAAACGTGTGGCAAACGATACAACACGTTGGCTGCACATGCCAAAGGATGAGCCACCAACCGTGCTGGTAACCCCGTCATCTCAATCATCAAGCCAACAAACAAATTCATGTACGTCAAACGTTGCGCATATTACAATGTCGAGCTTATCATCGCAAGTCTTTTTACCAACAGCGTTAGTGCACGCTAAAGATTATCAAGGACAAAAGCACATATGTCGTATGCTTCTGGATTCAGGGTCACAATCGAATTTTATCACGGAAGACTCAGTGCTTCGTCTGGGTCTCACAACAAATTCTGTAAACATCTCAATCGGAGTTAATCAGGTATGCAGCAAGATCCAAAAAATGGTGCAAGTGCAAATAAGCTCAAGACATTACGCATATAAGAGCATCATAAATTGCTTAGTTGTAAAACAGATCACGAAGCGTTTGCCCAGCATCACAGCCGACAAACACAATTTCAGGATTCCACAAAATTTACCGTTCGCTGATCCGGAATTCTACCGATCCATGAACATAGACATTTTACTAGGAGCAGAGATGTTTTGGAATACACTCTGTATCGGACAAATCAAGGAGTCATTGGAGCATCCTTTACTTCAAAAGACACTTTTCGGGTGGATAATAGGTGGCAAATATCCAAATAACTCTACAACACAGCAAGTAACACAATGTTGTCTGTCAGTAAGTCATACCGGTCTAGAGCAAGCTATTGAAAGATTCTGGCGGACGGAGCAGGTTTCGACTAAACCGGTGTTTACTGCGGAAGAGCGAGAATGTGAAGCGCAATTTAATGAAACTCATTATCGAACAGATCAAGGCAGATTTGTGATAAAATTGCCAATCAAAGGAAATAAGTTGCAGACTTTGGGAAATTCTTACGATATAGCTCTGAAACGATTCCACGCTTTGGAACGCAAATTAGATCGACACCCAGACATAAAGAGGGAATACGCACACTTCATGCAAGAATATTTGGAGCTCAAACACATGCATCTCGTTACATCAGAAACGGAAACCTGTCCAGCCTATTACATGCCTCATCATGCCGTCTTTAAGGACAGCTCTACAACGAAAATCCGCGTGGTGTTCGACGCTTCCTGTAAGACCGATACAGGAGTGTAAGAGAGAACCCGTGTTGCTATTTCTTTTCATTTCTACTGTTCTCTCTCAAGCCTTGTAGACTGCACGCGCTGCGGTTGCTAAGCGCGTGATTGGTAGTTGCGGCGCTATGCGAAAGCGCTAGCGCGGTGATCGATGATTGGCCGTTACCGTCGGACCGATTACGGGGTGCAGGCACGAGCGTGCATGCCGGGCGTTGTTGGCCTTCGGCCGTGTAACTGTGAGCACTAATAAATCTTTAAGTGTTATTGTTATAAAGTTCTTGGTTTGTCACCCCATCGTTCATCAATCAGCCCTTTTGAAGTCTCGGTTATCCACACCTCAAACATCCTTACAGGAGTCTCGTTGAATGATATCCTGATGGTTGGGCCGACTCTGCAACAAGACCTCGTTTCCATTCTGATCAAGTTTCGCATTTGGCAATATGTTCTCACAGCGGATGTGACTAAAATGTATCGACAGATCTTGATCGACGAATCACAACAGAAACTACAAAGGATCCTATGGCGAAACAACAAGGAAGAAGTAAAGATCTTCGAATTGAACACCGTCACTTATGGTACAGCATCGGCCTCTTTCCTTGCAATACGATGTCTGCAAGAAGTTGCAAGAATGGAACAGAGCAACATGCCAGTTGGAGCGGCAAGAATCCTATCCGACTTTTACGTGGACGATCTTATAACGGGCGAGAACTCAATTCAGGACCTCATCACAATACGAAATGAAGTGAATGCAATACTGGGCAAGGCAGGATTTATTTTACGCAAATGGGCATCGAATGAGCCAGCAATATTAGATGGAATTCCAACATCCTCTTCAAATTGTATCTTGAACATCAATGAAGATGCACATCTACTTACACTCGGTTTGCAATGGAACTCGCAACGAGACGTCTTTCAGTTCAACAGTCCCGTTACTAAGCAGCTCAGAATCTCAAAGAGAAGCATATTATCTACTATCGCCCACATTTTTGATCCTTTAGGAATTTTAGGACCCATCGTAATCACGGCGAAAATCTTTATGCAAAGATTGTGGCAGCTGAAAGTTGACTGGGACGAGACAGTTCTCAGTGACGTACAAACGCAGTGGTCTCGATATGAATCGGAACTTTACGTTTTGAATGATTTTCAGATACCACGAAAGGTTATTCCTCATAATACTGAAATCGTGGAGTTATGTGGCTTCTCAGATACCAGCGAAAAGGCATACGGACCCTGCGTATATGTTTGAAGTCAACCGTCAAAAGGTTGTTACGAAGCAAACCTATTGTGTGCAAAGTCAAGGGTATCTCCCTTGAAGAATTTGTCTTTGCCACGCTTGGAGCTATGCGCTGCATTGCTATTAGCTCAACTAATGCACAAGGTTCAAGAATCCATTGAAATACAATTCTCATGAGTATATTATTGGTCAGATTCTAACATAGCACTTTCGTGGATAAAATCCTCTCCTAGGAGATGGAGTACATTCGTCGCTAACCGTGTTAGTGCTATTCAAGATATTTCAGATCCAAATAATTGGTATTACATAGAATCTTCACGCAATCTTGCGGACATCATTTCAAGAGGTATGTCCCCAGTGACATTGCTCAAGACGGATTTATGGTGGAAAGGTCCCGCATGGAGCTTACAGGATGCGTCTGAATGGCATTTCGACGTCTCTTTGACGTGTCAGGAGATACCAGAGCAAAAGAAGATGATAGCGACTGTCATTGTCGAACCAGAATCACCATGGATATTCAACCGATATTCGACACTCAGTAAATTGATTCGAGTGCATGGATACATTCTGCGTTTCATCAACAATTGCCACTCCAACAACGCCAAGTTCAGGGGAAACTTGTCAAACGCGGAATTTCATGCAGCCACACAATCATTGGTCAAAATTGTTCAATTATCTGCATTCGCAAATGAGATTAAACATCTGAATAATCGTCAACAGTTACCGAAGAATAACAAGCTCGTGTCACTCATCCCTTTTTGGATGAACAGGGAATCATCCGAGTTGGTGGCAGGCTTCAACACGCTGACCTGCCGTACTCAGCAAAACATCAAATGGTATTGCCTTCTAAACATTTATTCACAAAATTGCTGATAGAGCATGAGCATTCCAAGTTACTTCATGCTGGAGCGCAAACAACTCTAGCATCTTTACGTCAACGTTTTTGGCCATTGAATGGACGAAACGTAGTTCGTCATACTATAAGAAAGTGCATTAAATGCTTTCATGCAGCCCCATCATCAATTCAACCAATCATGGGCAATCTCCCGAGATCAAGAGTTCAGGCGTCACGTACCTTCTTTAATGTAGGCATTGATTTTTGTGGTCCTTTTTCACTTCGCGAGTCTAAGCGACGCAATGCAAAGACTATAAAATCTTACGCGGCCATTTTTGTATGCTTGGCGACCAAGGCAGTTCACATCGAGATAACTTTCGATTTGTCTGCTGAAGGTTTTATACATGTACTCAAACGCTTTATCGGGCGTAGAGGCAAGCCAGCATTTTCTCCGATAACGCAACTAATTTTGTAGGAACAAATCGAGAATTCAGAGAGTTGCGTGACATGTTCATCAAGGAAGAACACAGGATAATCAACGACTCAATCAGCCAAGGTGTTCAATGGCATTTTATACCACCCAGAGCTCCAAATTTCGGCGGTATCTGGGAAGCTGCCGTGCGATCATTTAAAACTTATTTTAAAAGGGTCGTTGGAACCGCCTTGTTAACGACAGATGAAATGCAAACTCTATCTATCCAAATCGAAGAATATTTTGAACTCCCGTCCTATCACTGTCCTATCTAATGATCCCAATGACCTGATGTATTTATCTCCTGGGCATTTTCTAATTGGAGACGTACTTACCGGAATATCGGAACCTACGTTATTGGAGGTTCAAGAAAACAGGCTTTCTAGATGGCAACGAGTCGAACAAATGCGTCAACATCTATGGAAAAGATGGTCCAAGGATTATCTCAATCAACTGCAGCAACGCAGTAAATGGAGCACCCAAGATATCAACTTAACTCCCGGCGATATGATGCTCATACGAGAAGACAATGTACCACCATTGTGCTGGCCTCTAGGCAGAGTGCTGGAGACTCACCCGGGCGAGGATGGTGTCGTTCGAGCAGCAACTATTAAAACCGCAAAGGGAAACTTCAAGCGACCAACCAACAGACTGAGTCTCCTTCCCATGGAGCAATAATTACTAAGACACTTGTCTCCATCACCCGGTGATTAACAAGAAGGAGAACTATAACCGATAAGACTGTGTGATAGTTTAAGACGAATGCAATTATTCATTCCGATGTTGTTATATTTATATTTTATTGGAAACCATGCGTTTATTTTAGTTTTACGAAGGCAGTTTGCAGTGATCAAAGATGAGGATTATTTCTCATCAAATACAGTTAAGACATAAGAGTTTATCATTTTCTTTGCCGATTTATATGCTACTATATTAAATGTCAAATAGTTTAAGCTTGTTACTTGTTTTGAAAGGTTAAGCCTTCCAAGGCGGCCGGCATGTTAAGACCAGGATCTTAGTTTTGTATTTAGTGAATAGATGTCGCGCGCCCAAAATACGACAACGACTCCCCCTCTCGTCACTTTTCGTGTGATACGTAATGGCGTATACCAGTCAGTCATCTTGTAAGAGCGCAATACAAAAAGCAGGTCCTCTTCAGCATAGGGAAGAGGTTTAGCGAGCGGTGTTTCATTACACCTAGCATCACACGCAACAACGAGTGTACCTATATATTCCACACACACACACACACACACACACACACACGCACACACAGACGCACGCACGCACGCACGCACGCACGCACGCACGCACGCACGTACGCACGCACGCACGCACGCACGCACGCACGCACGCACGCACGCACACACAAGAGATGTAAATCTGACCGTCACGTGGTACATCTCGGATAATGCTAATGCCGGCAGTATCGTAACTTTTAAACCTCATAACGCGACAAATACTTAATGGAAAATAACTTTATTATAGTGTTTTGGAAAGCTCTCAAAATAAGCTACAAGAATATGTAATGAAAAATAGTGGTTTTAATTTAAGAAATTGAAGGTGACCTTCGTGTGACCTTCAAACGACTATCCAAGGTCAAACCAATGGAATAGTTTTATTATTAGGCCTCCTTAAAACGATACAACTTTTATCTGAAACATTTTTTTGTAAAATGCAAGGGAACGGAAATATTTGGGGTCATAGATTAAAATGGGTCATCCTGTATATATACAGGGTGTCCCATTATAAAACATCCACGCAAATTACTCCGAAGATGATAGCAAAAAATGACCTTAACAAACGTTGTAGGATTAAAAGGGGGCCAACTGAGGGTGACCTTGACTTTGATCTCGCAGTTGATTTTCAAGGTCATTTGAAGGTCAGAGTAATTTTTTAAATGGAAACCCCTATTTTTGACACCGGATTCGAAAAGAGCGGAGAATTTTACGTCAGAAATGATATTTTAAATTTCTTTGTGTGACCTTGAGAAAGTCAAATGAGGGTCAAATGTTGAAAAACTGCTTGCTGATTGTTTATTTAAATTTATAGGCGAAATAAACGTTATAAAAGTACCTTTAGCAGGTAGATCAAGCTCAAATGTGCCAACGATCGTGACCATTTTGACCTTGAGGTCAATTTTCAAGGTCATTTAAAGGTCAGAGAGATTTTTATAAACTCTTATTTTTGACACCGGATTCGAAAAGAGCGGAAAATTTTACGTCAGAAAAAATATTTTAAAGTTTGTTGGTGTGACCTTGAATAGATCAATTCAAGGTTAAATATTCAACAAGCACTCAAAAGCTGTTGCTTACATGTGCTAACCTTACTTTAGCTTTAAAACCAGTAAGTATTGTAGGTTGTAGGCATCGAAGGGAGCCAATTAAGAGTGACTTCGACTTTGACCTTGGAGTTGATTTTCAAAATTATTTAAAAGTCTTTGTTTGTCGAAATAGGAACTCTTATTTTTGACCACGGATTCTGAAAGAGCACAAAATTCTGCGTTCAGGTGTGTGACCTTTACTAGTTAATTAAATTAATGTTAATTAAGTTAATTGACATTAACTTAATTAACATTAACTTAATTAAGATCAAGTGTTTAAAACTTCATTATTTTTATGGTAAGGCAAGTTTGTCGATGATCCGGTCATTTAAGGCAAGATCGAAGATGACTCGGCCATTTAAGGCAAGATCGAAGATGACTCGGTCATTTAAGGCAAGATCGAAGATGACTCGGCCATTTAAGGCAAGATCGAAGATGACTCGGCCATTTAAGGCAAGGTCAGAGATGACCCGGCCAGTTAAGGCAAGATCGAAGATGACTCGGCCATTTAAGGCAAGATCGAAGATGACTCGGCCATTTAAGGCAAGATCGAAGATGACTCGGCCATTTAAGGCAAGATCGAAGATGACTCGGCCATTTAAGGCAAGATCGAAGATGACTCGGCCATTTAAGGCAAGATCGAAGATGACTCGGCCATTTAAGGCAAGGTCAGAGATGACCCGGCCAGTTAAGGCAAGATCGAAGATGACTCGGCCATTTAAGGCAAGGTCAGAGATGACCCGGCCAGTTAAGGCAAGATCGAAGATGACTCGGCCATTTAAGGCAAGATCGAAGATGACTCGGCCATTTAAGGCAAGGTCAGAGATGACCCGGCCAGTTAAGGCAAGATCGAAGATGACTCGGCCATTTAAGGCAAGATCGAAGATGACTCGGCCATTTAAGGCAAGGTCAGAGATGACCCGGCCAGTTAAGGCAAGATCGAAGATGACTCGGCCATTTAAGGCAAGATCGAAGATGACTCGGCCATTTAAGGCAAGATCGAAGATGACTCGGCCATTTAAGGCAAGATCGAAGATGACTCGGCCATTTAAGGCAAGGTCAGAGATGACCCGGCCAGTTAAGGCAAGGTCGGGGATGACCCGGCCAGTTAAGGCAAGATCGGGGATAAGTCTAGACAGTTGAAAAAACATTGAAAATTCCACGCTTACATGTGCATTTAGTCATAGAGTCCAAGTGTTTCAGTCACCATTTAATGAAGAAAATGCTCAAAAGTTTCACCATTTACTTGTTGACAATATTCTATTCTTCTTTCAAAGTTTCTAATAGTATTTAATAATACTTGACGTGGAATATTTAAGCAGGCTTGCGTAACCCTTTGAATCATGTCAGCTCTTGTAGTTGGTCTGTTGCGGTAGACTGTATTTTTTAGATAGCCCCATAAATAAAAGTCTGGAGATGTCAGATCTGGAGATCTTGGTGGCCATGCTATAGGGCCTCCTCTACCAATCCATCGGTTGTTGAACCTTTCGTTAAGAAAATCTCTGACAATTCTGGCATAATGTGGAGGAGCGCCATCTTGTTGTAGCCACATCCTGGCTCTTGTATGAAGATCAACGTTTTCTAGCAAAAGTGGAAGTTCCTCTCTGAGCAACTGTAAATAAGTGTGTTGAGTTACGTTACCTTCAAAAAAATAAGGTCCAATTAGATATCCGTTTACAATGCCACACCATACTGTTACACTCCAGCGATGCTGATGATCAACTTCTTGCATCCAATGAGGATTAACAGGAGACCAATAGTGGCAATTATGGCGATTCAACATACCAGTACTCTCAAATGTAGTCTCATCACTAAAAAGAACATTGTTGAAGAAATTTTCATCATCAGTAATTTGTTGCGTTGCCCATTGGCAAAATGTTATTCTCCGTCGATGATCTTCTCAGTTAAAGCTTGATTTAAAAAAATGTGATAAGGATGATAACGCGCAAGTCGTAAATATCTACTGGCCGTAGATCTTGGAATGCCCATTGTTAACTCGATTTCGCGTAAACTGACGTGAACATTTAAATGTACCATGGCTAGAACAGCAATAAAGCGAGGATTATATTCATAATCGTGTTCATTCAGTGCCCTCTTTCTTAGAACAAAAATTCCTTGTCGACCGCGTAGTTCAATGTCACGTATTATCGTATGATTAGGATGTTGTTTTTGAGGGAATCGAGCACGATACAGTCTTGCTGCCTCTCGATAGTTTCGTCGACATTCTCCTAAAATAAGAAGAATGTCAATAATTTCATTAGCAGTGTAGTCAGGCATTTTTTTAACGATAATAACGATCGCAAAAAAGAGTTTCAAATGTATGAGAACATTTGTCAACATACGACAAAATAAATTAGATGTTATTATATGTACATACTATCAAGCGACGGTCAATATTGGACGGTATTGGACGGTCAGGACAAGAATAAGAATAAGAGATTTCAGACTTACATATATGGTACACAACACATGTAAGTGAGGTAGGGGAGGTCGGGGTATTCTTGGACACACTTTTATTTTGTCCAGAAACTCTAAAAAAAATTGCTTTTTCTAAAAATTTCAAAGTTTGATTTTGTGGTACGATAAATAACCTTTCTTTTGGTACCAGCAATTTGACCTAATTGTTTAAAATTGTACACTCTGTATCAGTTGGCGCAAAAAACTGGTTTTTGAGATTTTAAAAAATCTCGGGGTATTATTGGACAGTTTTGTAAATCGAAAAAAAATGAAAATTATTGCCGGAAAACGTTTATTTGTTAATGAAAACGAAAGAATATATTATAATGAATAAAATAAAGTGAAAAATATCGATGGAAATTATTGAGAATCGCAGTTATGGCACGTGAAAGTGTTCGGCATAATAACGCGGCATTCTGTCAAACAAAATTTAAACGGACCAAAAAATGATTAGAAATTGCCGAAAAACTAATGCTTTGTTGAAATTATGCATGAAAAATCACTTTTACCCATCAAACACACAAAGTTATGTTGTGAACTGTCAAGAATTAAGTGTTCAATAATACCCCGAACGCTCATTTTTACAACATGTCGGCGTATAAGTAACACAATGCAAATTTCATACAGAACTCTTATATGCGTCGAAAGCTTAAAGTTCAAAGAATATTATAAATATATTTACCTGACTTGGTTCGTCGAAAAATGTTGTCAAAATGAACAAAACACTAAGTGAAAAAAACACTTTACAAACATCAAAATTCTGTTTGCTATGATAGCGAGGTAACAATGCGTCAAAACAAGTCAAGTGCTCAATAGAAAATGAGATTATGATGAGACGAGTCGATGCTAGTTGGTGGAGACCCCAAGCGTTACAAACGGAAAAAATATCGCGCTGTCCAACAATACCCCGTGTCCAATAATACCCCGACCTTCCCTACAATTTTTTAACAAGAAAAAATTTAATTTTTGTTGCCGGTATAAGTATGTACAATTTAAAAACAATTTTAAGAACGTTTATCAGTTAATCGATTTGCGCTCAAAATGCTTTAAACTCTTAAAAATTATGTCGGATACACCACTTTGAACTTCAATAATTCAAAAACGGCAATTGCTAATAATCCTTGTTTCTTTAAATGTTATTTCTAGCATTATCCTGCACTGTATCCTAGTTTTTTAAAAAAATCGAGCAAGTATTATTGTCGCTACGAATTGATAAATCACTTGAGCACACGTTTTTCCTATATCTTACGTGTTAAAAGCTACAACTTTAAAAATTGATAACTCGAATTCGGTATTGCTATTACCCTTATTTTCGGAGTAATTTGCGTGGTGGTTTTAAAGCTAAAGTAAGGTTAGCACATGTAAGCAACAGCTTTTGAGTGCTTGTTGAATATTTAACCTTGAATTGATCTATTCAAGGTCACACCAACAAACTTTAAAATATTTTTTCTGACGTAAAATTTTCCGCTCTTTTCGAATCCGGTGTCAAAAATAAGAGTTTATAAAAATCTCTCTGACCTTTAAATGACCTTGAAAATTGACCTCAAGGTCAAAATGGTCACGATTGTTGGCACATTTGAGCTTGATCTACCTGCTAAAGATACTTTTATAACGTTTATTTCGTCTATAAATTTAAATAAACAATCAGCAAGCAGTTTTTCAACATTTGACCCTTATTTGACCTTCTCAAGGTCACACAAAAAAAATTTAAAATATCATTTCTGACGTAAAATTTTCCGCTCTTTTCGAATCCGGTGTCAAAAATAGGGGTTTCCATTTTAAAAAATTACTCTGACCTTCAAATGACCTTGAAAATCAACTGCAAGATCAAAGTCAAGGTCACCCTCAGTTGGCCCCCTTTTAATCCTACAACGTTTGTTAAGGTCATTTTTTGCTATCACCCTTATCTTCGGAGTAATTTGCGTGGATGTTTTATAATGGAACACCCTGTATATGATAACAGGGTGTCCCAGACTTCGCGCACCATAGGTAAATGGGAGATTCCTGACATCATTTCGAGACGAAAATTCTAATACCAAAATGTCGAGGGTGCTATAGTTTTTAAATGAGAAGGGTTTATAGTTGACTAATCAAGTCGTCCGAAATTCGCGCGCTCAGGCATGGCACACTGTACAGTAGTGAAGGTGTTTTCAAGCCCCAATTCTATTCTCGAAATTGATAATTTTGCATACGTTGTTGTTATAATTGTTTCTTATTTTATTGTATTTTATTGTATTTTTTTTTTCTGTCAAAGCTGTCACATGAAGTGTATCGCAAATAAGTGACAATTTCACATGACAAAAATGTAAAATTAATATCAAATGAATAATTTTTTATTTACGGCTGCTACGGCTATAAAATTCTCATTTGTAAAATAATCTCTTAAAAAATTTATGTAAATATTCCCTATTAGTATAAACATCTTATAAACATCAAAAGAACCAATCTAAAATTTAATATAACTATTGTACGATACACTTCATGTGACAGCTTTGACAGTTCGTGTTTCAAAGTCAATACTGACATATTTTACTATTAATTAATTATCATAATTATAACATGAATTATCATAATTATAACATAAATACAATAAAATACAATAAAATAAGAAACAATTATAACAACAACGTATGCAAAATTATCAATTTCGAGAATAGAATTGGGGCTTGAAAACACCTTCACTACTGTACAGTGTGCCATGCCTGAGCGCGCGAATTTTGGACGACTTGATTAGTCAACTATAAACCCTTCTCATTTAAAAACTATAGCACCCTCGACATTTTGGTATTAGAATTTTCGTCTCGAAATGATCTCAGGAATCTCCCATTTACCTATGGTGTGCGAAGTCTGGAACACCCTGTATACAGGGTGGGGAAAAAGTACCGGGACACCTAAATAATTTCTGAACGGTTTGAGATATCGGATTGAAATTTACGGGGTTACAATAGTATCACACAATCTACCACATAACACCAAAAACGTCCATTTTAACACCCCCGGGGGGTGGGGGGAAAGGGAGGCGAAAAAATCTTAAATGGAATATGGGATCGAGTGAGGGTTTGTTTGAAAGAGTTTTTCGAGACAAGAACAACGCGATGTCGCCGAGGTCTCTACGATTTTTTTTCGCAGAGTTATGATCATTTAAACATTGAGATTTCGCAGTAGCGGAGGGTGTGTGTGCGTATGTGCGTGCGTCAAACTGTTTCGTACTTGCAATGCGTACCGAGAGTACTTGTCACGATTCGCGTAATTCAAGGAGCGGCATCCACTGGGACGATCCGTGCGCGCTTAATCGGTCGATCGATAAATCAAAACATGAATTATTCCCAAAACCGTAGCACTGCCGTTTATTGTCAGCGCACGTGGTCTCAGTTTTTCGTTTCCAGGTTCTTCCTCGAAGTTTGGATCACGAACACGGTTGAAATTGATTTCAATCTTAGATCGTACCCAAGTTCTGTTCGATTTTCGCTTCCCGAGTTAATTTTTGAACATTCATTACAGTTTACTGTATCACAATCCGTGATTTTTACTCTTTGCTGTATTTTTAATAACTTTTAACACTTGAGTATCCAAGTATTAGTTTATTTAGTTTTTATCTCTTCAGTCAACGATGTTACGTCTTTCTGAACGAGAATGCATATCTCTTTTGATGATGAGAGGCTGGGGCGATCGATTGAGATCGTACAATGACGTAAGACAGCTTTTCAATGAAACTTTTCGCAATGAAGGTACTGCCATTTCAAGATCTACAGTCGAGAGAACGATAAGGCGTTTCAACGAAATTGGAAGTGTTAAAAATCGTCCAGTATTAGGTAAGCCAAAGTCAGCAACAAATCCAGAAAAATCATTGGATGTTCTACAATCTTTCATCGAAAATCCGCATGATTCAAGTCGTAAAGTTGCTTTGCAACATGACATTGATAAAAAGTCTGTTCTTAAAATATTAAAAAATAATAAATTTCATCCCTATAAAGCCCATCTTGTGCAAGAGCTAAATGAGGATGATTTTGATAGACGCATTGAATTTTGTGAGTTGATGATGGAAAGAATAGACGAGGATCCTAACTTTCTATCAAACATAGTTTTCTCAGATGAAGCAACATTTCAGATAAATGGCAACGTTAATCGGCACAATTGTAGATTCTGGTCTGACGCAAATCCTCACTGGATTGAAGAAACACGCACGCAGTATCCGCAAAAATTAAATGTGTGGGCAGGTATTCTCAATAATGCCGTCATTGGTCCATTTTTCATCGATGGAAATTTAACAGCTGCGAAGTACGAGGATATGCTAATACATGAAATAGTTCCAGCAATACAGGCAATCGTGGGGGACAATTTTGAGGACACATGGTTTCAACAAGATGGTGCTGCACCGCATTACGGAAGGAACTCTTGAGAATGTCTTTTGATTGTTTCTAATCGCAGGGATAGTGTCTGTATTAATCACTCACAATAGTTAAGTACAATATATGAAGGTTTTATTTTGAGTACGTTACAACCATGTGTGCAAGACCAGAAACAGGGGCGGGGCGTGAGCACACGTTATTACATTTACACTCACAAGTGTAAGAGATCGGCGTACCGCAACGAAGAGAAGAGGGGTTCGAGAAAGATAGCAGTTGACGGAAACCCGCGAGTATTTGAATCCTCAATACGCCCTCTCAAATCGAGCGTCTTGTCACTCTGTAAGTGTTCGCCTTATTCCAAGAAGATCCATACATCTGAAATGCTTCCCTCTCGGCAGTCCCTTTGTTAAGATGTCCGCAGGGATGTCTTCAGTTCTCAAAAATTTTAGCTCAATCGAACCATCTTTAAGTATGTACATCTCGAACAAAATGATGCCTTAGATCAATGTGTTTTGATCTCGAATGATAGACTGCGTTCTCCGCTAGCAGCTGTGCTCCTCGGTTATCACAGGAGATCGAGATCTTGTTTGGTTCATAAATCCCGATCTCTTTTAGTAGTTTACGCAGGTACATGGCCTCCTTTGCAGCCTCCGTCAGGGACATGTACTCGGCCTCTGTTGAAGAAAGTGCAACCGTGCGTTGCTTCCGAGATTCCCAATCTACGGCTGCACCGCTGAGTGTAAATGCATAGCCAGTGTAGGACCTCCGATCTAGTGGACAACTTGCCCAGTCCGCATCCGTGAATCCATTCAGTTCCTTGCATTCTTTACGATAGATAATGCCATGGTTTGCAGTGTTCTTCAGGTACCGCAATACCCGCTTTCCTGCAACCCAATGTTGCTTTGCGTGGCAGAAGTTGAATTGACTCAGGGAACTTACGATATATGCTATGTCGGGCCTTGTTCCTACGGTAAGATAATTCAGAGCCCCTACGAGCTCACGGTAAGGCCTTTTCACTGATTCTTCATCCTTGCTGTCCGTATTCTGTCCTAACTTGACGTTCGGATCTGTGGGTGTCTGGACGGGATTTGAGTTCTCCATGCCAAACCTCCGAATAATCTCGTTAATGTATCCGGTTTGTGACACTTGAATGTAATCCTTGCCTCTTTCAATTTCGATTCCGAGAGAGTAATGGGCTTCACCAAAAGGTCCTTGACATCGAAATTTTTCTGTAAGCCATCTAGCAAGGATTTTAGATCTGCTTTGCGACGGTACGCAATTAAGATATCATCTACATACACAAGCGCTAGCAATATCTCTCCGCCTCGCTTGGTGACGTAGACACAGGGGTCGGCAGTAGTCGGCTTCATTCCTAGTTTTTGAAGTCGTTCATCGAGTGTCCGATACTGTCGGCCGGCTTGTTTCAGGCCGTATAGTGCCTTGTTTAATTTGCATACCTTGTTGCCGTTCCGTAAGTCCTGAGCCATCTTTTTGGCTTTTCTTCCTACAGGGTCGGGCTCGCCTCTTCTGTTGGTGATTTCCTGCAAAAACTCGGCCAGCAATTTTGGACTTTCCATGTAAAGTTTCTCTTCGACCTCTCCATTTAGGTACGCGGTGGTTATGTCCAGCTGGCGCACCTTTAGGTCGAGTTGAACGGCTAAGGCCATCAGCAGGCGTACAGAGCTGAGTCTTGCTACGGGGGCAAAGGTGTCGTGATAGTCACTTCCCGGGCGTTGAGAGAATCCTTGAGCCACTACACGGGCTTTTCTCTTGTCGATGGTACCGTCTGGCTTGTACTTGTTCCTGAGGATCGTCCTGCAACCAATTACATCATGATTTTTAGGTCGATCGATAATGTTCCAAGTGTCATTCTTAACTAGACACTCTATCTCAGTCAGTATTGCCTCCTTCCATTCGACAGCATCGGGACCCTGTAGAGTCTGGTTCCAGGGGATCTTAGCAATGTTTGCAGAATCTTCAGTTGATTCATTTTCCGATTCGTCATTGGATTCGGGTGCGATCTCTTGACTGTTGCGACTTTCCACCATATTGTACCTCTTCTTCGGCCGTTCTCTTTGACCGGTGAGGACCTTCGCCGGTCTGCCAGGTCCATGTTTGGTATTTAGTGTGTTGTGTCTCACTGATGTCTCTTCAGTCTCCGCCTCGACAACCAGCTCCTCGACTTCTCTCTCATCAACAGGGTCTTCAGTTTCGTTTCCGACAACCGGCTCCTCGACTCCTGGGTTGAAGTTAAACGTTACAAGGTCAAGTGGACTTCTTGCCTCCGTCTCTTTGTCCTCTACTTCGTCCTCGTCGCAAGTTCCCTTGGGTTCTGTAATTCCAAAAAATTTTACATCACGCGAGATTTTAATTTTTTGTTCGCTAGGTACCCATACACGGTATCCTTTTGCTGAGGTATCGTATCCGACGAAGAGACATTTGATTCCTCTAGGATCGAATTTTCCCTTGCTAGGGTTCTTGTCCAGGACGTACGCCAATTCCCCGAAAATTTTGAGATTCTCGATGTTCGGACGCTTCTTGGTCCATATTTCAAAAGGAGTTTTGCCGTGAAGTACATTAGTTGTGCACCTGTTTCTCACGTAGTTTGCCGTCATTATTGCCTCCGCCCAGAATGAGCGTGGTAACCCAGATTGCGTCAGCATGCAACGTGCCATCTCGATGAGGGTCCGGTTCTTCCGTTCGGCTACGCCGTTCTGTTGCGGAGTGTATGGAGTCGTCAATCTTCTTCCGATACCTTCTTCCTTCAGGTAGTCGTCGAACGCTCTGTTGCAAAACTCTTTTCCGTTGTCGGACTGTAGGCATTTTATTTTTTTTCCTGTCTGCTTTTCGACGTACTCCTTAAATTCCTTGAAGATCCGCAGGACGTCACTTTTATTCTGCAGGAAATATACTGCAGTCCATCTGGAACTGTCATCCGTAATAAAATACTTAGCTTTCCCTCTTGATTCGGTTCTCATCGGTCCACAGACATCGGTGTGTATGATGTCGAGGATATCTGTGTTTTTCTGCGATGATTTCGGGAAGCTCAATGCTGTAAGTTTTCCGCTGGAACAGACTTCACATGGCGGCAACTTCTCGCCCTTTCTAATCTTCATTCCGAAAACAACTTCTGTTTTATGCATTTCAAGAAGGTCGCTCTCGTTCAGGTGGCCGAGCCTTCATGCCATATTTGTAGTTGTGTTTTCTTTATATTTGTTGAAGATACACAGGCTAGCTGTTCCGATGACTCTCGCACGTAATAGAGATCGCCGATTCTGTCAGCAATTAAGAGGATGTCATGATCTTTCTTCTTTCTTATCTCGGCTCGATTCTTATCGAATGTTACAGTATACTCAGCGTCGACGATCTTTGCCACCGACATCAGGTTGCTTCGGAGATCTGGAACATGTAGAGTATTTTTTAGCTGTATTCCTTTGAGTTTCGCCGTTCGTAGTTTCGATCCTGACAGTGCCTCTTCCCTTCACTTCCGCCGACGTATGGTGGGCGAAGTTCAACTTGGCATTTTTTATGTCAGAGTATTGAGTGAACCGTCCTGCGTCGTTGCAAGAAATGGGATGTACAACCGCTGTCCAAACACCAGCGGGTTTCCCTTTCGTCGCAATCTGTGCGATAAGAGATATTCATGGACTGCAGCGGCAAAAATGATTCATCATTAGCCGCCTTTGCGTTCTCTTTCTTGTCGGGGCAGTCAGCAGCTTTGTGTTCTACCTTCCTGCAATAGTGGCACTTGTACTTGAAGGGTCCGATGGGTCGGTCGATGTAGTTTCTTTCTTTTCCGGCTTCTTCTTCTTCGTCTTTTGTCTTGTCCTTCGTGCGAAGAGAGCGTCTGCGTGTTCGTTGTTCTGAGTTCTCTCTGTCCTCAATGTATCCTCGTCTAAGATTTTTATTTTCAACGCTTCAGGGTCGGGCAAGTCTCTCGATTCTATGGCGCATCGAAAATTGTCAAAATTCTCGGGCAAGCTATGTAAAAACATGATGGATTGCAGTTCGTTGCCAATTTCAATGTTTAATTCGGAGAGTTTATTGACGATGTCAAAAAATTCATCAATATGTATGCGTACGTTGCCGCTTACCTTGAGTCGATGCGTTATGAGTCGTCTCCACAAGGAAGCCTTTTTGGCAGGCCTCTTTGACTCAAAAATCGATTCTAGCTTCAGCCAGATGTCTCGTGCAGTTACGCAATTTTTTACCTGTTTGAGTTCTACATTATTGATTGCGAGGTACAGATCTGCCTTTGCCTTCTCGTCTTCGTCCTTCCACGCTGCTACTGCCACCGCGTTGTTCGCCGTTGGTTCCGGTTTTACATTCCGTCCGGTGACGTATGGCCATGTCTTATTTTTGACCATTACTGCTTGGATACGAATTTTCCACGTATCATAATTGTCTTTTGACAATAGAGGAATTCGTGTCGTGTTTCCCGAAAATTCCATGGTTTCTTCCGTAGGTGTCGATTATTCCACCTAACCTCAAAACTGCACGTGCTTGGTCTTTCGGTCTGGATACTTGATTATTTCACTACAGACTTTGGCCTGGGCCCATAACCTCTTGAGGATGTCTTTTGATTGTTTCTAATCGCAGGGATAGTGTCTGTATTAATCACTCACAATAGTTAAGTACAATATATGAAGGTTTTATTTTGAGTACGTTACAACCATGTGTGCAAGACCAGAAGCAGGGGCGGGGCGTGAGCACACGTTATTACACCTACACTCACAAGTGTAAGAGATCTGCATACCGCAACGAAGAGAAGAGGGGTCCGAGAAAGATAGCGGTTGTCGGAAACCCGCGAGTATTTGAATCCTCAATAGGAACGTCCGTCATTATCTTAGCACAATGTTTCCTGAGCGATGGATAGGTAGGAGAGGAGCTATCGAATGGCCTCCTAGATCGCCTGACCTAACACCTCTCGACTACTTTCTGTGGGGTTACTTAAAAGAAAGAGTTTACAAAACAAAACCACAAAATCTGATGAATTACGAAATCGGATTCTTCAGGAAGCTGCTCTTATCCCTCATAATTACATTCAAAATGCCGTTTTATCTTTTTATCATCGGATAGCTTGTTGTCAAACAGTTGACGGTGCACATTTTGAACAATTGATATAAACCTCCCTACAATTGCCTTAGTTGATTATACACACACACCCGGTCTTGCACACGCACGCACGCACGCATACGCACGCACGCACGCACGCACGCACGCACGCACGCACGCACGCACGCACGCATCGCACGCACGCACGCATCGCACGCACACACGCACGCACGTACACGCACATGCACACGCACGCACGCACACACACACACACACACACACACACACACACACAGCAGAGGGGGTTTGGAGTCGTTAACTACTGTGGAATTGACGAACCACGGGGTCCCTGTCTCTTCTGTGAAACACATTTGCACACACGCACACACACCCTCCGCTACTGCAAAATCTCAATGTTTAAATGATCATAACTCTGCGAAAAAAAATCGTAGAGACCTCGGCGACATCGCGTTGTTCTTGTCTCGAAAAGCTTTTTCGAACAAACCCTCACTCGATCCCATATTCCATTTAAGATTTTTTCGCCTCCCTTCCCCCCCACCCCCCGGGGGTGTTAAAATGAGCGTTTTTGGTGTTATGTGGTAGATTGTGTGATACTATTGTAACCCCGTAAATTTCAATCCGATATCTCAAACCGTTCAGAAGTTATTTAGGTGTCCCGGTACTTTTTCCCCACCCTGTATATACATATATATATATATATATATACAGGGTGACCCATTTTAACTTCCCCACCGGATTATCTTGAAAGGAATGCACTTTCTGAAAAAAAGTTTCAGATATAAGTTTTAGTATTTTTCCCTGGCTATTGAATGGCGATATTGAATTTGACCTCGATTGTGAATGTGAAGGTCATTTAAAGGTCAAGTTAATTTTTTTAAATGGGAACCACTATTTTTTATTACATATTCTTGTAGCTGACTTCAAGAGCTTTCCAAAACACTATAATAAAGTATTTTTTTATTAAGTATTTTCCGAGTTATAAAGCTTGAAATAATTTCATAATTTTACATAAACTGTAAAATATCTCGTAAAATATTTACTTTTCGATGACCTTATCTCAATACTTTTATGCACAGAATAATGAGAGGAATCAATTGGTGTAAAGAAAACACATAGTTGTTTTTAAGAAAAAATATGCAATTTGTAACTAACAATTACATATTTTTTCTTAAAAACAACTATGTGTTTTCTTGACACCAATTGGTTCCTCTCATTATTCTGTGCATAAAAGTATTGAGGTAAGGTCATCGAAAAGTAAATATTTTACGAGATATTTTACAGTTTAAGTAAAATTATGAAATTATTTCAAGCTTTATAACTCGGAAAATACTTAATAAAAAAATACTTTATTATAGTGTTTTGGAAAGCTCTTGAAGTCAGCTACAAGAATATGTAATAAAAAATAGTGGTTCCCATTTAAAAAAATTAACTTGACCTTTAAATGACCTTCACATTCACAATCGAGGTCAAATTCAATATCGCCATTCAATAGCCAGGGAAAAATACTAAAACTTATATCTGAAACTTTTTTTCAGAAAGTGCATTCCTTTCAAGATAATCCGGTGGGGAAGTTAAAATGGGTCACCCTGTATATAGTGACAATATATAAGTGACAATTTCACATGACAAAAATGTAAAATTAATATCAATGAATTATTATTTATTAATATTAAATTTTAGATTGGTCCTTTTGATGTTTATAAGACTAATAGGGAATATTTACATAAATTTTTTAAGAGATCATTTTACAAATGAGAATTTTATAGTCGTAGCAGCCGTAAATAAAAAATTATTCATTGATTTTACATTTTTGTCATGTGAAATTGTCACTTATTTGCGATACACTTCATGTGACAGCTTTGACAGTTCGATGCGTATGTACAATAGTGATATTAAATTTCAGATTGGTCCTTTTGAAATGCTTATAAGGCTAACAGGGAATATTTACATAAATTTTTTAAGAGATCATTTTACAAATGAGAACTTTATAGCCGTAGCAGCCGTAAATAAAAAATTATTCATTGATATTAATTTTATACATTTTGTCATGTGAAATTGTCACTTATTTACGATACACTTCATGTTACAGCTTTGACAGTTCGTATTCCAAAGTCAATACTGACATATTTTACTATTAATTAATTATCATAATTATAACATAAATACAATAAAATACAATAAAATAAGAAACAATTATAACAACAACGTATGCAAAATTATCAATTTCAAGAATAGAATTGGGGCTTGAAAACACTACTGTACAGTGTGCCATGCCTGAGCGCGCGAATTTCGGACGACTTGATTAGTCAACTATAAACCCTTCTCATTTAAAAACTGTAGCACCCTCGATATTTTGGTATTAGAATTTTCGTCTCGAAATGATCTCAGGAATCTCACCATTTACCTATGGTGCGCAAAGTCTGGGACACCCTGTATACAGGGTGTCCGGAAAATCGCCCGAAATATTTCGGGACGTGATTCGGGACCTCAAAAGAAGAAAAAAAAGCTATATAAACATAGGTCCGGAAATAAGTCGTTTTCGAGTTATAGCCACTTTTATATTTAAAAAAAATTGTAATTTATAGTCCGCGTGGCATCCCTTTTTAAATTCTTATTTTTTAAATTTGCATTTCTTATTTTTTTTTATTTTCAAATTGTATTATTTTTTTAATTAATAATTTTTATTTTTTAATTTTTTTTAAATTTTTGATATTTGTAAATACATTATTTTTTAAATCAAGGATAAATATAAATAGGTAAATCGAATTAAATAAGGTGTTCAAAATGACCACCTTCAGCACGAATGCAGGCCCTTATTCTTCTATCAAAAGAATTCCGAACTCTTTGAAAAACATTTGGATCCGTTTTTATTTCTTGGAATCCACGTATTATTCTTTGTCTTAAGTCAGCAATATTATTGGGCGCATTTTTGTAAACAATTGACTTTACGTGACCCCATAGATAAAAATCAAGTGGATTCATGTCCGGTGATCTTGGGGGCCAGACAACCGGACCTCCACGCCCTATCCATCTCTGGCCATAATTTCGATTCAAATAATCTCTGGCTACACGGCTAAAATGTGCAGGTGCACCGTCATGCATGAACCACATGTTTTGTCGTATTATTAAAGGGACGCTTTCAAGAAGGTTGACTATCTGTTCTCTAAGAAATCGTACATAATTCTGACCATTTAATCTCTCTTCAAAGAAATATGGCCCTATAAGTTCGTCACCAATAATACCCGCCCATACCGTGCAACTAAACTGTTGTTGATGCCTCCTTTGATCAATTACTTTAGGATTTTCTAAAGCCCATTTATGAAGGTTGTGATAGTTGAAAATTCCATTTCTATCAAAGCCTGCTTCATCAGTAAATAGAATATTTTCACAAAAATTCGGATTTTCATCTATTCTGTTTACAACCCATTGACAAAATTGCAAACGGGGACCATAATCTGCAATAGATAGGCCTTGAACTCGTTGCACGTGATATGGATACATTGAGTTTCTTGATAAAATGTCCCATATCGTTGATTTTGGTACTCCGATTTCATCCGAAACTGTTCTAACACTAGTAGCAGGGTTACGCTCAAATTGTTCAAGTACTTCTTCTTCCGTTACACCATCTACTCTAGGTCTGCCCTCACTTGTTCTCTTTTTTAATGTATCCAATTCTCTCAAGGTTCTATCTACATTTTGGAAAGATTCACTTCCCGGTACATATCGATTTGGAAAAGACTGGGCATATAATCTTCTTGCCTCGGTAGCATTACCTTGAGCAAGACCATACATAAGATGCATATCTGCTAATTCATTAAAACTCAAACGATCCATTGAATACAGATAGATTAGGTACAATCTCAAAGTACTTAGGTACTCAAGTACGATAGCGCCTGATGTGGCCTAAATAGGTCTCGTGCCGCATACACGCGCGCGCCGCGTACGTGAGCGCTCGGAGTGCCCGGTAGCGCGTGGTGGGGCAGGCCTTCGAGCTCGGGTTCGAGCAATTGTTTACAAACACCTTATTTAATTCGATTTACCTATTCATATTTATCCTTGATTTAAAAAATAATGTATTTACAAATATCAAAAATTAAAAAAAAATTAAAAAATAAAAATTATTAATTAAAAAAATAATACAATTTGAAAATAAAAAAAAATAAGAAATGCAAATTTAAAAAATAAGAATTTAAAAAGGGATGCCACGCGGACTATAAATTACGATTTTTTTTTAAATATAAAAGTGGCTATAACTTGAAAACGACTTATTTCCGGACCTATGTTTATATAGCTTTTTTTTCTTCTTTTGAGGTCCCGAATCACGTCCCGAAATATTTCGGGCGATTTTCCGGACACCCTGTATACATATATGTATATACATATATACTTGTAAATATTGTATGTACATATACATAAAGTATTTTTTGGAGACTCTTTTTGAGTGTGCGTATACTTTGAGGACATTTTGATACTTTTGTCCAACATGTACTTCGAGAACTGCAGTTTATGATATTGACTGAATGTAGGCGCCAATTAGTATTATTTTATAGCATTTGTCCTCAGACCATATATTGACTATCACTCAATTATTTAATAAATTCATTAAATAATTTCCGCTTAACATAAAAGTAAAAAAACATTATGTGATTAATAATATAATAAATAATTTTCTAATGTTATTACAAATTTAGTAATCAGTATAAACAGAAAACTTTTGATACATTTACGTTTTATTTCTCTTTTAAGTTGAATGTTGCTATCCCGAAGCGAGCATTTCTTCGAAGCGCTAGGAAGACGCACGCCGAGCGCGAGCGAGCGTCCATTTAATCAAACAAACGAATAGCAGTTTTTTTTCGGCGAAAAGCTGATGCAAGCGGCGATCGAGGAGTCAGTCGAGCGAGGTGACTCTCGAGATACACCTCGTGTAAGATCAAGCGACTCATTAATATACTTATTCACCTCTTGTTCAATCCAGCAATCTCTTATTTTACGACCTATCCCCATAATACATTTACCTATAAATGCATAAAAAAATAAAAATATCCCCAATGTATAGAAATGTCCTCAAAGTATACACCTCGAAGAATGTCTCCAATAAATGCTTTAAATATATTATAAATATGTATATTATAAAAACATACATGTATTATGTATAATTTGAAATAAATTGACTTACATATAATATATTTAAATTGGTAGATATAAACTTTTTTTTTATTATGAATAAATATTTTTATTGAGGACAGTTTACTAACTTTAATATTCTTATTTATTTTAACACACAATTTGAAAAATATAAGTAAAAATAAGGTAATATAAAGGAAACCCTGAAAAATCTCGAAAAATATAAGTTTTATAAAAAATAGTTTCAAATAAAAATTGTGGAGTTCAAAAATATTGGATGGCGTCGCCAAGGTCAGATCTTGCCAGGTCGTGGTATATTACGTCTTACCATAAAATACTCGACAATTTCAAAAAACGACTTACTCAAAATGAATTAATTAGAGAGAAGAGAGAAAGAGAAAGAGTGCATGATATCATAAACTTTTTAAAGGAGGGGGGGGGAAAAAAATCTCAACAAGGACTGTAAGAATATGCAATAAAAAGTAGAGGGTCCCATTTAAAAAATTCAAGGTGACCTTGTCTTATAGCGTCACCATCCAAAATTAAATTGATAAAACTAGTAAATAGACATAAGCTTTAAAATTTGAAGTTTTATGTTTTAAAGATCAAAAATATATGTCAAAAATAGCTTGTCGGCATGGGAAGGAATTAATCCAGGGGGTTGAAATTTTTTGTGTATGATTTTTTATGCATGATATCATAAACTTTTTTAAAGGATGAAACCGAAAAGAATATAAAAATTTTTTTTATTATTATAAATAAGGGACACGCTAATAGGCATATATATGTGTTCAAATTGTTGAAATTTATATTCTTCACACAATATTATCAATATAAAAAAATAAATATTAATAAAAATAATTTAGCAATTGTCAGAGCGATGTCAGATTACGAGACATATTAAAAAGAATTAATTTTGTTATATATGTTTATTGATCCTGCTCTATTTCTTTTATTCTCTTATTCACTCCTTTTTCTTTTAAGAAATACGGACAAAAAATATATTTAACAAAAGAAATTCGTACTTAAATTGTATAAGAGATGTCTAAAAAACATTCGAATAAAATGCCTATTTAGAGAAGAAAATATACTCTAAAAATTGAGATAAAACATTTAATTTAAGGACATTTCCGTCCTATAACGATCATATAATTTGAGGACAGTCTCCAATCAATGCCTTTGTTCAAAAAATTTTAAAGTATAAAAAAATTTTAAAGTATAAATAAAATTTTATATTGCATTAGAAAAGGTGATGTAGTCTCCATAAAAATCAATAAAACGGAGATATCTCAAAACATGCTTTGTACATATATATATATATATATATTTATAATACTTAAAGCACTTATTAGAGACATTCTTCGAGACTGTGTATACTTTGAGAACATTTCGATACATTGGGAACATTTTTATTCTTTTACGTATATTTGGAGATCTCTTTAAATGATTTTTATATGATTCTCATTGTGCATTATTTTATCTTATTAACTTTACCTTTCAATTACACGTAATTTATATAAAAAAAACGAAATAAATTTAATTAACTTATATTATAACGCATTTAAAATACTAGATATGAATATGAATGAATTAAGATATTTGTTTATTATCAATACATTTTTTATTGAGAACAGTGATTTTATGGTATTCCAAAAGATTCATATTATTGATTTTAACATTCTCATTATTTTCATATACCTACAATTAGAATTTGATCGCGGAAAAAATTATTTTGTTTATTACTATAAGCAAATTTACATTCAGTGATAAATAATAAAAAAATATCAATAATAAAAGCTTAAAAGTTATTAATATTTATGTATTAAATGTTTTAAATTATATATATTTTAATTATAATATTATATATAAAAATTATAATATTAAAATTATTTATTATTTATTAATTATTTATTAATTACATAATGATTTTTTATTCTCATGTTAAGCAGAAATCATTTAATAAGTTTATTTAATAACTATATAATAGTCAATTGTATAGTTTGAGGACAAGTGCGCTATAAAATAACACTGGGTGGCGCCACTATCCAGTCAAAATCATATAAATTGGAATCCTCAAAGTACACGTTGAATAAATGTATGAAAATGTCCCCAAAATATGCGATAGACCACTAATTTTTTTGAGACCAGTCCCTAAAGTATCAAAATGTCCTCAAAGTATACGCACGCTCGAAAAAATGTCTCCGATAAATACTTTTACATATATATATATATATATATATATATATATATATATATATATATATTGGTTTAAAAATAATTTCATTGCATTAATAAGATATTTGCGATTAAAATTACAAACTAATAAGCACAATCCAGTGAGAAGAGATCTATCGAGTCGACATCGAATTGACGTCGAATTGATGTAAATTGCATTGATCGATATCAATTTGATATCGATTTGATGGTCATTTCTCACTGGGGATATAAATTGGATAATTTTTAACTAGATTAACCATACATATTTAATTAAAAGTAATCCGATTTATGTCATGTTTGGTGTCATTTTAATCGTGAAAATGTCATTAATCCATTAAAATTATTTTCAAATCAATAAAATGCGAAATAAATGTTCTAGGTTTTATTTTATTCCATGTTTACTTCTCATAGATAAGCGAGCTCTTTAAAATCCTCGTCGCTGGAGCGCGAGATAGCCCAGTCAAATAGTACATTTAAAAAAGAAAGTGAAGGGAACAGCGGGATTTTTTTGGGGGGGCTTGAAAAGGGGGTCAAGGAGAGCTTAACCCCAAGTTTGCACCCCTGTAGACCTTGAGCTTTTTTAAGGGGGTTAAAAAATTTTACTTTTTTGCTTATAACTAATTACGGTCGCGAGATATGGAAAAATTGTTCAAGAGAAAGTTGTAGACAATAAAAAAACGAACATTTTACCTTTTTTAATCGTTTTATTTAGTGCAAAATTGCGCCTTGTAGAGCGCGGCAAAGATGCAAGTCAACGTTACCGCGCCATAATAAGAGGAAACATTTAATGTACTTTTCGTTATGTTCGTTTACATTCATTTGCGTTATTTGTAGTACATGATATAGAAAATACTTTTCCCTGTTGCGCGAAACAAATGTTTCCTCTTATTATGGCGCGGTAACGTTGACTTGCATCTTTGCCGCGCTCTACAAGGCGCAATTTTGCACTAAATAAAACGATTAAAAAAGGTAAAATGTTCGTTTTTTTATTGTCTACAACTTTCTCTTGAACAATTTTTCCATATCTCGCGACCGTAATTAGTTATAAGCAAAAAAGTAAAATTTTTTAACCCCCTTAAAAAAGCTCAAGGTCTACAGGGGTGCAAACTTGGGGTTAAGCTCTCCTTGACCCCCTTTTCAAGCCCAAAAAAAAATCCCGCTGTTCCCTTCACTTTCTTTTTTAACGTCGATTTTGGTATAATTTGACTGGGCTAAGAAAAGCGAGAGCGAGAACGAGTAAAGAGCAAGCGAGATGATCGACATCAAAGAGAGTTCCGAAGTCTCGTCGCGAGCCTATCTTAATCTCCAATCTTTTGTATCATATTTTTTCTTACTATAGAAAATAAAATTTTTACATTTCGCATTTTATCGGATCGAAAATAATTGTAATGGATTAATGAGATTTTTGCGATTAAAATGACACCAAACACGGTATAGATCGGATAATTTTTAATTAGATAAGTAATTAACATCTTGATTATAATCTAATTAAAAATTACCCGATCTATACCGTGTTTGGTGTCATTTTAATCGTAAAAGTCTCATTAATCCATTAAAATTATTTTTGGACTGATAAACTGCGAAATATAAAAATTTTATTTTCTAGAGTAAAAGGAAATATGGTACGAAAGATTGAAGATTAAGATAGGCTCGCGTCGAGACTTCGGAACTCTCTTTGATGTCGGCCTCGCTTGCTGCTTGTTTGTTTTCTCTCTGGCTTTCGGTGACTCTCCAGCAAAATGTATAAACATCGAATAAAGTAAAAACTAAAGCTTTTACTTCGTATTTTGTCGATTTGAAAATAATTTTAATGGGTTAATGAGATTTTTGTGATTAAAATGACACCAAACACGACATAAATTGGATTATTTTTAATTAATACCTAATCAAAACTTTGATTATATTAACCTTGTAAAAAATTATCCAATTTATGTCATGTTTGATATCATTTTAATCGTAAAACTCTCATTAATCTAATACAATTATTTTCAAATTTATAAAATAAGAAATATTAGTTTAATTTCGAGAATAATAACATATACGTGGAAGACTTTATATACATTAGATAAAAAAAAGCGAGAGAGCTTCTTTGGAACACTTCAATTTACATACACAAATTGAAATATAAACTTTAAAAATAGGAAAATATGTATATAATCATGTGTGCAAGATAAATTATATAAAATATATATATATATATATATATATATATATATATAAAATATGTATTATGTATATGTACAGAAGGGGACACAAGACACAAATGTCTTTACAAGTTCACACATGAAAGCATGCACATATCAATACGTTTATATTATTTTGTATATATATATGTAGTTATATATATATATATATATATGCACATTCACATGGAATACGTATATGTATTTCAATATGTGCATAAATTCTTGTGGAAGGCATTTATGTCCTTATTGTCTGTACATTATATAAAATTAATTTTAATATTCAATAGTAAAATTATATGAATGAGAAACAGAATTTAATAAAGAAAGCTTTTATACAGAAGAGAGATAGAGAGAGAGAGAGAGAGAGAGAGAGAGAAGAGAGAAAGGAGGGGAGAGGAAAGGATATACAGGGTGTCCCATCGCACTTGTGCAAACGCTCGTGAGCAGGTACGGCACAGTAAACTGAACAGAAAAGTCCTGTACCATTTTGCTAAATTCGCAATAATAAGCGAAATATTTAATATAAAAATTAGGCGAATAAGAGCGCGCCGAAGTACAAGGAGGCAAGCGCTTGAGCCGCCGGAGCTATAGCACGGCCTAGTGTGTCAGCATTGGCTGCCCGGAGATGTGGCAAGAGACGGCAGCGGCGAGGTACGGGCAGCGGCATGCTGACACACCTTTCTCTTCGCCTAGCGTCCCGCTGTCCTAGGTTACGTGGATCTGTTCTTTTTAACTGCACTGCTAAACTAGTGCAATAAGTTACAGTGAAAAAAATCTATATTTGTCTCATTCTAACTTGTTGCACCAGTTCCGCAGTGCAGCTGAAAAGAACAGATCCCGTGTCAAGACTCAATTGCCGATATTATAATAAACTGCCGATATTATATTGAAATAATAAGCGTAAATAAAAATAATTTTGCATAAAAAATGTTATTTCAATATGTGAGGTAACGATTACAACCTGTATTCGTTGTGTTCTGCTTGAAATAGTTTCAGTCTCTCTGTTTAAGTTGGCTTGACGAATTTCAGGAAAATAAAGATTCAAAAAATAACATTAAGAATAATAGAATTCTAACAATACTTTTAATAGGTCTACAGTTCCTGATAAAAATTAAAGAGTTCTGCACTTGTTTTAAAAAAATAAAATTAATCTAAAAAAATGCGTCATGCCAACTTAAACAGAGAGACTGAAACTATTTCAAGCAGAACACAACGAGTACAGGTTGTAATCATTACCTCACATATTGAAATAACATATTTTATGCAAAATTATTTTTATTTACGCTTATTATTTCAATATAATATCGGCAGTTTATTATAATATCGGCAATTGAGTCTTGACACGGGATCTGTTCTTTTCAGCTGCACTGCGGAACTGGTGCAACAAGTTAGAATGAGACAAATATAGATTTTTTTCACTGTAACTTATTGCACTAGTTTAGCAGTGCAGTTAAAAAGAACAGATCCACGTAACCTAGGACAGCGGGACGCTAGGCGAAGAGAAAGGTGTGTCAGCATGCCGCTGCCCGTACCTCGCCGCTGCCGTCTCTTGCCACATCTCCGGGCAGCCAATGCTGACACACTAGGCCGTGCTATAGCTCCGGCGGCTCAAGCGCTTGCCTCCTTGTACTTCGGCGCGCTCTTATTCGCCTAATTTTAATATTAAATATTTCGCTTATTATTGCGAATTTAGCAAAATGGTACAGGACTTTTCTGTTCAGTTTACTGTGCCATACCTGCTCACGAGCGTTTGCACAAGTGCGATGGGACACCCTGTATATGTATTTATAAATATTATTAAAGATAAAAAGATTTATTTATACTATTATTAATTTATATTTACACTAAATCAAAACTTTCGTTTTTTTATTGCAAAAATTGTGATATTGACAATATTAAATATATATTAAATTTTAAAATATAAATTAAATTAAGTAGATAGTGGCTCCTCAATGTAAATATACAAATAAACAAATAGGCCTTTTAAGAGCCTGATCTTTTTTTAAAACGAAAAACTAGTTATGATGATAAGTATTGTTGAACCAAATAATTAAATGATGTAGTTCGTTTATTAACACTTGGCATGCGGGTATAATTCGCCGTCGATTAGCGGGTATCCACCACAAATCTACTAAATACGTATTTTTACGTGACCCGCGCTCCAGTGACAAACTGCAAAAAAACGTAAAAATACGTTGCCCGCATGCCAAGTGTTAAAAGTTTTCCATATAAGCTAAGATAAAGGTATGTCAATATATTAAGATTTACATAAATATTCATTAAATTTTGCAGACATATATTTTATATGTTTTGTGATATAGATAAAAATAACAATTATTTCAGAATAATAATAAATAAGCAAAATATGTATATTTAATGAAAAATTTCTTTACTTTATATGTATAAATACTAATATACATATTATCTCTGGTTACAGGTTTATATTATCGACACTTCGTGCACATAGCACGGAACAGAACCATCATCTGTGGACATAGCGTGTTACCCATCGAAAAATTTCGTAGACATTGCTATGTAGTTCAATGTGCACGCTTTATGGACATAGAGGCGTCTCGAATTGTGGTCGCACCTAAATTATCGACACTTCGTGCACATAGCACGGAACAGAACCATTATCCGTAGACATAGCACGGAACAGAACCATCATCTGTGGACATAGCGTGTTACCCATCGAGAAATTTCGTAGACATTGGCTATGTAGTTCAATGTGCACGTTTTATGGACATAGAGGCGTCTCGAATTGTGGTCGCACCTAAATCGCGGGCATGACCACTCTCATCCTTCTCTCTGATTCTAGTCTGCGCCATTTTTATCCTATTCTCCCACTCCTTGCTCTCTCACCCCTTTGTCGCTGAGCTGAGAAGTTTATGGTAATTAGGTTATGTCTTCTAAGCTGCTCGAACTTTGTAGCTCCGTTCATATTCTAAAATTATCTAAATACTATTATAATATTGCTGCAGGATCTGCGAGGAGTGTTTGTTGTTCAGATTATTTCTAAGTAAGGTGTTTCACAGAGGTGCGATGATTTGTTTGGTGTCCAGAGATTCTCTGCGGAGATTACGTATCCATTGCTGTCGATGAACATCATCCGCAGGAAATATAAATACTCGAACGCCTTTTTCTGGTCTATTGGTACAATTGACCGCAACGCAGCAAGGCATTTTGTATCTTTTTTTTTGTCCACAATCTTATAATTAAAATATTTGTAAACAAAGAGTTCGAGCAGCTTAGCCATAACCTAATCACTGTAAACTTCTTAGCATTCTTAGCTCAGCGGCAAAGAGGCAAGAGAGCAAGGAGTGGGGAAATGGGATAAAAATGGCACAGACTAGAATATTTGTATCTTTAGTGCTCTAGTAGTGTCGCAGGAAAGTTGTCGCATGTGTCGCTAGACTAGTACCTACAATATGTCGCAAGGATTGTTCGCGTGCATTAAGTTGACTGCAGCTACAATGAATGATCGGTAGCAATTACTAATTTTTCTTCAACTTTGCTCCCAATTTTTAAATTTAATATGCTTATATTACCGTTTACTTACTGAATCGCATAACAGAAGATGGTGGGTGCGACCAGAAAATATACCATGGATAGCTAGCAACACACATCGTCAAAGCACTTCGCACGGCAACGTTCTGTGCTATGATTGGCTGATCTCGTGCGACACGCTTGTTGCAGTCGCAGAAAGTTGAAGTTGACTCAACTCCGTGTGATAAGGGCTCTTGCGACAGCGACAACCTTACACAGCCTGCTACATACGACCATATATGTAATACTCCTATATCGCTAGAAGAGTGTCGACCTCAGCCCAAACATTACGGTACAGACGTATAATAGTCTCTCTCTCGCGCACGGTCCAGCTGCTTTGTGCGCATGCGGTTATAGCGTACGTCAGACGCGACCAGGTAATGTTTTCTCTGTTTCGTGTTCTTTCCGTCTCATTTTCTAATGCTTAGTCTCTCGCTCACACTCAATCAATAGACACGCCTGCGCATAATGAGGCTTGACCGTCTATGCCCATATTTGGAATTTGTGCGTCTCTCTTTTATGGGGCTCGACCCTCTCATTGTGAAGATACGGGACTAGCAGGTATAGGAGTATTACATATATGCATATGACACAGTCTATGTGACCTACGACACAGCCTGTGCGACTATTGTAGACGAGGCTTTACTGGCAGCACGGGCAGTACTACAAATTTGTTCCGTTATAAGAATGTAGTGGATTGCAACCACTGAAATATATACATACTGGAAAGGGTACTCTTGGTTGAAACGCGAAGGAAGGATAGACGATACCGGGGGGGGGGCATTTATCCTTGTCATACAGTCGGATTAGAAAATTTAAGAGCAGTCAAGTATATGTTTATTGCACAACATTATATGCTACGAATGATACATTTTGTCACAGACTGTCCAGCACGTGATTTCGACCATTATGCACTTGCGTAGAAGAGATAGAAAGAGACAGGTGGCCCTCCCCCCTCCCCCCGATAGCAGTCTATCTTTCCTTCGTTTTCCGCTTATGCTGTAGCATACGAAGTTCCTCTTCCAGTATGTAAATATTTCACTGACTGCAACAGTATCTAGTTCTATCAATTACGTCATAAACAGCAGCCATCTTGGCACTGCACTACTGCGGCTGAGGAGTAGAGTTCGAAAATTCTCGGTAAAATAAAATCGAAGAAGGTAACAAAGAATATTACCGTATTATACCGTTAATATGAGAATTTATGAGAATTTATGAGAAGATTCATTAACAACGTTTATTTGTTGTTTGTTTACTTAAAACAATATAAAATTTAATGTACACTCGAGGACAATAATGCCTACCCATATGAAGTTGATCGCGTCCAGTTATATTCCTATGCGGCAATTCTATTGGATCGTATAGGCATATAACTAGACGCGGCCAACTTCATATGGGATAATGGGATATGGGTTTATGGGTAAGCATTATTGTCTCCGAGTGTACTGCGAATAAAAAAGCAAATAAAAGTGTTATAAATTAGAATTAATTATGTAATTTTATTTATTTTCAAAGAATTTAAGAGTGAAAAAGATAACTAAAAATGAACACATATATTTGAGAATTTATTGATTTGTCATATTACATATTTTTTAAAATTAATACTATTATAAGAACATATATTAATAATATTAATAATATTAATAACATATTCTTAAATACAAACAAATTGAAATAACTTTTTAATAAGAACAGAACAGTATTATGTATTATCTCTTTGTTATAACTTAAACTATAACATAATATCACATTGTTTGATAATAGAAAATGAAATAAAATTTTTCTTTCTAACAAAAAAACTTAAAATTTAAATATAATAATTTGTTCAAACAAAGGAAGCTAAATAAATAAACTATACTTAGCTAAAGCTACATAAATGACATAAAATATTTTTGCTTTGGTTTCTTTTAACTATAAATAATTTTATAATAACTACTCTTTTACTAATTTAAAATCTTGATAAGAATGGACTCTTTTAGTTTTCAACAGTTTCAATTTCAGAACTATAATCAAACTCATTTTTGAAGTCATACTCTTCTTCATCTTCAGCATATTCGGCTTCTAAGTCTTCTGCCTGAAGACCAAATTCCTTATCATCCCATGGGGTATAATAAACATAATTCTTTTTTGTTTTCCCCTTTGAAGTCTTTTTTTGATGATTCCAATTTCAAATTAAATGAGACGTATGTCAGTTTTCCGGCTCTTTCAGTCGTCAAACGATTTCTTTTAATGGTGTGGATGTTTCCGTATCTACTAAAACTCCTTTCTGTTGCAGCACTAGTTGCTGGCATACTAAGAATATCAATTGCAATCGAACACAATTTTGGATCAGAATTTTTAGTTTTCCACCAAATAATAGCTGATAATGTTTCATGGTTTTTTTAACAAAAGGATTACTAAAAGATCCCTCTTTATGTATGTAATTAGCTAGATCAGTCATTACTTGCGTTACAGTCTCACTATCTTCCCCATACAAATAACTTGCTCGATCATGGATTACTTGCATTCCTAAACTCTTTTGTGTTCGAGTTAAGTGTTTGCCACTGTATTTTGGATCTAAGATATTGGCAGCAAAGTGTAATGGCTGCATCGATAATTCGCTTCTACTTGTTACCTTCTTTTTAAGATCTGCGCATTCGTTAATCGATAATGGGGAGTCATTGAATAATATATCATAACGAGTCTGTATCTCATTCCAAACTCTTGGAATCAAGCTTACTGTACAGCAATTTGCTTCCAAAATTGTAATCCATTTAATGATTGGAGCTAGAATTTCATGAAGACTTAGAAGGCCGCACCAAAAATTGTCGCTTAAAATATCCTGTTTAACTTTGTTTTTCAAAAATACATCCTCCGAAATAGCCAACATTTTTAAAGTTACTTTGTTATAAAGCAAACTCTCGAAGCAAAAGATTATTGACCCCCATCTGGTTTTACCAGGTAATTTCAATGATATAACTTTCTGTTTTCTTTCTTTCTGAATTTCAGTAAATTTTGCTTTGATCAAATGGGATGAATTTATCTCTTTTACAATTTCATTTGCTGAAGACTCAACATCTTTAAATGTCTCATAATGGATTATATCTTTCGTCAATAAATTTAAACAATGTGCTTCACAGCTATATATATAAATATGCGGGTATTTGCACTGCACAATTCCTCGAGCTTTGACCATATTGGATGCACCATCAGTAACGACTACGAGAACCTTTTTTATCCCGATTTCTTCAATTACTTCGAGAATAATCTCTGCCATATATTCTCCAGTATGAGATTTTCCTTTCATATCCATAGTTCTATATAATAAGGTTTCCGGAGTCGTCACAACAAAATTAACAATCGATTCGTTCCTATTAAAAAATAATAACATTGCTGAAACATTATTTTTTAAATTGTTAATTATTTTTCAAGATTAATTTGTTTTGAATTATAAAGAATATTTACACTTCCTTCAATATTATTTAATATTTAGGTTTATATTTTTCTTATTTTCTGAAATTCTTTGTTTTTTCTTCAAATTTTATATCTAATTTCGTTTCTAGTTTAATAATTATCACAGTCACAATTACCGTATATTACTCCAACCATCACATTGGACACCAACAGCATTTGATTTTGCAATAGCTTCATTCACTTCCAACTGAATTCTTGCATGTTCTTTGTTTATAAGAGGAGTACTAATCTTATAAGTTGATGGGGATTTCCAACAGAGTCGCAATTCTTTAAAAAACTCTATCCAATATTGATTGTCAAGTATCGAAAGCGCACAATCCGATGAATAAATTGCTTTTGACAGTTTTTCATCCAGCCTTTCCTATGAGACAAATCAATTGTATCAATAAGTCTGTTCTTTATAGCTGAACTGACTGCACTAGTTCAGAGTTTATCTTTTTCCCTCCACATTGGAAAGAGAAAGATAAACTTTGAACTAGTACAGTCAGTTCAGCTATAAAGAGAGAACAGATCTTATATTACAATTAAATAAAATCTCAAATTATAAAATCAATAAAATTTAATATGAAAATCAATGTATAATAAAAGCTTATTAAGTATATGTACTTGCTCATCTGGAGTTATGGAATCAAAGTATTTTTGAAATGAAGACAGCTTTGGGGTACTACTTCTCTCTTTCTGTAGAGTATTTTCAACGCGAGAGTTTTCAGCTGCAGATGACAAAACATTAACTGCAGTGGTTGTTTCAGTTGTGCGCAATGATTCATTATTATGAACCATAATGAGTTCATCTTCCGATGTATCATCTTAAAATAAAAAAAAAGTAGACTTCTCTGAAATTTTAATTCTAAAAAATGCTGTAATTTTCATATGACTTTTATAGAAATAAATACCAAAGAAATATCACAGAATGTGTACGCGCCGCGACTGGGATGTGAGGGCAGGAGTTCGTGAGTCAGTTAAAGAATGTATTTCACAACAAAGTTCAAACGAACAAGCACAATAGTTTATTATAACAGAAAAGAAATAGAAAAAATAAAGTCAAATGTAATATATATAACGATGATAAGAATAAATTGTCCTTTTAATGCGTGAAAGCGGGCGCAACGTCACGTATCTTAACGTGTCCAAGCTATAGGCGGATTGTGTTAAAGCTGGTGCGAGAAGCGGTTTAGGCGTAAGCGTAAGCGAACTAAGTGCGATAAATTAAGCGGTAAACTAAAGGCGGATACCGAAACGGTAGCAAGCGAACTAACAATAAGACTAGCGAAAAGCTGAGGCAGCCTCCGGTGTGCGCCTCTTTTATACCGATTGTTTTTCGGTTTGAATTTGCCGTCATCCAATAATCAAGTGACGGCGCCTGAGGATGACGGCCACGCTACGGCGCCAAATCTTATTGGCCGCTGATGGTGTCACAGGCGCTAGGCACAGCGCCTGATACGCTTCGTAGATTTTCGGCGGTGAGATTGGAGCAATTAGACAATACGTCACCGCGCGACGCATGCCTAATCGCTCCGTTCGGCGCGCGCTCGAACACCGAGCCGTTAGCTGTTTGTCGTGACTCGTGAAGGTCCCCTTTACATTGGCAAAAAGATGTTTTGCAAATGATTGTTATCTGACTTTGAAACATTCGAGCAGATATGCCAATGTAAAGGGTACCTTTCGTAACAATTGTCGACTTTGAAAATTAAACTTGACGGAAACATAACATATGGCAAAGAGATATCCCGCATTCTTGAACAGAATGTATGTACTAAAATTGCGACACTTTTAAATATGTTAAATAGTTTTTTTTTTGTTAAAAAAACGGATTATTTATATATATGTCTCAAATGAAATTATAGAATTATGGAAATCTGATGATACGCTTAACCTAACCTAACCTTAAAGGAAAGATAAAAAGTAATTAGTAATTACCATACCATTTGAATCCCGATTTGTTTGCTTTCTACTGTTAATCCTTTCCTTTCTTAATAAATCTTTCACTGTTTGTGGACACTTTAAGCATTTTTTTTCCAAATGCTTTCTTTGGCGCGTGGCATTATTTGCGTAAAGAACGCCACAATAATTACACTTATAACATATTTTATTATTTTCTTCTATTTCTTTGAAAAATTTCCACACAATATTTTTTGGTTTTGGCATTTTATGTTATAGAAAATACCAGAATACGTTACAGGTAACAGATAACTTATATGAAGCGTATAGTATAAATAAAGCATAAAGCGTTCGTCGACGTCACGGTTCACAGTCTTTGTTTTAGCTCAAGGCTCAATCTCAATTCTCTTTCTAAAATCTTTTTTCTCTCTTTTTTTTGCCTCTAAGCCGCTAAAATGCTGCCAACATAAGAAAAATCTGCAGAATATAGAGACTTCAACGGTGCAGTATTGCAGAATTTTGTATAAAAGCTGCGTTTGGCATTGCAAATCAGAGACATCCGTTTGCTCTTTTACCTAGAAAATCTATACGTATACATGACGAATACTATAGATTTTCAAGGTAAAAGAGCAAACGGATGCCTCCAATTTGCAATGCCGAACGCAGCTAAAGAAGAACTGAGCGCAGTATGTAGTAATATTTCCACTATGATATCAAGTACTACCAATCATCAAATTTATTATTAATTCTAACATTCAATATATTTGTATTAAAATAATTTAAAGACAGAAAATTATTTTTATTTCATGAAAATTACAAATTTTCATAAATTCTCATAAATTCTCGAAAAATCGATAGCTCCAGAAATTACCGGTAATTTACCGATATTTTCTCATCCTTTTTGACGTAATATACCACCTTTAGAACTCTACTGAGGAGATGAAGCAGTTACAGCACAAATATGGTGGCGAACAGTTAGTAGAAAAATTAAATCTATTAAATGTCGAAATAAATAAAACATACACATTATATATGTGTTCGAATATTTTGTATGGAAGAATATATTAAATCTAACAATTTATCTTCATCGGAACTGTCATCATTGCTTTCACATAATATTTCTGCAATCGTACAGCATATTAGCATTTTCATACTTTTATTCATTTTTTAAATTGTTATTTCTTTCTAATTTTCTTTTGCACATAAATTACGACAAGCGGTTTTGCGTTAAAAGATTAGTTGCAGTTTGCAGTGCACTGCAAGTTGTTCCGAAACATGACAAATTTTGCTGACAGATTGAAAGAATCAATTTCGAAACGGCTTCGGCAGTATATTGTTATGATGTTATTTCAACAGCACTGCCAATAAAAACGGAACACAGCCAATGTTAGCCGCGCGGCATGTGATCACGCTCGATGTCGCTCGATGTAGGTCAAACTTCTATATTATACGCTAGACTGCTAACTGCGTCCCTTTAACTGTTGCAGGTATTTATATATGACATGCGCAGAATAAGCTACGAGCATGCGCAGTGAATATTATCTTATATACTTTTATATGTCTTGCGTTACAAATAATACAAACCAAGAAAGTTTATGCTGTGTAAAACTGTAAAATAAATATAATCAAACAATAATATAATAAAAAATATTATAATAATGTGTTTTTAGTATTACTATAATATGTTATAATGTAATACGATCTAAATACAAACAATTTGGTAAAGAAAAATTATTTATTAGTTTTTTGCAAGCGTATCAGAAAATAATTAATAATATAATGTGACAAATATAATACAATATAGTGAAAATACTAATTAACCCTTTTGACAGGTTGAGTTCAAAAGGTTAGAATCGCGTAGCTTATTCTGCGCATCCACTCCGCATTACATGTGCATAGGCAACATTTGTACATAAGGAGAACAATAGGAGTTAGCGGTCTAGCGTATAGTATAGAAGTTTGTGATATAGGTACTGCTTTTATCTAACGCACGCAATTAACATTACTTCATTATATCATCTAATGAAACATGATAAATCTTCTATTTGACATGTTTCTTTGTTAAATTTGATCAATATGACACCAAACTGACATTATTTCGACTTTCTATTCTCCTTGGGGAGAGGATAAGATAAATTAGATTAGAAATATAACATGTGAAAAATGTGAGAAAAGAAGATATGAAATGAGGGATAAAACCTCGATATAGATCAAGTTCCACTTCTTGGCTGTATATTTGAAATGAAACGAATTTATTCAATAAATAAAAATATACCTCACTTATGTTTTAGAACGGACTCTAGGATGTCAACGGCAAAATAACATATCTCGTGTGATACGGTGTAACTCAGTCGAGTCTATATGAAATATCTTACAAAAAAATTAATACTTCTTTTTATTAAATATCTACAAAAATGCTTTTAAATTTCAATTTGATTGAAGTTATAATTTCTTTAAAAATTCCTAAATTTACCATATTTTTGAACACCTTAGACCAGAATCCCCATTAATATGTTTTTTCGAGTATACTTAAATAAATATAAATGTAAATTTCAGACACTTTTATGCTGCTGTTACAATATTGAGTGCACTTTTAATAAGCTCAAGTATTCTTAGTGGTTATATTTCATACGTTTATGAATATGTTCCAACGTAAGAAACATATATAACGTATATACTTCGTTTACATATACGTTTCAGTTTATTAAAAACTGATTAAGAGTTAATTTTCTTTCTTATTGTTACAGATTAGATGATCAATATAGGGTTGTAGATGTCTTATATTTACCATCATGGACCAGAATAAATCCATATCTTATTGGAATGATTGGGGGTTATATTTTAATAAAATTAAACAATAATTTGATCTTAAAAAGAGTAAAATATATTATTATAAATTTTATATGATATATCAAAAGAAATAATCATTGAAATACTTATAGAATATATAAACTTATTGTATATAAATTATATAAATTAAGTATATTAAATATATAAATTAACTACTTCTATAAATTAATTAATTATATAGTACAGCATAAATGAGAGAAAATATGCATTACTAATTTGATGTACATTTCAGAAAATTACTATTTTCTGTTGGTGCCTTGCTATTGTTTGCAACGTATTCATATTATTTGAGCACAGCAATCCATACGTCTCCGTTTTAGTTTCTTCAATTTATGTAGCACTACACAAAATACTTTGGGCCACAGGTATTGCATGGGTTGTAATAGCATGTTCCACTAAACACGGAGGTTTGTTTATTCATTAATATATATTATAAATATATCTTATAAAAAATCGGTATATACTTAATAGTGATATATTTTAAATTAATGTCACAGCTTAAAAAGACCATTTCTTATCATTGTATGCTTGCTTTTTTATAGGTATTGTTGATAAGTTATTCAAAGGCTGGATTCCTCTTTAGCAAACTTATATATGGCGCTTATCTTTTAAATCCAGTTATCATACGGTCGATTGGTTCATACAGTGAAAAATCAATTCATTTTGAATCTGTGCCTTCTGTAAGTACAAATATTTAAAGTTCTAACATTAATGGAGAAATATGGTAAAAATATATTAATTTTTTTAATTATTTATTTTCAGTTTATTATGAATGTGGGCTATACTGTGATCAGTTTCATTTGCTCTTATGTTCTATCTTTGATAATGGAGATGCCCTCCCAGATAGCACAGAGAATTCGAAAAGAATTCTTTTTTGGTCCCCGATTTACAAAATGAATTCTTTTTCCATCCCATTTCTGTTCTAAAAGTATTTTCAGCATTCCAAAAGACTTCACTTTTATGTCACCATTTGTGAGTTCTTTTTTAGATTCAAAAAGGATTCCTTTTCGAGTCCATAAGAATTCGCAATGAAAAGGAATTCTTTTCTAGTTCATTTTGAACAGATTACGCGAATTCGAAAAGAACTCAAGAAAGTGAATTCTTTTTGAAATCAAAAGGATCAGTTGTGCTATTTGGGCTGTATCTTATTAATGAAAATATTTATAACCATTATCCGAAGTAAGGATAAAAAAGAATTATAATTTTGCATACAAACATATATAAACATATAATACACCATATATGTGATGTCATATACAATACTATGTATGTCGATAGTCCCAAGAATATTGAATGATATCTATTTAAAAAACTAGAGATAAAATAAATTTGATTGTTTGTATCATCAGTATTTATGAAAACGTATACTTGATTTTAATGAAGCTTTATACATATACATTATACATAGGTAGGACAAATTAAATATTCCTGTGTAAATGTTCTTTTACAACAAAGTTACTACATTGATTAGTAACTTTGTCATAAAAGAACGTTACATGGCATTTAACGTCAGCAGTTATAACATCGATATTTATAAGTTCGTCGTAAATCGAGCCACGTAAAAGTTATCATAGGTGAACTAGTGCAGTTCAACTATAAAGAATTTATTGTCTTAGTTATTATATACCTTCCTACTATCTTTTAAAAACATTTTTAGAGGGATATAGAGAGCAAAAGCTAAACTGCACATAGAGTCAATGTCGTCCTATTAATCGTCGTTCCATTTTATTCCACCCGTGCTGGATCGGATTTAAATCCAGGCTATTAGCGGGATGGTTTAACAATGTAATGTTATACCGCTCAAAAAAAACGCCGAGCCAAATATGACACATGAGTATGAGTGTTATTCTGCATAAATTAAAATGATTAAGGAATCGTAATGAACAGCCACATAATTTAGATGAGTTAGGAGAATCTTTGCGCAAAATTCCGTAAAATTTTCTTAAAAGATGCATAAATATGCAAAAACAATTACAAGTAGTGATAGAACAGACAAGCGCCAATATCCAATTTTAAACACACTCACACATACGCACGCACACTACACGCGCGCGCGCGCGCGTAAATTTTACGGAATTTTGCGCGGAATTTTGTGCAAAACTTCTCCTAACTCATTTAAATTATGCGGCTGTTCATTACAATTCCTTAATCATTTTAATTTATGCAGAACAACACTTATACTCATGTGTCGAATTTGGCTCGACGTTTTTTTGAGCGGCACAACATTGCATTGTTAAACCATCCCGCTAATAGTCCGGATTTAAATCCAATCGAGCACGGATGAAATGAAATGGAATAATGTGTAAAATCTGATCGGCAACCTCCACGTCATGCAGATTGGGTAATGTTAATGTCGACGTAATAAACGTCATTCATCAGAAAAATGTATTCTGCGAATGGGTTACTTCAGTCATGTATCTCGGTAAAAAAAAAATCATAGAAAAGTGTTAAAAAAAGCATATTGTAGGGAAAATAATGTAGTTTATGGATCTGTAGTTGAAGTTAAAAAAAAATTTTTTTCATGAAACTGCAGTGTCAAAAAAAGGTACTTTAAGGAACAAAATAATACGTCCTTTACGTTGACACGGAACAGCAAAGGCAAAAGATTTAGTAAAACTATTTATAATCCGTTAAAGTAGAGACTTCGACCTACAAAATGCATTTTTAATTTTTTCCGTACGATCATTTTTCATCGAGTATCGACATTTTTTCTAAAAAACACGTGATTGTGTTCAAAGTCGAGTAACTCGGTTAAAAAAATCGTAGGACAAGTATTTTGTAGGGAAAGTATTGTAGTTCACCCTTGAAATAAAGGTTCAGAAAATAAGATACAATATTGTCTCGTTCTTTTAAGCACAGAATAAAAAAATAGAACATTTATAAAAATCGCCGACTGTATGTTAAAGAGAGGAACTTTGTTAATTTTAACAAAAGGTTTTGCTACTATTACAAAATTATAGCTCTCGCTGCAAATAATAGTTAGCTGTCCACATTTTACAAATAGTTTTGCTATAGTAGCTAATCTTTTTTTCTAAACGACTTTGAAATGTTTTTTTAAATTTTTTTACGATGATTTTTCGTTGAGTATCAGTCGTTTGAAAATGGCTAGATTTTCGGGCTATGAAAAGTGTTCCTTATTTTTTTCGCCTATTTATTGTGGGAAATATTTATCCCCAATTAATCTATGTCTCGAATTACAAAAAATTTGTTTACTTTTTTGCGGGTCATGCTCTGTACTCAAATCCTATGTCTGTAATCCTTTTATATATGTATGTGTATATATATATATATACAGGGTGACCCATTTTAACTTAGGCAGCCAAATAACTCGAAAAATAAGCACACTACGAAAAAATGTTTAGAATCAAAATTTCGTCATTTCGAGGGGGACGTACAATGACGTTAAAATCAGCCCCCCACCCCTCCCCCTGGGCGGTGAGGGGGGGCAAGTTTGAAATCTTAAATGGGAACCCCTATTTTTTATTGCATATTCGGAATCTTTGGCTAAAAACACATACAATTTGTCTGAAACATTTTTCTCGATTCATGATAGATGGCGCTGTAATCGACGAAATTCAATTTCTTCGATTTCTCTTACTGAGAACCCATGCTTACGATTCTGCAATAAATTAACAATAAAAATACTACGTTTTCATTGTTAATACTCGAAATTAGTCTTAAAACAAACTTCTCATTATTTTTTATTACTCATTAATTACTTCTCAAGAAACTGCTTTTAGCGTAACCTGCCCTTTAGGCAACTTGAATGGTCCGAAGTACCGAGACATTTTGGACTTTCCATCTGATGGAGTTCCTCTAAGTATCCCTCCAAAATTTTGTCCATTTAGTGCCAAAGTCACAAGTGTTTATGTATTTTTTTAACATTTGTACTCTGATAAAATTCTGGTAAAATGGCAAATTATACGCCTACAAAAGTAGTCGATATTCTTATAACCTTTGGTGAATGTGGTAGAAATTACAGACTTACTGCCCGTACTTATGCGGAGCGATTCCCAAATCGCCGCCATCCTACTGATCAACAAATTATAAACATTGAAAGGAGATCTCGTAATAATCCACTTCATCGCGAAAGGCGAAGGAATAGACTTCATAATAATAATGACCCTAGATTGCTCGCAGTTTTGGCTATGGTTCATCAAAATCCCCATATTAGTACCCGTCAAATAGAACGAGAACTGGGAATCCCTCAAACTACGGCACATAGATTGTTACGATCAGTCAATTACCATCCGTATCATATTACTCTGGTACAGGAATTAAGTGAGGCCGACTGCGTACTCAGAGTACAATTTTGTAGATGGGCTCTTGAGATGTTAGATCAGAATCCAGATTTTTTTAGTAATGTTTGTTTCAGTGATGAAGCAACATTCATCAGCAATGGTAGTCTCAATAGGCATAATTGCCACTATTGGTCACCAGAAAATCCACATTGGTATCGTGAGGTGCTTAATCAACATCGTTGGAGTTTATATGTATGGGTAGGCATTTGCAATGGCCAAGTCATTGGACCTCATTTTTTTGAACGTCCAATTAATAGTCCAATGTATTTAGAATTCCTCGAAAATGATTTGCCAGCATACCTAGAGAATGTTCCCCTTGCAGTTAGACTAAATTTATGGTATCAACAAGATGGTGCTCCTGCTCATTATACTCGTATTGTACGGATGTTTTTGAATCAAAGGTTCCCAAATCGGTGGATAGGGCGGGGTAGACCTGTTCTGTGGCCTCCGAGATCACCGGATTTGAACTCCCTTGATTTCTTTTTATGGGGATACGTTAAAGATGCAGTGTATAGTGAAGCTCCAACGACAAGATTGAATATGATGGAAAGAATAAGAAGAGCTTGTGAAGCTATAACTCCTTTAATGCTAGAAAATGTACAACGTAACTTTCGCTGTCGATTACTGTTATCCTTAGAAAATAATGGTGCACACTTTGAGCATCTCCTCCATGTGGAGAGAGCTGATAACAATGCAATCTTGCCTTAACTGGTTGGGTCACCACACGACCTTGCCTTAACTGGTTGGGTCACCACACGACCTTGCCTTAACTGGTTGGGTCACCACACGACCTTGCCTTCACTGGTTGGGTCACCACACGACCTTGCCTTCACTAGTTGGGTCACCACACGACCTTGCCTTCACTGGCTGGGTTACCACACGTTCAAGCACCCCGAATTGTGAGAGGCGAGGGGACTCACGTTAATCAAGCACCCCGAAGGGAACAGAAAACTGCTACGTCCACGTCGTTGTTCCTGGGTTACGCTAAAAGCAGTTTCTTGAGAAGTAATTAATGAGTAATAAAAAATAATGAGAAGTTTGTTTTAAGACTAATTTCGAGTATTAACAATGAAAACGTAGTATTTTTATTGTTAATTTATTGCAGAATCGTAAGCATGGGTTCTCAGTAAGAGAAATCGAAGAAATTGAATTTCGTCGATTACAGCGCCATCTATCATGAATCGAGAAAAATGTTTCAGACAAATTGTATGTGTTTTTAGCCAAAGATTCCGAATATGCAATAAAAAATAGGGGTTCCCATTTAAGATTTCAAACTTGCCCCCCCTCACCGCCCAGGGGGAGGGGTGGGGGGGCTGATTTTAACGTCATTGTACGTCCCCCTCGAAATGACGAAATTTTGATTCTAAACATTTTTTCGTAGTGTGCTTATTTTTCGAGTTATTTGGCTGCCTAAGTTAAAATGGGTCACCCTGTATATATATATATATATATATATATATATATATATATATACTATATATACATAATTGCTTTTATTGCTTGCGGGGTACAAATGCGGATCTCCGCTCCGCTTACATTCTATCACCTTACATCTAAACTCTTAAAACTACGCATCCGCTAGAGACAGAAAGAGATGCACTCCATTCATCCATTCCTTTTTCATTCATTCACCCATCCGGACCTCCGTTTCCACTGCATTTTCCTTTCCTCTTACTCCACCCTCATCCATACTCTCCTTCCTCCTTCCTTCTCCCCTCCCTTCCCTCATTTCCTCCAATTCGTTCATCCACCTTTCCCCCTCTCCTCCCTCCCCTAGTACCTCATATACCATCTCTTGCCATCCTCTTTCTATCCCCCAATTTGTACACTCTTCCCATATGTGATCCCATGTCTCCTCCCCCCCTTCACAAACCCTGCACTTTTTTCTCTTTTCCCTCTCCCAATATTTACCTCCCCTCATACCATCCCCTAACCTAAACCTCGCTATCCTTTGCCATCTTTCCTCCGCCCATCCCTTCCTCAAATATTTTGGGGATACCCCCCTTCCCTTTATCGTACCATACCATTTGTTATACTCCGACTTCCTTATTTTTTCCCATCTTTCCTTTTCCTGCCACCTCCTCTCCCTTGCCACCAGATCCTCCCCTCTCAACTCCTCTCCCTTCCTTAAAATCTCCACTTCCCCCAGCTCCCATCCCTTTTCAAAAAATCCCCTCCTCTCCTCCTCCCAATCTCTCAACACTTTTCCCTCCTTTGCTCTCTCCTTTAATTCTCCCCAACACAACCTGGCCAACTCTCCCCCTCCTCCCTCCCCCAATTTTCTTTCCTATCCCCATGCTCTCAGTCCTGCTCTCCCTCTTAACTTTTCCCTCTGTAACTCTTCTCTTACCATGTACCCTGGCGTATACCTCCCCACTCCCACTACCCACTTCATAAATCTGTCCTGCACCCTCTCTATTTCTTCTCTTTCCTTCCACCCCCATATCTCTACCCCATATCTCATTACTGCCTATACTAACTTGTCAAACAACCACATTCTCCTTGCCCAATCCCTTCCAAACCTCCTTTTTCCTATCCCCCATACCTCTCTCATCACCACCGCTCCTTTTCTCACTCTCTCCTTTATCTGCTCTTCCTGCCTCCAATTTGCTGCCAACATATACCCTAAATATCTAAACTTTTTAACCTTCTCTATTACCCTCCCCTTCCACTTCCAAACCACCTTCTTCCACCTCCCTCCCCCCTCCTACATCTCATCACCTTCGTCTTCTCCATGTTCACCTCTAAGCCCTTCCCTTCCACATATTTTTCCAGCACCCTTATCATTCCCTTCATCCCTCCCTCACTTTCCGCTACTACTGCCATATCATCCGCGTAAACCAGAGAAAAAACTTTTCTTTCTCCTACCTTCTCCCCTCCCCAACCCCCTTTTTCCAACTCTTCGTCCAGATCCGCTAACAACAAAGAACAAACACGGACTTAGCGGTCACCCCTGTCTCACCCCTCTATCAGCCCAGAATTTTCCCTCTTCTCTCTCCCCCACCCTCACTTTACTCACCGTCTCCCTCAACATCTCCTCACACCTCACTACCAAACCCTCTCTTACCCCCCTCTAGCCCCCTCTTCCTCATACTCTCCAACAAAATCTCCCTACCCACCGAATCAAAAGCCACCTTCATATCTATAAACATCACTACCAATTTTCCTTCTCTCTTTGCTATCTCCTTGTTTATCAAAAAATTCAGTACATATATTTGATCTATCGTCCCCACCCCTTTTCTAAAACCTGTTTGACTCGGCAGTAAAACCCCTCTCTTTCATTTCCTCCCTCAACCTCTCCACCAACACTGCCACATACACCTTGTATACGGTTTGTGTCAACGTTACCCCTCTATAATCCCCTACCTTTTCCCCTTCCCCCTTCTTCACAATCGGCACCACTATTCCCTCTCTCCATTCCTCTGGCCAGCCCTCCCCCTCCATACTCTGTTACATATCTCCCACAACCACTCCCTTACCTCTCTCCCTCCATACTTCCACACCTCATTTACTATACCGTCCCCTCCCGCCACCTTTCCCTCCTTCAATTTTCCTATCACCCTTCCTATTTCCTCTCTACTTATCTCTCCTTCCTCCTCATACCCCCCTTCCCTACTCCCTCCTTCCCTTGTTATCCTCCAGTCTACTCCCCCTAACACCTCCTTAAAATATTCTTCCATTTTAATCCCCTCTTTTACATTCCTTCTCCTTTTCCTTTCTCTATTTACTACCCTCCACATCTGTCCCTCCGTTTTTACCTCCTCTATTTTCCTCTCCCATCTTTCTTTCTCCTTCCTCTTTTCTGTTCACATAACTTTCTATACTCCTTTTTCATTCCTTTATACCTTTCCCTTTCTCTCCCTCTTTTCCTCCATCTCCTCAGCTCCTCTTTCAATTTCATATTTTCATCTTCCTACACTCCTCCTCACCTCCCCCTTTTCTCCACCTTTTTCAGTATCTCCTCTACTCTCTTCCTTAACCCCTTCCATCCTTCTTCAACTCCTTCCCATCCCTCCTCCTTTTTTCCAAAAAATTCCTCGAATTCCCGTCTTCCTTCGTCTGTCCAAATACCCTTTCTTCCTCCTTTCCTTCTACTCCTCCTCATCTCCCCCCTCTTACCATCCCCCTCCACCCACACCGTTATTGGTTGGTGATCCGAGTCCATCCTGTCCTCTACCTTCATCCTTTTAACCCTCTTCCTCGTCTCTTCATTCCCTATCACATAATCTATAACCGTACCTTCCCTTCCTCCTGTGTACGTCCATTCCCCCTCCTCATCTCTCACCACATTTCCATTCAATAACGACCATCCTAACTCCCCTAGAAATCTACACAACCTCCCCCTCACCATTGATCTTCCAATTCCTTGACCTTCTCCCTTCTCCCCTTATATTCTCCTCACAATTTTCACCTACTCTCCCCCCTTCTCTTCCTGTCCTCGCATTGAAATCCCCCCTATTAGCACCCTTACCCCTTCCTCTCCGTCCTCCATCCAATCCCTCAATTTTTCCATCTTCCCTTCCAGATCCCTGTTCACATATACCTCCACTAACCTCCACCACTCTCCTCCCAAACACATTTTCCCAGTCATCAACCCCCTTTCTTTCTTCTGCTTCCCCTTTCTCTCTTCCTCAATGTCTTCCCTCCTTCCCATCATTCCCCCCATAGCTCTCCCCTTTCCTTTTTTCCGCCTCCTGCATCTCCTATACATAACCTTTTGGGAGCCACTTCCTCACTCTTTCCCATCCTTTCTTCCGTAACCATGTCTCGCTCAAAAATACAACATTCCATTCCCTTAATTTTTCCCAAAAATCTTTATCTTTATTTTCTAAGCCTGCCACATTCCAAAAACCCACTTTATACACTTCCCTTTTTCCCCTTTCCTTTCCCTTTCTTCCGTTCCTTCTGCTCCTCTTTTCTCTCTCCCCTTTCCCCCTTCCCTCCTGCCTCCCCTCTAGCAAAAAACCTCCCCCCTTTTCCTCTCTCCAACTCCCTCCCTTACCCTCTTCCCTTCTAATCCTTCCCGTCCTTTGCTCTCCCTCAACTCATCCTCCAGCTCATCCCATACCCACATCTTCCCCTCTACCCACAGTTTCATGTATCCCACTCTTACCCTTTTCCCTTCCCTCCTTTTCTTTTCCGCTTCCCTCTTGATTAACCAATCCACCCTTCTCTCTCTTTCCATCAAATCATCCATAATCCACTCCCTCCTATTCCTTAACTTCATTTTTCCCTTCATTACTTCTAATTTCTTCTGCGAACCTAACCCACACCATCACCCCTCTCTCCTTTTCCCTTCTCCCTATCCTCCTTATCTCCTCTATTTTTCCTACTGCTCCTGTTGCCTTCACTATCCCTTCCACTTCCTCTCTCAGCCCTTCCTGCCCCTCCTTTTTTACCTCTATCCCTTTTATTATTATATTCCTTTTCCTCTCCTCCCTCCTTTTCTTCTCTCCTTCCAACTCCAACCTCCCCATCCTACCCTCCAGTTCTCCCACTCCTCCCATTCCTCTCTCCATCCTTTCTCCCTTCTCCTCCTTTCTTCTATCTTCTCCTCCCCTCCCGCTCTCTCTTTTCTCACACTCTTCCAGCCTTTTCTCCAAACTCTCTAGCCTCTTCTTCAACCCTTTATTCTCCTTTTCCCACCCCTTCCTACTTTCCTCCATCCATGCCTTCATCTCCTCTCTACCCTCTCTCAATTCTCTTATCTCGTTTATTATCTCCCTAAAACCCAACCTCATTTCCCTTACAATATCTTCCCATCCCCCTTCCATTCCCTTCACCGGTGACCTCTCTACCTTTGAGCTTTTCTTAAAGGCCTCTATCCCCTCCCCCTCCTTCTCTTCATCCTGTCTCTCCTTTCTTTTCTCCCCTCTCTTAAACATCTCCAATAGCGACATACTGTTTGCCCTCTCTCTTGATATCCTCTTCATTCTTCGGTCTCCCTACCCTTTTCCTATCTTCAAATCTCCCCCCTCTTCTTTCTCTTCCTCTTCTCTCTCTCTTTTACCCCTCTACTCTCTTCTCTCACCCTCCCTCTCCTCCTCCACTCTCTCTTTCCCTCCCAATTTTCTCAACTTTCCCAACTCAACCCCCTTACTTCCAACCTCTATTCTCTCCATTCCTACCATCTGATGTCACCACCTCTGCTTCTTTTCTCCTACCTTTCCTTCAACCCTCTATACTCTTTCACTATTCTATGGCCTGCGCCGCTTAACCTCTACCCACTTTCTGTCGGATTCCTTATCCCTCTCTCTCCACTCTATTCCACCTTACACCCTCTCCCTCACTCTCCCACCTCCACCTGACCCTTCCCAACCACTCCATTACTCCTCACTCTCTTCCACCCTTCTCACCCTCCAATCTGCTCTCTCAAAACTCACACTCTGCACTCACTCTCGCTACCGGAAACGGAAGTCCTGTAATCCTTTTATAATTTACCCATTTTTTAATAAAAGCTATTTCTCTAGTTTTTTTGTTTCTTCTACGATATTTTTAAACTTGTAAATCTAATCACATCTTTTATTTATCATATTCGTGTTCAGAAAATACAAATATTTATTTAATAATATGTATTTAATTATAAATAATATTTTTACTGGTTATTTTATTTAAATGAGTTTTCTGAATATATCTATCTTTTTACCTTATCCTTATTTTTAAAAGGTTTTATTGGACCGGGATCTAATAAGGTTTTTAAAAATCTTATGAAGCCTTTAAAATCGGTGAATAAAACGTGTGAATAAAATCCCTATATACAGATAAACAAAACGTAAAAACTTTTATTTATTGGTTGCTTGTTCTACTTATTTTGCTTTGCAAACTCATACGCTCCTAGCGTTTTTGAGTGATCACATCGACTGTGTCGAACGTGTTTTGCTATTGAAAACGATTTTTCTTATTATGTTATTTCATTGTTTACCTTATTATATTTTATTACAGTTAACAAGAAGTGTGGATCGTGACATGAAATACAATACGAGTTCCTAAGTGATTTTATGAATCTATGATTTGAATGAATTAGTAATTTCTAAAAAATCACGAGATTCGCGGAAATTCGCGGAAATTGCGAGTTTTGCCCACGTTTTCCATTTGCGGCCGAGAGTTTGTTTTGAATTGTTATATATATTTTTCGAGGATTTGTCCGCGTTTTCCGTTCACGGCCGAGAATTTGTTTTAAATTGTTACAAATATTTTTCAAGGATTAAAATGAATAATGCTAATAGGAAGAAAATCATGATGTTTGATGCATACAAAAATTGTAATAATACGAAATTTGAGAACTGTAAACTGTTTCGATTTCCACGGAAGACTGATACAAGATTTAACATTTGGATAAAAACTGCGGTAAGTAAAAAATACAAAATATATATGTAACTATACGTAAGTGTGAATATAGAGGTCAGTGTTAATCGATAAGTGTAAAAAAATTATATTATACAGGATGTCCGGTGCCTAAAAAAGCTTTCGTGTGCAGGTAGAACAGGTAAAATCAAGTAAAAAGGTTCTCTACCACTTTGTTGTTTTCGCAATAATTAACGAGATATTAATTTAAAAAGATAGGCCAATCCGCGCGACAAAAAGAGACCTATTGTAAGATGATTGGAGCTGGCTGACCGGACGTGCGACAAAGCGATGGGAGGAGCGCTCTACAAAAGACGAACTAGGATTCTCGTGTAAAACTCTTCTCTCTCTCTTTTTCTTTTTTGTAAATAAGGTGGTCGTGTGTCACATTGCTCCCTAAAAATCACCTACTTTGCGGTGGTTGAAGAGGGTTAGTGGAAGCCAAAGTTATCATAGCGGTTCTGATGTATACCATCTGCAGTTGTGTGCGTTATTTAGTCGGAATGTGCTAATTTACGTGAGGGAGAAGTGAACTTTTCTATATGACTTTTCGGTGGTCGAGAGGCAGGTGTCTATACAAGTGCCAGCGTGGATGATTCGGCAAGCGTGATGTTGCTACGAGCACAAAGGCTTGTTGGCGGCCGCGGCCGATAAATCAGTGATATGGACGAGTTGTATGCTGAATATCGATGTTCGGCATGTAAGAAGCCAATTAAAAATCAGGTAATGACATGTAAGTCTTGTGTGAAACTGTTTTATCACCCGGGATGTGTTAGTAAACATAAGGTGTACGATAAGAATCGAGAAGTAGTTGCTTGTCCGGGTCCGTATGAGAAATTTTTAATCGAGGAGGATAAATCATTGGCAGTGGAGGGGAGAAACAGGGAAAGAATAGGTTCCATAGGGTAAACAGAGCCTATGGAAAGTACAACGAGTATGGCAGGAATATCGGGCATTGATGTAAAGATAGATTGGATTGTGAAAACAGTGAAAGTAATGAAAGATGAATCAGTTTGTAGCAGGGAAATCAAATTGATAATTAAAGAAATTGTCCGAGAAGAAATGGGAAGTATAAAACAAGAGCTGGAAGATCTGAAAGGAATGATACAACGAGAAGCAGGAGAATCAGCAGAAGGATTCTTAAGGAGTTACAGTGACATGATTAAGGAAAGTAAGAAGAAAAATGTAATAATTGTTAAACCAAAAATGCAACAAAAGAGTGGAACAACTAAACAGATGATTAAAGATAAGATTGATATCAAGAATATGGAAATGAAAATAACGAAATTGAAGAAGGGTAGTAAAGGAACAGTGATTGTGGGATGTGAGACTGGAGAGGAGATGAAGAAATTGAAAGATACTGTGCAGGATAGGTTGGGAGAAAAGTTCAATATAACGGAAGTAATGCAGATGAAACCCAAATTGAAAATCATTAATATTGGTGAGAAAGAAATTAAAATGATGGACAAGGATTTAATAGATATAGTTAAGAAACAGAATAAAATTGAAATAATAAAGGATGTATTCCACTTTAAAATATTGAAGAGATTAGTAAGAAAGAGAGAAAATAGCCGATGAGGGGAAGAAGAGAGGAGAGTGGATCCCCTTACGGAAAAAACACTGAAATATTGAGTGTTTACACTCAAATTTAAGTGTTAACACTTAATTTTGGGAGTTTACTCTCATATTTGGGTGTTATACTCAAATTTTGAGTGTTTGCACTGAAGCTTGAGAATTTACACTCGAACATTGAGTGTGGACACTCAAATATTAAGTATTTATACTCAAAATTGAGTGTACCCAGTAGACAAAAAGATATCTTTTAGATGTCTTAGAAATTGCCCAAAAGACCTTGAAAAGAAATCTAATAGATGTCTTATGCAACACTTTTAGACTTCTTTAAGAAATTTTAAAGATATCTTGAATTATTCTTTACGATCTTCATAAAGATATCTTTCAGACAATTTCGAGGTATCGTTAAAATATTTTAAAAATATATGTTTAAAATATGTCAAATATATATGTGTGAACGGTGTGTGTAACGGTGACATTGATGAGTGACATGTATGTATATGTCACTCAATGTTACCGTTACACATACACCGTTCACATATATATATTTGACATGTTTTAAATATATATTTTTAAAATATTTTAACGGTATATATATATGATGTATATCTTATACCCAATATACGTCAAACATCAGGAAGACATTCGAAAAAACATTGAATCTAATTGTATAGAAAGCAGTAAGTAGTAGCAGTAAGTACAGATACTAAAATTTAATAAAGAATTTGTTAAAACATCAGTTTCTTGCTAATTTATATATTTTTTAAAATTAATTGTATATAAAACATCATTTTTTTCTTTTTGCAAAACGTTCTTATGTAGAAATTTGTTACAATAAAAAACCGCGGCGCATGTATCTGTTTGTAAATAATTTAATTTTTTATTATTATTATAATAAATATATATGTATATATATATCATATATATATATATATATATATATATATATATCACAGAACATTTATAATATATAATGAGATAATGAGTTAATACATATAATAAAGATATAATAAATATAACGATATAATAAGTAAAAATATAATATAAAGTTTAAATATGTGTGGAATATGATTTTTAAATTTTTAAGAAAGAAGCTTTACGCGGAGTTGTATTACTTATTCTTATTTTGCCTATAGCGGATTTTATCGCCAGCATGTTGCAGCCAGTTTTTGATGTGTTTTATGATTTCTACCACACTGATATCGTGCTGGCCCTTTGCAATAAATGCACTGACAGCACCTAAAGTATACACATACATTGTATATGTCATATTAGGAAATCTAATTAAATTATTACAGAAACTGTACCCGAATTACTCACCAATAATAACATTCATAAAAGTTGTGTCTTTTACTGCCACGGATCCTTTGGCGCCAGTCCAGGACATTCTATGACCTAATTCATATGCCATCATATTCGATAGGATTGTTGATACTGTTTTTTGCGTAGTCATCTGCCCTCCAATTAATTTTGCAATCTTTTGCTTCTGAAAAGAACATCTTAAATATTATTAATTTATTTAATATAATTAATTTATTAATATACGTATTAAAAAATACAAAATTATGAACAAAGTGACTTTTAATAATTAATATAAAATTGATAAAAAATATTTACAAAATATTTTTGTAACGTTTCATCGTTTGTGAGTTTCGTGTTAAATTCGAAGAACTCTTCGAGTGACGTTAACGGAAAATCGGGCAAGAAAGTATCAGGCGATTCATGCGGCAAACTAGATTCTATTTCGACAGAAACTTTATTTTCTTTTAACATTGCAATTAGTTCGGTGAATTTTGCATTCTGCTTTTTGGCATCTCGCTTATATTCCGCTTGAAACGCATGCCATTCCTCGCTCAGTTTGTTAAGTTTATTCCAAACTATCTCTGCAAGAAAAAAATTCTATAAATAAAAACATACTTTCAATTTGATATGATTTCTCAGTATAACGGTAAAATGATAATCTGAAAAAAGAGTCACTTATCTAAAGTGACAGGTTCTTCTGATTCGGAGTGTGCTTTCCTGGCTTCTAATTTTTGCCCTCGGGATCTTTGAGACTCATCCAGCGAAAACGATGATTTGTCTAGATCAGTGCTCGGAATTAGTTGCTATTTTCGAGCCGATTCCCGAGGCAACGCCTCCTATTCCCCCACTACCGCTCGACGCTCGAGCAGACGCTGCGGCCGAGCCGCCGACAGCGTGTCTCTCAGGAGCGTCTCTAAAGAAAAAGAAAGCTAGGACCTTTTATATTATTAGTAATATTTTCCTAAAGAAATAATTTCTGCTTTCGTAATAAATAATTAATCGAAATGTTATGAATATATTATGTAATGCTATTTCACATCTTATCGCGAAAAATTCTACATCATTTTGTAAAAGAATATTTATAAAGGAATGCCTCATCGTATGAGATGAGAACGAGTACTTCAATAATTTTTATGGATATCATCCTTCGTAGAATTATGCAAACGACCGAGAAGACCAGAATAAAATTTTTACATCTTATGTCATAAGATGGAGATAAAATAGAAAAAAATCGAAACATTCAATAAGTAAAAATTTTATTCTGGTCTTCTCGGTCGTTTGCATAATTCTACGAAGGATGATATCCATAAAAATTATTGAAGTACTCGTTCTCATCTCATACGATGAGGCATTCCTTTATAAATATTCTTTTACAAAATGATGTAGAATTTTTCGCGATAAGATGTGAAATAGCATTACATAATATATTCATAACATTTCGATTAATTATTTATTACAAAAGCAGAAATTATTTCTTTAGGAAAATATTACTAATAATATAAAAGGTCCTAGCTTTCTTTTTCTTTAGAGACGCTCCTGAGAGACACGCTGTCGGCGGCTCGGCCGCAGCGTCTGCTCGAGCGTCGAGCGGTAGTGGGGGAATAGGAGGCGTTGCCTCGGGAATCGGCTCGAAAATAGCAACTAATTCCGAGCACTGGTCTAGATTATATGAACCACAAAAAATATTCATGAAGACGATGTAAACAATTTATTGCACTGGAATACAAGATTCATAAAAATCGTACCAGATACAGTTTTTCTGCTGTTAGTCCCACTTTCTTTGTCATGAAATAGTTTTTGTACACTTTCCAAGGTACAGTCTTCATCTTCGATACAAGAATCTTCATCGTTCTCGCTTCTTTCGGTTTCCTCGAAAACTTCGATAGAATATGGATGACTGTTTAATGTCGCATGAATAATGTTGCGCACGGTCGGTTTTTGCATAGAACTCGCAGATGTACTTGCCTGTAATACATGGTAAGGAAAATTGAAAATAAGCTATTAGTAGGAGTAATTAAATAATAAATTGGAAATATATATTTACAAAGCTTATATATTTAAAGTGTGCATGTAATGTTATATATATAAATATGTAATATATAAATGTGTATAATATTTAACATATAATATACTATATAAATTAACGTCACCAAGTTGTAATACTCATAAAAATATTTATGCTTGAACATTTCTATTGCAGAGATACTTACTGAGAGATGAGAGTCGAGTACTTCGTCCTTTCTTGCGCTAATTGTCTCATTTTTACGTTTTTTATATGAATCTGGAGGACGAGATATGGTTCGTTTTAGTTTCGGAGAACTTTCTGTAGAACGTACAATATACATATTAAATTATAGTGTTTGCAATAAAATAATTTACATAATTTGTAGTTATAGTTTATTCATACACTTTAACAAAATTTTTTATACATATAGATTTTATAGATAGTGAAAATATACCGTTATTGTTTTCGTCTTCGCTGCTGTCACCATAAAAACGTTTTTTCGTGACAAGACGCTTTGCCGATTTGCGGACGTAGAGTACTCCGACAATTGAGTGAGACGAATTTCATCGTTGCTCGATATATCGACACAAGTTTTTTCGGCATTGCGTGCCAACTCGAATGTGTCGTAAGGCCCGAGAAGCTTACTGTATGTATAAATGTTCCACGAATCTTGTGGTGGAAGTTTCTTTTTTATAGCCGTTGTAATATTGGTTCCAGCGGGTGGAAACATAATAGTTTTGCATTGAAAATCTACCCAATTGTCCGCAACAGCCGAACAGTATTCGTTCCAAATTGCCACGTAATACATCTGCGGTAATGTAAGAATTTTAAATTGCATTAATAAAAAGAAATTTATTTGATTGCGTTCTGTCTCCTAGTTTGTTCACAAAAATTTGAATTTCTTTATTAAGAGTAATTTTACAAAAAAATAGGAATAACTTTAAAGAGTTATAAGATGAAAGCCTTATTGAATTGGCATAGAATAATCTAAATACATTTGCAGAAATACAAAATCTTATTTTTAGTGACTAAAATAAAAAATCTTTCTTTAAATTACATGTCATATAAAATGAGAATGGAAGATACTCGTAGAGTTGAATTTACCTTATTTGTAGGTATGCAAAATTGGAATAAAACAAAACGTATTTTCATGAGGAAGTCTCATCGTTTTTCCACGTACAGTGTTCAACGGAAACACTTCTAACTGTGACCACTCATTTCCAATGTGGATGTCTAAATTACGCGAATCGCATGGATAAAATGGCAAACCCGAGGTGTTCTGCAGTACTCTTCCAATCAAAATTAATTCACCATTTTTTTTGGCAATGTGCTCGATTTCGACAATAGATTTATCAGTTGTGTAACAATATCTATCCACCTGGTTAGCACAAGACAGTGTGTACTTCGACAAAACAATTTCTTTGTGCGGATTGGTGCATCCAAACGGTAATTCTTCAATTTTGGGATATTTGAGAATAGGATATTGTTGACAATTATCAGTACTTGTTGCACTCAATGTTTTTTCTCGT